>JAGSMR010000079.1:537500-640000 GCA_029286605.1 Sericinus montela | reverse complement strand
AAAAGTATGTTAGGATTGTTTCATAAAACGTGTCAAAGATTAAGCATATGTGTAATAAAATTTCGCGCCTTCTATTAAATCATTACTTTAATTACATCATTATTTGAAGAAGGTCTCAATAAATTGTTTAAAAAAAAGTTAATAATGCTTTTTAATTGCATTATGATACTGAGTATTTTCAATGCAGTGGACTGTACATATGTATTATCTGTGTATGGGGACGTGCTCAAAGACACAAAATTCTTCACGGTAACATATCCATGGGTGATAGACAATATTGGCGGTGATGTGGTCGTCGATTATTATCTACTTGGCAGCGGAAGGTGTACCGTACCGCAAATGTGCGCTCTGAGCGAACTGAGGCTGAATACTTTTCTTCAAGCGCAGTACTTGAAGTGTGAGGCCGAGGGTAAGAGTACAAACCGTCATCATTACACTGTTGTACCTTTCTTCCTCCAGGTGTTTTTCGTTTTGATCCTGATTCGTTATTATTTGGGACAGCGCGACCGGTAGAAAGTCTGTCACTGGTTTAGGTTAATATTTCAGTTTAACGAGATTGAAAACATACTTTTTAACTGTATGTATCTATTTTTAAATTGCATACATACGTAGATAGGACTACGTATCTACGTATGTATTTTAAATTGCATACATACGTAAACCCTAATATTAAAAGGGTTAATATTTCACCCTAAACACTGAGTTTAGGTGAATATTAACCCTAAACCAGTGACCAGTCTGTCACTGGTTTAGGTTAATATTTCAGTTTAACGAGATTGAAAACATACTTTTTAACTGTATGTATCTATTTTTAAATTGCATACATACGTAGATAGGGACTCCATCACATACATACATTGGTCTGATTCCAAGATATTTAGCCATTTTCGTTACCAATTACCTTTTCCTGAAAGTTAAAGTTAGCCTAGTTGTTAGTGACCCTAACTTTCAACCGAAGAGTTGCGAGTTCGTATCCCGATAGGGTCAAACATTTAGTAACGTGAATTACATATTCATATATGTGCCTCCAATACCTCACAGAATAAGAAAAATATTTTATAGTGGGATAGACAGAAGAATATGAAAATATAAGAAGAAATATATAATGAAGTTCTCGACCCGTCTTTTCGTCGAAACTTAATTAGGACAAATATTTAGCCGTGGGCTTATCGTCAACTTAGCATCCAAGGCAACGGTACAGATACAAAATTATGTATATTTACATAGATTATTTTAGGAATCCGTTTTAAAAAAAAGTACTGACGTCTTAATTTTTGTATTCACACATTTTCCAAATCTAGAGTAGACAGAGTTATTGGAGAAAACCATAAAGAGTTCTTAAAATGTAAAATGTAAACTTAATAAATTCTCAATAAGCGAGTGCTAAGGGATCGGAGTTTCCAGTCTAGTGACCCGAGTTGGATCTCCAGTTGGCAGGCTCGTACTACCAATGGGTTTTTAAAAACCTATGTACGAATTATATCGCTGGCAAGGACATTAAGGTGGCGACGGGCTCACCACCTGTCACGTTGTCCCGAAAATGGGCCACCTGGGGATCGAACTCAGGTCTCTCGACTCGAAATCTGACCACCACTCGGCTATCATGACACGGCGAAAGGTGGGGCGAATCGACTTAATTGCTTAACTGAATTTTTGAAGGTTGTAAAGATTTAAAGGAAAGAACTTTATTCACTACACTCGAAATTCTCCAGTAGACCAGTGCAGTAGTGGGAGGGAGGGTGGAAAATTCTTTCTTCGGACCAGGTAACATATGTCTTTTTATTTTTGTTGTTTAGTTGTTGAATAACAAATGTTTAGTAATAAATTTCCGCAAAGTAACGCCTTAGTCTGCAACTTTAAAACTGTTTGTAACTATATATCCAAATTTATTCATGTTCGAGTCATGAGAAAGTACTGACGTCTTAATTTTTGTATTCACACATTTTCCAAATCTAGAGTAGACAGAGTTATTGGAGAAAACCATAAAGAGTTCTTAAAATGTAAAAATGTAAACTTAATGAATTCTCAATAAGCGAGTGCTATGGGGATCGGAGTTTCCAGTCTAGTGACCCGAGTTGGATCTCCAGTTGGCAGGCTCGTACTACCAATGGGTTTTTTAAAAAACCTATGTACGAATTATATCGCTGGCAAGGACATTAAGGTGGCGACGGGCTCACCACCTGTCACGTTGTCCCGAAAATGGGCCACCTGGGGATCGAACTCAGGTCTCTCGACTCGAAATCCGACCACCACTCGGCTATCATGACACGGCGAAAGGTGGGTCGAATCGACTTAATTGCTTAACTGAATTTTTGAAGGTTGTAAAGATTTAAAGGGAAAGAACTTTATTCACTACACTCGAAATTCTCCAGTAGAATTAGTGCAGTAGTGGGAGGGAGGGTGGTGCACTTCTTTCTTCGGACCAGGTAACATATGTCTTTTTATTTTTGTTGTTTAGTTGTTGAATAACAAATGTTTAGTAATAAATTTCCGCAAAGTAACGCCTTAGTCTGCAACTTTAAAACTGTTTGTAACTATATATCCAAATTTATTCATGTTCGAGTCATGAGACCCGAGTTCGATCCCCAGGTGACAGGCTCGTACCAATGAGTTTTTCAAAAACTTATGTACGTATCGTTGTTTACGACAGAAAGACGATGACGGGCTCACCACCTGTCACGTTGTCCCGAAAATGGGCCACCTGGGGATCGAACTCAGGTCTCTCGACTCGAAATTCCGACCACCACTCGGCTATCATGACACGGCGAAAGGTGGGGCGAATCGACTTAATTGCTTAACTGAATTTTTGAAGGTTGTAAAGATTTAAAGGAAAGAACTTTATTCACTACACTCGAAATTCTCCAGTAGAATTAGTGCAGTAGTGGGAGGGAGGGTGGTGCACTTCTTTCTTCGGACCAGGTAACATATGTCTTTTTATTTTTGTTGTTTAGTTGTTGAATAACAAATGTTTAGTAATAAATTTCCGCAAAGTAACGCCTTAGTCTGCAACTTTAAAACTGTTTGTAACTATATATCCAAATTTATTCATGTTCGAGTCATGAGAAAGTACTGACGTCTTAATTTTTGTATTCACACATTTTCCAAATCTAGAGTAGACAGAGTTATTGGAGAAAACCATAAAGAGTTCTTAAAATGTAAAATGTAAACTTAATAAATTCTCAATAAGCGAGTGCTAAGGGGATCGGAGTTTCCAGTCTAGTGACCCGAGTTGGATCTCCAGTTGGCAGGCTCGTACTACCAATGGGTTTTTAAAAACCTATGTACGAATTATATCGCTGGCAAGGACATTAAGGTGGCGACGGGCTCACCATCTGTCACGTTGTCCCGAAAATGGGCCACCTGGGGATCGAACTCAGGTCTCTCGACTCGAAATTCCGACCACCACTCGGCTATCATGACACGGCGAAAGGTGGGTCGAATCGACTTAATTGCTTAACTGAATTTTTGAAGGTTGTAAAGATTTAAAGGAAAGAACTTTATTCACTACACTCGAAATTCTCCAGTAGAATTAGTGCAGTAGTGGGAGGGAGGGTGGTGCACTTCTTTCTTCGGACCAGGTAACATATGTCTTTTTATTTTTGTTGTTTAGTTGTTGAATAACAAATGTTTAGTAATAAATTTCCGCAAAGTAACGCCTTAGTCTGCAACTTTAAAACTGTTTGTAACTATATATCCAAATTTATTCATGTTCGAGTCATGAGAAAGTACTGACGTCTTAATTTTTGTATTCACACATTTTCCAAATCTAGAGTAGACAGAGTTATTGGAGAAAACCATAAAGAGTTCTTAAAATGTAAAATGTAAACTTAATAAATTCTCAATAAGCGAGTGCTAAGGATCGGAGTTTCCAGTCTAGTGACCCGAGTTGGATCTCCAGTTGGCAGGCTCGTACTACCAATGGGTTTTTAAAAACCTATGTACGAATTATATCGCTGGCAAGGACATTAAGGTGGCGACGGCTCACCATCTGTCACGTTGTCCCGAAAATGGGCCACCTGGGGATCGAACTCAGTTCTCTCGACTCGAAATTCCGACCACCACTCGGCTATCATGACACGGCGAAAGGTGGGTCGAATCGACTTAATTGCTTAACTGAATTTTTGAAGGTTGTAAAGATTTAAAGGGAAAGAACTTTATTCACTACACTCGAAATTCTCCAGTAGAATTAGTGCAGTAGTGGGAGGGAGGGTGGTGCACTTCTTTCTTCGGACCAGGTAACATATGTCTTTTTATTTTTGTTGTTTAGTTGTTGAATAACAAATGTTTAGTAATAAATTTCCGCAAAGTAACGCCTTAGTCTGCAACTTTAAAACTGTTTGTAACTATATATCCAAATTTATTCATGTTCGAGTCATGAGAAAGTACTGACGTCTTAATTTTTGTATTCACACATTTTCCAAATCTAGAGTAGACAGAGTTATTGGAGAAAACCATAAAGAGTTCTTAAATGTAAAAATGTAAACTTAATAAATTCTCAATAAGCGAGTGCTAAGGATCGGAGTTTCCAGTCTAGTGACCCGAGTTGGATCTCCAGTTGGCAGGCTCGTACCAATGAGTTTTTCAAAAAACTTACGTACGATTTATATCGTGTGTTTGGACATAAAGGCGGCGACGGCTCACCACCCGTCACGTTGTCCCGAAAATGGGCCACCTGGGGATCGAACTCGGGTCTCTCGACTCGAAATTCCGACCACCACCGGCTATCATGACACGGCGAAAGGTGGGTCGAATCGACTTAATTGCTTAACTGAATTTTTGAAGGTTGTAAAGATTTAAAGGAAAGAACTTTATTCACTACACTGAAATTCTCCAGTAGAATTAGTGCAGTAGTGGGAGGGAGGGTGGTGCACTTCTTTCTTCGGACCAGGTAACATATGTCTTTTTATTTTTGTTGTTTAGTTGTTGAATAACAAATGTTTAGTAATAAATTTCCGCAAAGTAACGCCTTAGTCTGCAACTTTAAAACTGTTTGTAACTATATATCCAAATTTATTCATGTTCGAGTCATGAGACCCGAGTTCGATCCCCAGGTGGCAGGCTCGTACCAATGAGTTTTTCAAAAACTTATGTACGTATCGTTGTTTACGACAGAAAGACGATGACGGGCTCACCATCTGTCACGTTGTCCCGAAAATATCTTCGGAGGAATGTGAGTCGAAGGAACTTAATTGTCTAGACTAGACCTCTGTCTACCTCTGTATCAGGAATTGCCTGAAGAATTTATCTCGAATTATAAACCGTAATTAGACCGGCGACAACATGTAATGTGGATGGTGTCTGGTACCGGTTTTCGCTAATGCGCTTTCTAAGCGATTATGTCAAATCCTCCCGGATGAGAGAGGCCAATATCCTGCAGTAGAATTTATTAAATATTTATAAAATATTACATATTTATTTATAATTAGAGATGGATGGTACGACAGAAACAGCAATTGTGTAATTATTATATAAAAGTGTAAATTATGAAACATTTTGATCATTGTAATAAAAGTGTTATATATATATATATATATATATATATATATATATATATATATATATATATATATATATATATATATATATATATATATATATATATATATATATATATATATATATATATATATATATATATATATATATATATATATTTAACGGATTTTAACTTCACGTCAACAAAACGCGTTAAAATCCATAAATATTTACAATAATTAGAAAATGTCTTCACGCCATTTCTAATACTGGAGACAAACAGAAGCCTAAACAATTAAATACATACAATTAAGTGACTGGTGGTGAGCCTGTCGCTGTATTTATGTTCAAACCAACATTATAAATCCTACACAAGTTTTATTATCAACTTAGGCCCGAACTTGAGTCTCTGGACTCGAATTCTGATCACCCAATCACTCGATTATAGTGACATGATATCGGATTTTATCGTGTCTTATTTGTTTTTTAAACATCCCCAAGAATTTAAAAAGCTTTACAGCAAGTTGCAGTGAGATAATTATCGAATGGCGGGCTCGAATCTACGAAGTCATGTTTCGCAGTCCGCACCCTAAACCATTAAGCTATGTATGATATAATAACAGGAAGTTGATAACCTCAATCCCTGAGAATAAAAAAAATAAAACGGTAAATGATAGTTTATTATTCATCTTCAGCAAACTATGTTCATTGCTTAAAGTTTGTTTATTAAACGACTTCAAAGAAAGGAGAATGTTGTTCTTAAGTCGGTTGAATGTTCGTTTTTTTATGTTTTTTTAATGTTACCGGACACTTCCATCATATGTCAAACGGAAAGTCTTTTTTCTTTATGTTCGATATACCACCGATATAACTGTGATGTCAAACAATACAAATGTATGAATACGTGGCGCCGATTTAAATCCCGTCAGTAAGTTTATTTTTAAAATAAAATATGTAGAAAATTATTAGAAAGTTATTTTGTGTTTGTTTTTGCAGGCGGTTAATGTTTTTATTTTTATTTTCTATTTGGAGGTGCAATGATCTTAGCATAATAATTGCGACAAATAATTGAATTAATACCATAAATATTTTATTAATTATTAAGGACGAAACTTACATAATACATAACAATACATACTAAAGTTTTACAAAGGTTTTTCCAAAACTTACGTACGATTTATACCGTGTGTTTGGACATAAAGACGGCGACAGACTCACCTCCTATCACTTTGTCCCAAAAATAATGTTCGGTGGAAGGAGGGTCGAAAGGACTTAACTGTATAGAACTCTGACTACCCCAGTATTGAGAATGGCTCAATTAATTAACCCATTATCAATGGTGAAGAGAACTATATTCAACTGAATTTATTTTATATAAACTAACTAGTTTGAAGCGGGTTAAATTAGAGCTGTCACATACGTTTCGAATAGAGTATATCATTACTAAGAAGATGGATCAATTCATGTCGTTTGGAAATAGAGCGACGCTCTATGCCTATTTAATTAGTCTCGTCAAAGGCAGAATATTGCCAGTTCACTGTAAACTAGTCTATTACATGTCAACAATTATATTGTTTTATTCGGGTTAGAATTACCCTAGGTGTGAACATTGATAATGTTCTCGATGTGAAACTCGAGTCATGTATGTACATCTACGTGTATGTACGAAAGTATTGTACTGTTGGTATGAAAGCTACAATACCTACAGGCTCGTCTCCTGTCCTGTTGCGAAATAAGCTTCGTTAATTTTTTTTTCGATAAAAATAGAATTAGACTTAATACTTAAGATCATATCCACCCCAATGTAGGAAAAATTCGTGAAGATACAAAAAACATTTACTTTTCATAACATTTATTCATAATCTTTCGTTGTAAATAGCAAAGCTTCTTTTGTTTCTTGTTAAAGCAACTTCGAAAGCTTTAAAGTGCTCCTTCACAGTGGAGTAATAATAAGTTTATAATTAAAGCTATTTATGTCGGGGCTTATGTTGCGGTTTTTCCCTTCTTTACGGTTTGTTGTACAAAAGAATTTAACCCGCTTTAATCCTATTGCGATATAATATTATGTAGCGTATTTAAAAATAAACTCCCACTATTGTATCTACAATTATTGTTATGTTCATTTATATTTTCATTGCTATTATTCTTTAAAAAAAAATTAATCCCGTAAAACGCTTTAATCTTGCAGCGGTATAATATTATGGAGTCTATTTAAAAATAAACTCCCATTTTTGTATCTGCAATCAATCCTTTAAAAGTCCTCTGAAAGACATAAGTCTATCTTATCTTGACGCTTTTCGCAATACTAGTGTAGACCTGGGTCCGAAGGACAGAAGTGTTTTGACACACATTTCATCGAAGACATTTTTCGGAATAACGTGGCAGGTGGTGAGCTTGTCACCATATTTATGACTGAATGACTAAGAATTAATAATGAACTAACTAACGCCCAATTGAAATAGACAGCGCGAACTCACCCCACTCATCTTTTTGAAGGACCTCCTACAGGTCCAAATTTGTCGGACCACCTACACCGATTGGTTATTAGATGTAAGTTTAGCCGTATATAAATATTTAGTCAATAATGTCGGCACATTATGGACTAAATATTTAAATACGATATAATACCCGAACGCTAAGGGGTTCGAGTCCCGTTAGAGGCATGCTAGCAAAAACGGCTAATCACTCAAATAATTAGTCGGTTAACGGCTTTTGCCATCGCCGCAGTTTGGCAGGGCGACGGGAACGCTTTCGCACACATCCACGAAACCACCTATGTTGGCCACTCTGGCTCTGGAAGGCCCCGTCCAACCGAGCCCCAGTCCAACCGTCAGTCCGAGGCGGATATAGACTTTGGCTCCGCCACAGACCACATCTCTGACATGGAAGGCTAATTTTCTAGATCTAGATCTACCTTAGTATTGAGAAAATGTGTTTGTATTAATTAAATACAATAAATTAAAATTACAGTGCCGATCCAAAGCTCTTTGTTTCTTTCCCATTACTCTAATTGATATCCGCGAAGTAACTAATAACTGGTTCTCATCACAATGCAGGAGCTACGAACACAATACCTCTTCAGCCAAACAGCTCTGACCCAATTATATAATAACACGCTTTCCCGCCACGAATTGCTGCCATTGTGTTGTTACAAAAATTGCATTCGTATCTATTGTCGTCTCACAAAAGAGTTCGTTTTCGAATCAACTGTGAATTCTTTGTATAATGTGTTATAAGAATTATGAAAAGAAATCTTTGATTTAATGATAATAACAATAAAGTATGTATAAATAAATATCTTACGCAATTTCCAATACAGGTGTAGACACAGGTCTAGTCTAGACAATTAAGCCTCTTTGACCTACCTTTCACCGATGATATTTTCGGGACAACGTGACAGGTGGTGAGCCCGTCGCCGTCTTTATGTCTAAGCCAACGATATAATTCGTACATAAGTTTTTGAAAACCCCATTGGTACGAGCCTGCCATCTGGGGATCGAACTCGGGACTTTTGACACGAAATTCCGACCACCCAACCACTAGGCTATCGTGACTTTTGCTATTTTTAAATTATATATTTGAAAAATGATTTAGAAGCATCTACTCTGTAAAATAAGTATGTAATAGCTACGTATCTCAACGCTTGTTCAGATAGTGGTGAGAATGCCTAACCTACCTCTACTTTACCCCCAACTTTGCCTCGACGTCCTCTAGCAAGATGATTATTGACCAATACTTACTACAAGCTTCATCTCTGGAGATATTAGTTCAACCTCGTGATGAAGATATTTCATCACGAAGTTGAACAAATATTCAACTAAAAACTAATTATTTACAATATGACTGTATAGTGTAATTAGTTAAAATTAAATTATTTAATTTAATTAAAATTTAACTAATTATTATATGGCTGTATCGTGTGATTTAAAAAATATTTTGATTCCATTAGGGGAACGAACTCGGGTCTCCGGACTCTAATTCTGATCACCCATCCACTCGACTATCGTAATCGCTTAACTTAATAATTCAATTTGTTACAATTGAAACATACAATGTTTTTAAATTAAATCAATCGAAACTGAGAACACAGATCTGTCAAAAGCATTAAAATTGGTATGTACGCTACTCTACCACTGTGGTAATCAGATTTGTTACTTATTAGAAATTAATAGGTCACGATAGCCGAGTTGTTGGGTGGTCGGAATTTCGAGTCGAGAGACCCGAGTTCGATCCCCAGGTGGCAGTACCAATGAGTTTTTCAAAAACTTATGTACGAATTTCATCGTTGGCTTGGACATAAAGGCGGCGACGGGCTCACCACCTGTCACGTTGTCCCGAAAATATCTTCGGTGGAAGGTGGGTCAAAGGGACTTAATTGTCTAGACTTGACCTCTGTCTACCCCTGTATTGGGAATTGCGTGAAGATATTTATTTATTTATTTATTTATTTATTATTAGAAATTAAAGTATCACCGACAAACTTTAATTTCACTTCTAATTATAAACCAAAAGATGTCAACGTAACAGACGCCCATGATTAATAACTTTGAACGAAATTACTTTACAAAGTGCGTTCTAATACCTAGTTTAATTGACGATAAAATGGGCCTTTGGTTGAAAGTTTCTAAACGAACCTTTCCCGCTGTGACAAGCCATCTCTTTCCACCCTCTTAGAGTATAATGACTCAGCATGAATTGATCTTTAGATAATCTATATTATGACATGTTTCATTGATTAAAAAAAAAAGAACTAGCGGATATTGAGAAAAATCGTAGTGTCTTCAAATTATGGTGACAAAATCGTGGTAGCATAGTGATCAGAGCTCGCTTAAGGCCATTTTATGTATTGGACTTCACCAGACCATTATATATTCGTGCGTATGATTGTATAATGATTCTAATTAAGCTATATTTAGAATTATATTCTAGCTTTTCGCATACAAAGGGAACTCTTAACGCCGTTTTATGTATTGGACTTCACCAGGCCATTATATATTCGGGCGTTTGTTTGTATAATGATTCTAATTACGCTATATTTAGAATTGTATTCTAGCTTTTCGGATACAAAAGGAAGTTTTTAATCATCTTCTTGAAACGTTCGGTATTAGCCTATTTCTACTCCTCATTTTAGTGATATTTAAGTAATGAATTTTACTTGTACCAGTAACTTTTAAGACGAGTGCTAGTTTCGGCAGAATTTACTTTGTACTTGTCAAATAAAAAAAATATCTTTTGGTGTGAAAAACTGGGGTAGACAGAAGCCTTTCAACACACCTTTTATCGAAGACATCGTGAACGGTGGTGAGCCCGTCATCGTGCGATTATGTCCAAGTCATCGATATAAATCATACATAATTTTAACGTCATATCTTTTGAAAAATCCATCTGCGGATCGGACTCGGAGTCCGACTCCTTGTTCCTTGTCCGAGTTCCTTGACTCGAATTCCGATCACCCAGAAACTCTAACATCGTGATATAATTTTGACTGCCTCTGTCACGACTTAAGTCACGATAGCCGAGTGGTTGGGTTGTCGGAATTTCGAGTCAAGAGACCCGAGTTTGACTCCCAGGTGGCAGGCTCATGCCGATTGGTTTTTTAAAAACTTATGTATTAATTATATCGTTGGCTTGGACATAAAGACGGCGAGGGGCACACCACCTGTCCGAAAACACGTTGTAACGAAAATATCTTCGGTGGATGGTGGGTCTAAGGGATGTAATTATCTTCATTAGACCTCTGTCTACCACTGTATTAGGAATTGCGTGAAGATATTTATTATTATTGTAGGGATTATCCTGATTAAATGAAATAATTGGTTTTTCAACTCACTTCAGTCTTTTATTTTCACTTTTACTATTTTAGAATATTAATTTCGTCTTATCACTTTCTTCTTCCTTTCACGTACGCCATTCGTCTCCTCTCTCCTCACACATCATTCTATCTCATCAATCACTATGTCATATCTTCCCTCTTAGTCTCACTTATCCTTTCTCTCACTCATTTACACATCCTACACTCGGCTATCCTGCTTTCATATCTGTCCTCAGATATGGTTTACATTTTAATAAAAACTTTATTTTTAATCTAGTAGGAACATAGATTACATCATCACTAACTTAATTAGTACTTAAATAAACTAGACATCTTTAGAAAACTTAAATAAACTAAACTTTTAAAAGAAAATAACACCTTATGGTGTAACACGTTGTTACTTTATAACACAAAACAACAATAAAAATATCCTACTTTAACATTCATTCTTCATCCACTCTTACACATACTGCTGAAAAACTATCAAAATTAGTGTTCACCTGAAACATACAAAAATATTAAGACACATTAATCATCATCTCCAGGCCACCTCTTCATCAAATCAGCTGAGCTTGATGTCTTGTTCGGCCCTTCTGTAGTGTCGTACACCTTCTCCACATCATAGCGGTCACTTCGTTTTATCTTCACTACTTTGTAAGGTCCAAAACTTCGGTTTCAGTTTCAACCCTGGTCCAAACTGCGTTCTCTTGATAGCAACTAGCTCATCTAGCTCGTACTTGTTGCTGTCCTTCCTTTCTTATCATAGGTCTTTCTGTTTCTTCCTGTACTTTCTGGATTTGTTCTTTGGCCTTCTGCCTCAGTTCTTCTCTCTGTTCGTTGTGTTGTTCTGCTAGCTCTTGTTGCAGTAGTTCAACAATTTGTAGGTCATCTTTACATTTCATCTTTGAGCCCACCATCAACTCAAAAGGTGTGGTATCTGTACTCCTCTGGTATGTGTTGTTCAGCGCTCTCTGTACTCTGCTCACATGTTTGTACCATAACGATTTGTCCTCTATACACAGCTTCGTAAACATTGGAGTGAGTATGCGGTGAACCCTCTCCACCTGACCGTTTCCTCGTGGTACTCCTGTCGTGATCTTCGCATGCTCTATGTTTTCATCTAGACAGTATTTCGTGAAGTCGCCACTGTGAATGCTGTTCCTCTATCAGTTATGATTCTGGTAGGGTTGCAAAATATCTGTCGGTGTGCTTGCATCTTCGTCAGTACTTCTGCGGATGTTGTCGACTTCGTGGGTAAAGCCACACAAACTTCGTAAAGGCATCAATCACTGTCAAAATATGATTGTACTGCTTCCTCGTCTCCGTGAGTGGTCCTGTGTGATCTAAATGAAGGGTATGCAGGGGTGTTCCTTCTTTATTGATTGGATTTAAAAATCCTTCTGCTTTGCCGGCCTTTCTTGTAGCCAATAGGCACGGGATACAACTATGTATGATTTCTTCAATTCTCTTGTCAAGGTTATTTATGTAATAGTCTTTATTTATGGCTTCTTTCATCTTTCTTGTTGCAAAATGCCCATTCTCATGAATCTTTTTGATTATTTCCTTCTCCATAGATCTTGGTACCACCATCTGCTTCTGATCTCCTTTGTAAATAATTCCATTGTCCATCCAGTAGTCGTTGTATTGTCCGTCCTGTAGTATAATCGTTCTGATAGCATTCAGCTCATCGTCTGATTCTTGATTGTGTCTCATCTCGTCATGTAAGCTTGTTATAGCTAGCACGCATGGGTTTCTGCTCAGTGCATCAGCATGCTTCATCTTCGTTCCTGCTCTGTGCTCTATTTCGAAATCATACTCGTCTAAAAACAAAGCCCATCTTGCCACTTTTGGAGCTAAATCTTCTTTCTCAGTGTCATTTCGAATGCCTTGCAGTCTGTCACTATCTTGAAGTGTACTCCGTACAGGTATTGTCTAAACTTCTTCACTCCTTGAATAACAGCTAATACTTCTAGCTCATAGCTGCTATACCGGCTCTCTGCATCACTTGTTTTATGACTCATGTAGTGTACTGGGTGTAGGTCACCATCGGCATGTCTTTGCAATAGTATTGCGGCTAAAGCTTGGCTAGATGCGTCTGTGTGCAACTCCGTAGGTAGTCTGGGATTATAGATCTTCAACACTGGATCTGTCCTCAACTTCTGCTTCAATTCATTGACATCTTTGTTCTCCACCAAAATTAAATCTGTCATCCTTTCTGAGTAAATCCGTCAATGGTTTTGCAATCTTTGCGTAGTCTTTGATATACTTTCTGAAGCATGAAGTTAATCCAATAAAACTCATCACCTGTTTTGTGTTCTTTGGTTCTGGGAATCTCACCACAGCGTCTATCTTCTCACGGCTGGGTCGTACTTTTCCGTCTTTGATACGATGTCCTAGGAACTCAATCTCTTCATTTAAAAGCCTTGCCTTCTTCCAATTTATCTCTAGACCATAATCAGCTGCCACATTCAGAACTTGCTGTAGTCTTTCCACGGCTTCGACCTCGCTGATTGCTGGAATAATAATATCGTCTATAAATATCATCATCACATTCTTTGCTATTAGATCTCTGAATATAATCGTTATAAATCTCATGAAACACTTAGGCGATGAAGTCAACCCAAATGGTGCCTCAGAAATTGAACTGCCCATGATGCGTCACAAATGATGTGTATGGCACTGACTCCTCGCTCACCTTCAAATGAAAAATCCGTTTTTGAGATCTAATACGCTAAATATCTTGCCGTCTTTCAGTTTGTCAATCACGTCATCTATGATTAGCAAAGGAATTCATCTTTAAGAATCTTCTTGTTTAGTAGCCTGTAGTCGACACAGACTCTAGTAGTGTCATCTTTCTTCTTGACCAACACCAGGGGACTAGCATATTCAGAAAACTTACCCGCGCAATGCCTTTCTCTATCCACCTCTACCTGGTCTTCCACTAACTTTTGCTCCGTCAACGCCAGCCGTCGTGGGCGTTGGGCAACTGGGATGTCGTCCTTCAACACAATCTTCAATTGTACTGGTGCTTCTTTAGTTTGGCACGGTTTGTAATCCAATACCATTTGCTCCACCTGCTCTCGAGTGTTTACACCTGCTGCACAACCTGTTAACTCAATTTGGTTAGCAAAACAATCAACTCTCTTCCACCATTCATCATCTTTCGGGTACAACTTCGCCTCTCCATCACATAACACCATCACTAATTCACTCAGAAATTCTTGCCCTAAAATAACCGTAAACGGCATACAGTCTCTAGGCACTACATGGAATGTCACGTCTTCGTAGAGCTCTCCGTCGATCGTCACGTTAGCACGAAACTGTCCGCTCGATTTCACCTTTGTTTGGCCAAGTCCAGATATCACCAAGTTGTCGTCGTATTTCTCGATGTTAAACGCCATAAACTGGTCGTCGGCCACTAGATTCGCACATGATCCTGTGTCTAGTAATGTCTTGACTTGAAAACCACACATTTCCATCATTTTCATGGGTTTTTTCTGCACTTTCAACTTAAACTCGTCTTTGTTATTGTTTTGAATGTGAAACATTCCGCCATGTTCTCCGTTTTCATTGTCAAACGTGAACTCTCGCTCCTCATTGGCTGTTGTCGTGTTTTGACAATCACTTGCAAACATGGCCGCCCTCGGCTTCATGTTTGGTTGGTCGAATCTTCGAGGCGTCGTCTTATTGGCTGGCACCCGGCGCCGCCAAATTTGAATGCATTTCCGCCGCTTCCGCTGCTAACAGCGCCATCACGTCTAGCGGAGGATTGTGGAACCTCGACTTTGCAATGCTTACTCAAATGTCCGAATGCATTACAGCGAAAACACTTGATTCCTGTGGGACAGTCGCTCGCCATATGGTCATTCTCCCCACAGTTGTAGCACCGTCTCCGCTGCTGACCACCTGTCTGCTGTTTGCCACTCGTCGTTGGTCGTCTCGAACCTTGTCGCTCGCTGGTCTCCTTTGGTGCAGAGCTTCTTTAGCCTCTGACCTCTCCTTCATTTGTTCATACAGCTTTAATCTATCTTTGAGTACTGAGTATGTAACAGCGCCATAAAGTATAGTCTTGTTTACTTCACTATCTTGAATGCCCTCAACAATGTACTGTATTGCCACATTGTCATTGAACCTAGCGCGCTTGCCCATCTCCTTCATCTTTAGCATGTACTGCATGTAGGTTTCACCAGGTTCCTTCTTCCTAGCTGCCATCAGCTCATGCATCTCTTTGCTGTTGATCTTTTCAGGGAACTCTTGTAACAATGCCGCTTTCAGTTCTTTGAAGCCTTTGAACACCTTCTCCGTCTTTAACCATAGTGCTGCTGTACCTTCTAGTGATCTTCTTGCAATAATGAGCTGCTGCTGAGGTGTCCAATTGAATATTTCTGCGTTGTCCTCAATGTCTTCTGCCCACTTCACAGCAGAATAGGTATCGTCATCGCCGTTGAATTTGGTTATGTTGTAGAATCCGTCTAAATAGGTTGCAAACAACTTCTCCGGTTTTTCCGTCTTATCAGTCGTCTTTTCTGATTCCGTCGTCATTGTGATTGTATCGTCTTCTTTGGTTTATTCGTCTTTTCGTCTTTGAGGTTATGAAAAAAAGCCACGCCGGTCACGTCGTAAAAATTTTGGGATGATCCCGGACGAGCCCCCAAAATTTGTAGGGATTATCCCGATTAAATGAAATAATTGGTTTTTCAACTCACTTCAGTCTTTTATTTTCACTTTTACTATTTTAGAATATTAATTTCGTCTTATCACTTTCTTCTTCCTTTCACGTACGCCATTCGTCTCCTCTCTCCCTCACACATCATTCTATCTCATCAATCATTATGTCATATCTTCCCTCTTAGTCTCACTTATCCTTTCTCTCACTCATTTACACATCCTACATTATTATTTTTAACTACTTCTGTAGCTATATAATAATAAGCCCACAAATAAGATAATATGCGAATGCAAGTAACAAATCTATAACAGAGGTCAATATAAATTACTAAAAGTCAATAATAATTTGCCTAGGGGTTAGTAGAAATAGTCAACTACTCGACGAGCTCTAAGACTGTTTTTGTACTCAAGTGA
The DNA here is from genome assembly GCA_029286605.1 of Sericinus montela. Lineage (NCBI taxonomy): Eukaryota > Metazoa > Arthropoda > Insecta > Lepidoptera > Papilionidae > Sericinus > Sericinus montela. Next base: position 623,631 of record JAGSMR010000079.1, on the reverse strand, counting down.
GTTCTTTATAACGAGATGTAGCTAGCTTATTTAAATATTATACTTATAGAACAATTATTTTCCTTAAAATGTTTAATTTTTTGGCGCTGTCGAACTACGTGGTTTAGAGTCGTGTAGAGGAGGACGTTTTGGAATTTGTATAACATAATTATTTCAATATAATAAATTACTATAAAAGACTATAAATTGGCTTATATATGACTATATGATACATTAATTACAAATAACGACTGCGTGAACTTTATTTACTGAATTTTGTTGATCTTATCCGTTTAAATTATATAAAATTCAAATATTGGTGGGCGTGGATGAGAAGAATAAATAAAATTTGTAATTAGTTTTGGCAACATCCCACGGGATATTACGCAAAATTAAGTCGACTTTTGTTTAGCAAAAGCTAATTTTAACCTTTATTAAATCAATGTTTAATACTTAATATGAAATTTGGACCTTACGTATACATAAACGTTGTATGTGTAACAAAGGCCTGTTAACCAAATATGATTGTCAAGCATGGCGATTATGGCAAATCCTCCTTGTCAATAGACAAGCGCAGTAACAGACACCTTGAATCTTAAGCGCTACTATTTGCCACCGGTCTGCTGAATTTTGGTCTGGTACTTTTTGAGATGGTTATCTCGCCATCTGTCTATAGCAACTAGCTTTGAAGGGCACCCGTTTCGTTAAGTCGATACCCACGGAAAGAGGGGGGTGTTATTCTTATGTCGATACCACACGAGATGAACTTTAAGTATATTTAATGATTAGCCTGTATTTTTTTTTTCAATAATTCATTTACGGAAACATAATTATGTTCATATTTATAATAATTATTTACCAAAAACTATAATAATTGTAAAAAAAAATTATGTTATTACTTTATATTTTGTGAATGCATTTTATCCGAAGATAGAACGAAGGGTGTGTGGGTGTAACAAAAAAACAGGTAAATGAAAAAATACCTAGGGACCAATTTTAGAATTGAAAAACGATGGAAGATGTGGTTTAGATGTGGACGAATGTAGCTGCCGGGAACAAAGTCAACGGTACCCTGACTGAGTTAGTAAAAAGTAGAGTTTGGCGAAAAGATCACGCCTTGGCATCCATAATGCAGTGTTGCACCGAACTTATAATACGGCGCCGAATCTTGGGAGTCAAAGAGAAGCAAAAGAGCAAACTCATTGCAGTAGAAAAACGATCCATTCATAAAATAAGGTAGCTTAGAAAGACGATGAGTGTCATAAGAACCAAGTGATTGGATGATCGATTCGAGTCGTGAAACCAGACCAATGACGTTTTTCAAAACTTATGCACGATTCATATCGTTGGCTTGGAATAAAGACTGTGACAGGCTCACCACCAGTCACGTTATCCCAAGAAATGTCTTCAATAAAAGGTGGATCGAAAGGACTTTATTGTCTGTACATCTGTCTTGCCCAGTATAGGCGTGAAGATATTTTTTTAACTTAATATATCAGTTATTATTACACTCTAAGTAACATTGATACGAGGAACTATAAATGTGAAAAATGGAAGAGATTCACCGAATCTTTATAATTGGAAGAAATTTATCCTATGGCGTCGGGCGCTGGACATGACAATTTGTCAATATAATTAGGCCTGCCAATGTCAGGCCTTGCTCGAGTATAGTTTAATATTTTGCTTTCTTCAAAATTTGCTTTTCTTGCGGCATACTTTTAAGAGAAAGAGGGCTCGAGCTAAAACTAAATCTAATTTATTTTTGATTTTTCATTTATTTAACTATAAATCTTATATGGTTTGCCGGCGACCCGATTTCCTAGTTGCTAGTATCACAGCCTTCGAAGCTATGGGTTGCGGATTCGAATTCCGCTAGAGGCAAATATTTAAGCGATGAATGTTTGTACCCGAGTCATGGAAGTTTATATAAAATGTAAAATGTTTGTATTGTACTTGTATAATATATCTATATTCGACGAGATCTGTAGACGATACACCAGTTTTCAAGGTGTCACATCTCTTAGGTCCCGGATTCAATTCCCTGGTGTCTGGGTATCTGGGGAAAAACCATTTTTTTTACATATTCTTGGGTCTGAGTGTCATGGTGCCTTCGATGTTTCCGACTCAATAACAGAAGTGCTTTAGCTGCTTACTTTGGAATCAGTTCAATGTATGTAATTTTGTCCCTATCTACGTATGTACTGTATTGTTGTATTGGACACTTAGACGGCACAAGGCTCATCACCTGTCACGTTGTCTCAAATAAGCTCGTAAAAGTTAGGTCGAAGTCAGGTAAAATTTTCTAGACCTCCTTCTAAATATTTATTTTATATTTGAGATGGTTCGCGGAAGTAGAGAACAAAAGTCTCAATAAGTTTTCATTTATCCCTCCTAGCGAAAATTTTTCTATTTGGTATGCCATGTATATTGTTACATGTAATGTTGCTTTTCGACTTTCCAAGAGTTTTATAAAAATAAAATACATAATTAAATAAATATCTAAATTCCCAATACAGGGGTAGAGGGTCAGAGGTCCAGTCTAGACAATTAAGTCCCTTTGATCCACCTTCCACAGAAGACATTTTCGGGACAACGTGACAGGTGGTGAGCCCGTTGCCACCTGAGTTTTTTATTTAAAGATACAGAATATGTTTTACGGAAAGTTTCGGTAATAAGACAATTGTTCTGCATTTTACTATCGGCCTTTATATTAAAAAGAAATATTTGACAGAAGTCCTCTGCCCAGCATTGGCAGTTTACAGGTTGCGATTTTACTTTACGTGGCAGTAAGTTTCACTGCTGCATAAATGCACAAGCTCCAATGTATCTGTACCATGACCTCTTAAAACAACGATATGAAGTAATTCAGTCTTCACGCTATGTTCAATACTGGGGTAGACGGTCCAGACAATTAATGCCTTGCGACCCACCTTTCACGGATGATATTTATTTGAGACAACGTATAACTTTAGTTCAACTAATTATATATATATATATATATATATATATATATATATATATATATATATACATATATATATATATATACATATATATATATATACATATATATATATATATATATATATATATATATATATATATATATATATACATATATATATATATATATATATATATATATATATATATATATATATATATATATATATACATATATATATATATATATACATATATATATATATATATATATATATATATATATACATATATATATATATATATATATATATATATATATATATACATATATATATATATACATATATATATATATATATATATATATATATATATATATACATATATATATATATATACATATATATATATATATATATATATATATATATATACATATATATATATATATATATATATATATATATATATATATATATATATATTTATATATATATATATATTTATATATATATATATATATATATATATATATATATATATATATATATATATATATATATATATATATATATATATATATACATATATATATATACATATATATATATATATATATATATATATATATATATATATATATATATACATATATATATATATATATATTTATATATATTCCCCAGATTGAGGAAAGGGGTGTGTGGAGCCACCAGTTGCACTCACCAGACGAAACGCAGAAGTTTGTTAGACTTCTACTTTACGCCGGTATTCTGTGAGGTCGTGGTACTTCCTCGGTCAAGCCGGCCCATTCATGCAACAACAAAAGCTAATGCGTGGCTCTACCACTGATAAAACCCTGATGTCTGACATCTGGGGCAAAACAATTTTTCTACATTTTCTTGGGTCTGAGTGTCATGGTGCCTCTGATGTTTCCGACTCAATAACAGAAGTGCTTTAGCTGCTTACTTTGGAATCAGTTCAATGTATGTAATTTTGTCCCTATCTACGTATGTACTGTATTGTTGTATTGGACACTTAGACGGCACAAGGCTCATCACCTGTCACGTTGTCCCAAGAAATGTCTTCAATAAAAGGTGGATCGAAAAGACTTTATTGTCTGTACATCTGTCTTGCCCAGTATAGGCGTGAAGATATTTTTTTAACTTAATATATCAGTTATTATTACACTCTAAGTAACATTGATACGAGGAACTATAAATGTGAAAAATGGAAGAGATTCACCGAATCTTTATAATTGGAAGAAATTTATCCTATGGCGTCGGGCGCTGGACATGACAATTTGTCAATATAATTAGGCCTGCCAATGTCAGGCCTTGCTCGAGTATAGTTTAATATTTTGCTTTCTTCAAAATTTGCTTTTCTTGCGGCATACTTTTAAGAGAAAGAGGGCTCGAGCTAAAACTAAATCTAATCAATTTTTAATTTTTGATTTATTTAACTATAAATCTTAAATGGTTTTCCGGCGACCCGATTTCCTAGTTGCTAGTATCACAGCCTTCGAAGCTATGGGTTGCGGATTCGAATTCCGCTAGAGGCAAATATTTAAGCGATGAATGTTTGTACTCGAGTCATGGAAGTTTATATAAAATGTAAAATGTTTGTATTGTACTTGTATAATATATCTATATTCGACGAGATCTGTAGACGATACACCAGTTTTCAAGGTGTCACATCTCTTAGGTCCCGGATTCAATTCCCTGGTGTCTGGGTATCTGGGGAAAAACCATTTTTTTTACATATTCTTGGGTCTGAGTGTCATGGTGCCTTCGATGTTTCCGACTCAATAACAGAAGTGCTTTAGCTGCTTACTTTGGAATCAGTTCAATGTATGTAATTTTGTCCCTATCTACGTATGTACTGTATTGTTGTATTGGACACTTAGACGGCACAAGGCTCATCACCTGTCACGTTGTCTCAAATAAGCTCGTAAAAGTTAGGTCGAAGTCAGGTAAAATTTTCTAGACTTGTATACTATTACATGTAATGTTGTTCCTATCTACGTATGTACTGTATTGTTGTATTGGACACTTAGACGGCACAAGGCTCATCACCTGTCACGTTGTCCCAAGAAATGTCTTCAATAAAAGGTGGATCGAAAGGACTTTATTGTCTGTACATCTGTCTTGCCCAGTATAGGCGTGAAGATATTTTTTTAACTTAATATATCAGTTATTATTACACTCTAAGTAACATTGATACGAGGAACTGTAAATGTGAAAAATGGAAGAGATTCACCGAATCTTTATAATTGGAAGAAATTTATCCTATGGCGTCGGGCGCTGGACATGACAATTTGTTAATATAATTAGGCCTGCCAATGTCAGGCCTTGTTCGAGTATAGTTTAATATTTTGCTTTCTTCAAAATTTGCTTTTCTTGCGGCATACTTTTAAGAGAAAGAGGGCTCGAGCTAAAATTAAATCTAATCAATTTTTAATTTTTGATTTATTTAACTATAAATCTTATATGGTTTGCCGGCGACCCGATTTCCTAGTTGTTAGTATCACTGCCTTCGAAGGTATGAGTTGCGGATTCGAATTCCGCTAGTGGCAAACATTTAAGCGATGAATGTTTGTACCCGAGTCATGGAAGTTTATATAAAATATAAAATGTTTGTGTTGTACTTGTATAATGTATCTATATTCGACGACATCCGTAGACGATACACCAGTTTTCAAGGTGTCACATCTCTTAGGTCCCGGATTCAATTCCCTGGTGTCTGGGTATCTGGGGAAAAACCATTTTTTACATATTCTTGGGTCTGAGTGTCATGGTGCCTCTGATGTTTCCGACTCAATAACAGAAGTGCTTTAGCTGCTTACTTTGGAATCAGTTCAATGTATGTAATTTTGTCCCTATCTACGTATGTACTGTATTGTTGTATTGGACACTTAGACGGCACAAGGCTCATCACCTGTCACGTTGTCTCAAATAAGCTCGTAAAAGTTAGGTCGAAGTCAGGTAAAATTTTCTAGGCCTCCTTCTGCCTATTTATTTTATATTTGAGATGGTTCGCGCAAGTAGAGAACAAAAGTCTCAATAAGTTTTCATTTATCCCTCCTAGCGAAAATTTTTCTATTTGGTATGCCATGTATATTGTTACATGTAATGTTGCTTTTCGACTTTCCAAGAGTTTTATAAAAATAAAATACATAATTAAATAAATATCTAAATTCCCAATACAGGGGTAGAGGGTCAGAGGTTCAGTCTAGACAATTAAGTCCCTTTGACCCACCTTCAACAGAAGACATTTTCGGGACAACGTGACAGGTGGTGAGCCCGTTGCCACCTGAGTTTTTTATTTAAAGATACAGAATATGTTTTACGGAAAGTTTCGGTAATAAGACAATTGTTCTGCAATTTACTATCGGCCTTTATATTAAAAAGAAATACTTGACAGAAGTCCTATGCCCAGCATTGGCAGTTTACAGGTTGCGATTTTACTTTACGTGGCAGTAAGTTTCACTGCTGCATAAATGCACAAGCTCCAATGTATCTGCACCATGGCCTCTTAAAACAACGATATGAAGTAATTCAGTCTTCACGCTATGTTCAATACTGGGGTAGACGGTCCAGACAATTAATTCCTTGCGACCCACCATTCACGGATGATATTTATTTGAGACAACGTATAACTTTAGTTCAACTAATTATATATAAACTTTCTATGCGTCGCACAATCGGATAATAATGTGTGTATTTCTTTATAAAATAATAAACAATCAATGAAGCCAAATCGGAGCGACATCAAACGGCTGTATTAAGGCTCTCTACCGGAAGCGGCGCTACTTGAAATCGTATGTTTCGTTTGAAGTCCCATACTTTTAAGCAATGTTTCATTCCCTCCTTATGTTCCGTCTGCTGTTATGTTTAGCTTTGACTAATACGAGGAACTGTCTTCTGCCCGCGACTTCGATATATATATATATATATATATATATATATATATATATATATATATATATATATATATATATATATATATATATATATATATATATATATATATATATATATATATATATATATATATATATATATATATATATATATATATATATATATATATATATATATATATATATATATATATATATATATATATATATATATATATATATATATATATATATATATATATAAACTAAACCCCGAATTGGGGGAAGGGGGTGTGTGGGCCACCGGTTACCTGCACTCACCAGACGAAACGCAGAAGTTTGTTAGACTTCTACTTTACGCCGGTATTCTGTGAGGTCGTGGTACTTCCCCGGTCAAGCCGGCCCATTCATGCAACAACAAAAGCTAATGCGTGGCTCTACCACTGATAAAACCCTGATGTCTGGATATCTGGGGCAAAAACAATTTTTCTACATTTTCTTGGGTCTGAGTGTTCATGCTGCCTTCGTTGTTTCCGACTCAATAAAAGAAGTGCTATAACTGCTCACTTTCGAATCAGTTCAATGTATGTAATGTTGTTCCTATCTACGTATGTACTGTATTGTTGTATTGGACACATACACGGCAACAGGCTCATCTCATCACCTGTCACGTGTCTTAACTATGCTCGTAAAGGTTAGGTCGAAGTCAGGTAAAATTTTCTAGACTTGTATACTATTACATGTAATGTTGCTTTTCGACTTTCCAAGAGTTTTACAGAACTTCTTTTGACAGAAGTCCTTTGCCCTCATTGGCAGTTTACAGGTTGCGATTTTACTTTACGTGGCAGTAAGTTTCACTGCTGCATAAATGCACAAGCTCCAATGTATCAGTCAGTACCTTGACCGAAGGCGGTTAATATTTAAAAAAAAATTTTCTATTTATTTGGCGGTGCAATGATCTTAACATTGCCTGTTGTTTAACGTAACATTGTTTGCCTACTGACGACTCGATTGCCTGTTTGACTAATAACTGAATTAATTGCCTAAATATTTTATTATTTATTAAAGAAGTCACGATAGCCGAGTTGTTGGGTGGCCGGAATTTCGAGTCGAGAGACTCGAGTTCGATCCCCAGGTGGCAGTACCAATGAGTTTTTCAAAAACTTATGTACGAATATCGTTGGCTTGGACATAAAGGCGGCGACGGGCTCACCACCTGTCACGTTGTCCCGAAAATATCTTCGGTGGAAGGTGGGTCAAAGGGACTTAATTGTCTAGACTTGACCTCTGTCTACCCCTGTATTGGGAATTGCGTGAAGATATTTTTTATATTTTTTATTTTATTTATTAAAGACTGTTTAGTCTCAACTCAACCACAGAATACAATAGCGAGTGTTTACTACTAAAGTTCTGCTAAGGTTTTTCCAAAACTTATGTACGATTTATATCGTGTGTTTGGACAAAAAGATGGCGACAGGCTCACCTCCTATCACTTTGTCCCAAAAACTGTGTTCGGTGAAAGTAGGGTCGAAAGGACTTAACTGTAGAGAAGAGATCTATCTGTCTACCTCAGTATTGAGAATGGCGTGAAGAATGTCAACTATATTCAACTGAATTTATTTTATATAAACCAACTAGTTTGAGCCGGGTTAAATTAGCGCTGTCACATACGTTTCGAACAGAGTATATAATCACTACGTTACAGTTTCGAAGATGAATTGATTCATGTCGGTTGGCAATAGAACGACGCTCTATGCCGAATTAATTAGTCTCGTCAAAGGCAGAATGTTGCCAGTTCACTGTAAACCAGTCTGTTACATGTCAACAGTTATATTATTTTATTCCATCTGTCAATATAAATGAAATCAGAATACGACAAATTGATTGAATAACTACGACCTCTGTGGACAAATGGAATGCACCCCAGTTTTCAATGATGTAGAAAAAAAAAAAAACACTTTTTCTACATTTTCTCGGGCCCCAGATGCGTTGTTTGTGATAGCTCCGTTGTTTCTGATTTCAGAACAAAGTGCTTTAGTTCTTTGCTTAAGGATCAGACCAATGTATGTAAGGTCGTCCCATATTCAGTATTTATTTGTTATTTAATTACTTTGATCGTTTGGTTACGGCGAAAGAATATGCCTTCGTCTTTTACCATGGATGGCATATGAGGTGACTATGGGAAACCCTTGAAAACATAGTTGTCTACCTACAAATGACGGGGTAACTCTCCGGAAAAATACTAGACCAAAATCCAGCAGCTCAGGGATGGGTTTGTAGCAAGTGCGAGGTATCGAGTATTGCAATTCCCATTCTGCTCTCTGAACCTGGTGAATTGAGTACTGTGATTGTAAATCCGCTTACCGATTCTGGTGATTATAGAATACTCCATCTTACTGGAGAGGTCCATGTTCTGCAGTGGACTTAAACAGGTCGTTACGATAGGATAAAAAAAGCAGTCTTACTGGGAAGTTTTTCTAATACAGTGTTTTCTGTGCTTTAAGTACAGGTTAGTGGTTTGGGTCTAACCTCGTAACAAACAAATGAACGTACTGTTGCATTTATAATATTAGTATGATAACTAGGCCACAAAAAGGCGTGGATCTGTTATCAACAATATCAATTAATCAGATACACTGAGAACATGTTTGACAAATCTAAGTGATACAAGTTGTTTTGATAGAAGCTCTTATGAAAAGTCGTTAAACATTCTCTTCATTGGATTAACGAATGTATATTCTTATTTCGATAATTAAAACGATTTTAATAGATCTGAAAAGTTCTTAACATTGTCTCGCATCAGGGTGTTTGCGGTACCATCGTTGTTTCCGATTCTACAATGCTTTAGGTACATAAAAAATTATGAACACAATTAAATTTAAAATTGACGACCGGTTAACCTAACTAGGAGATAGGAACCCATAGCTTCGCAGTTGTGTTGCGGGTTGGAATTACCCAAGGTATGAATATTGATAATGTTCTCGATGTGAAACTCGAGTCATGTATGTATGAATGTACGTCTACGTGTATGTACGAAAATGTTGTACTGTTTGTACGAAAGCTACAATGCCTATAGGCTCGTTGTCCGGTCATGTTGTGTAATTAGCTTCGTTAAAATTTTTATCGAAAAGACTTAGTACTTACCTGTATCCACCCCAATGTAGTAAAAATTCGTGAAGATAAAAAAAAACCTTTATTTTTCATAACATTTATTCATAAACTTTCGTTGTAAATAGCAAAGCTTCTTTTGTTTTTTGTTAAAGCAACTCCAAAAGCTTTAAAGTGCTCCTTCACAGTGGAGTAATAATAAGTTTATAATTAAAGCTATTTATACGGGGCTTATGTTGCGGTTTTTCCCTTCTATGCGGTTTGTTGTACAAAAGATTTTTTCCCGCTTTAATCCTACTGCGGTATAATATTATGTAGCCTATTTAAAAATAAACTCCTACTATTTTATCTGCAATCAATCCTGTACAAGTCCTCTGAGAGACATAAGTCTATGTTATCTACACGCTATTCCCAATACTGGTGTAGACAAAGGTACGTAGGACAGAAGTGCTTTCGACCCACATTTCACGGAAGACATTTTTGGGAACAACGTGACAGGTGGTGAGCTTGTCACCATATTTATGACTGAATGATTAAGAATTAATAATGAACTAACTAATGCCCAATCGAAAAAGACAGCGCGAACTCACCCCACTTATATTGATGAAGGACCTCCTACAGGTCCAAAGTTGTCGGGCCACCTACACCGATTGGTTATTAGATGTGAGTTTAGCTGTATATAAATATTTAGTCAATAATGTGCTGACCCGATCGCCTGTTTGCAGTTACCTTGTCTTCGAAGCTAAGGGGTTCCAGTCTTGTTAGAGGCATGCTAGCAAAAACGGCTAATTACTCAAATAATTAGTAAACGCTTTCGCCATCGCCGCAGTTTGGCAGGGCGACGGGAACACTTTTGCACAGATCCACGAAACCACCCACGTTGGCCACCCTGGCTGTGGAAGGCCTCGTCCAACCAAGCCCCAGTCCAACCGTCACTCCGGGGCGGATATAGACTTTGGCTCCGCCACAGGCCTAACTTCTGACATGGAAGACTAATTTTCTAGATCTATGTCTACTCTGACTCTAGTATTAAGAAAATGTGTTTATATTAATTAAAAATAATAAATTAAAATTACAGTGCCAATCCAAAGCCCAATTTTATAATAAAACGCCCTCCCCCCCTCTCCTAATTGGGGGAGGGGGGTGTGTGGGCCTCCGGTTACCTGCACTCACCAGATGAAACACAGAAGTTTATTAAACTTCTACTTCACGCCGGTCGAGCCGGCCCATTCATGCAACAATAAAAGCTTATGCGTGGCTTTACTACTGTTAAAATCGTTTTCGAATCAACTGTGACTTCTTAGTATAATGTGTTATAAGAATTGTGAATAGAAATCTTTGATTTAATGGTAATAACAATAAAATATAAATAAATAAATATCTTCACGCAATTCCCAATCCAGGGGCAGACAGAGGTCTAGTCTAGACAAATAAGCCCCTTTGATCTACCTTTCACCGATGATATTTTCAGGACAACGTGGCAGGTGGTGAACCCGTCGCCGTCTTTATGTTTAAGCCAACGATATAATTCGAGCATAAGTTTAAAAAAACCCATTGGTGCGATCCTGCCACCTGGGGTTCAAAATCCGGTCTCTTGACTCGATATTCCGACCACCCAACTACTCGGTTATCGTGACTATTACTATTTTTTAAATTATTAATTTGAAAATAATTTACATCTACTCCGTAATATATGAATGTACTAGCTACGTATCTCAACGTTTGTTCAGATAGTGGTGAGAATGCCTAACCTACCTCTACTTTACCCCCAACTTTGCCTCGACGTCCTCTAGCAAGATGATTATTGACCAATTACTACAAGCTTCATCTCTGGAGGATCTCTTCATCACTAAATTGTACTAATATTCTAAGAAGAACTAATTATTTACAATATAACCGTGTCGTTTGCTTTAAAAAAAATTTTGATTCCATTAGGGGATCGAACTCGGGTCTCCTGCCTCGAATTCTGATCACCCACCCACTCGACTATCGTAGTCGTTTATCTTAATAATTTAATTTGCAATTGAAACATACAAAAATGTTTTTAAATTAAATCAATCGAAACTGAGAACATAGATCTGTCAAAAACATTAAAATTGGTATCTACGCCACTCTACCACTGTGGTAATCAGATTTGTTACTTATAATAAATTAAAGTATCACCCACAAACTTTCCTCTCACTACTAATTATAAAAATACAAAAGTGCATTCTAATTGCTAGTTTAATTGACGATAAAATTGGCCTTTGGTTGAAAGTTTCCAAACCAACCTTTCCCGCTGTGACAAGCCATCTCTTTCCACCCTCTTACATATATATATATATATATATATATATATATATATATATATATATATATATATATATATATATATATATATATATATATATATATATATATATATATATATATATATATATATATATATATATATATATATATATATATATATATATATATGGACGCTAAATATAGGTGACAGGTCATGACCTACCCGCACACAGGCTTTACAGTCACAGTAAAGTGACTGTACAGTTATATATTTTGAGATGTTTCCTTAATTTAAAAAAAAAAAGAACTAGCGGATATTTAGAAAAACTGGGATAGACTGATGACAAAATGGTTACGTCTTTTCGACCCATCTTTCATCGAAGACATTTTTTTAGGATCTCGAACGGTGGTGAGCCCGCCGCCGTGCGCTATGTTCAAGTCAATGATCTTCTGAATGAATCTTTCATAAGTTTTTGAAAATTTATCCATGATTTGGAGATCGACCACGGGTCATATAATTTTGAATTCTTAAAATGCCTCTGTACATAATAAATAATGAGCCCATGAGATTCGATTTCAAGAAAGCAGCTACATTAGTAAAATTGCAACTAACGGATCTACAATAGAGGCTTTGGCCTAGGGTTAGTAGAAAGCGTCTACTCCTCGACGAGCTCTCAGACTGCTTTTGTACTCAAGTGAGTTCTTTAGAATGAGATGTAGCTCGCTTATTTAAATGTTAAACTTATATATAAAATACTCGCGTTGCTGTATTTGTTGGCAAACAAATGAAATGGCTCTACCGATTTCCGTGAAATTTTGTGTGCATATCGGGTAGGTCTGAGAATCGGTCAACATCCATTTTTCATACCCCTAAATGTTAAGAGTAGTCCTTAATTTTTTTGTTTTGCAGATAAAATTTGTTGTTTTTATTTTTTTATGAAACAGCATTCAATAATACATACAACCCTAAATTTTTACCCTTGTACGATGAATCCCTATTTTTATAGCCACATTAAGCATTCATATGCCAAAATAACGTTTACATGTCAGCTAGTATAACAATAATTTTCCTTCAAATCTTTAATTTTTTCTCTGACGACCTAAGAGGTCCAGTGGCGTATACGCTGGTTTTGTGTATACTACGTGCAAGGGATGTATTAGAATTGGAATCTGTAATAAAAGTATTTCAATCCCTGTTATATAAGATAATGAAATAAATTGTCTATCTCTGACTTTCCCAGTATTGGATGTAATAGAAATGCGTGCTCATAAAACTATATATCGTTGCTTTATATGCTTATCATTTTAGAAATTTGCTTTAAATTAGCTTACTTATAACTACCGGATTAATTAATCACAAATAACGACTGCGTTAACTTAATTTACTCGATTTTGTTGATCTTATCAGTTTAAATTATATAAAATTCAATTACCGGCTGGCGTAGATGAGAAGTAAATAAAACAAAATTTTTATTAGTTTGGGTAGCATCCCACGGGATACTACGCAAAATTAAGTAGACTTTTGTTAAGCGAAAGCTAATTATAATCTTAATTATATCAATGTTTAATACTTAATATGAAACCCAAATTGGTCCTTATGTATACATACGTACACACAAAACGGCCTGTCAACTGTGAAGGTATGTTCCCTGAGGAGAATTTGCCATAATCGCCAAGCTTAGCAACGGGATTGGCGATCGTAGTATCAGACATCTGCATCTTACTGGCTGATATTCGTTATTGGTCTGCTGAATTTTGGTCTGGTATTTCACGAAAGTTATCGTTCCATCTGTCTGTAGGTACTTGCTTTTTGAAAGCTTTTCTATTAGTCACCCCCTTACGACACCTACGGGAAGATAGGATTGAAAAACGATGGAAGATGTGGTCTAGATGTGGCAATGTAGCTGCTGAGAACAAAGTCAACGGTGCCCTGACTGCGCTAGTCAAAAGTAGCGTTTGGCGGAAAATTCACGCCATGGTATCCACAATGGACTCGACCTTATATTTCGGCAGCGAATCCTGGGTCTTCCAGAAGAAGCAAAAGAGCAAAATGAATGCAAGAGAAATGCGATGTATTCATACGTTGCTGTAGCCGGCTGAAAAAGTAATCAAAAGATTAGCAAAATTGCAGCTTTGAAAGACAATGAGTGTCATAAGAACCAAGTGATTGGATGATCGATTAGAGTCGTGAAACCTGACCAATGAGGTTTTTCAAAACTTATGCACGATAATACGCTTTTTAACTAAATATATCAGTTATTATTACACGCTAAGTAACATTGATAAGAGGAACTATAAATGTGAAAAATGTAGGAGATTTATTGAATCTTTATAAATGGAAGAAATTTATCCTACGGCATCGGGCGCTGGACAAGACAATTTGTCAATATACCTGCCAATGTCAGGCCTTGCTCGATTACAGTTTAATATTTTGTTTTCTTCAAAATTTGTTTTTCTTGCGGCATACTTTAAAGAAAAAGAGGGCTCTAGCTAATAAAGCTAATTTATTATTAATTTTTGATTTATCGAACCTTTATGGTTCAATAAATCAAAAATTAATAATAAATTAGCTTTATTAGCCTTAAATGGTTGGCCGACGACCCGATTACCTAGTTATTAGTATCCCTGCCTTCGAAGCTATGGGTTGCGGTTTCGAATTCCGCTAGAGGCAAACATTAAAGCGATGAATGTTTGTACTCGAGTCATGGAACTTTATATAAAATAATTTTTTTTTGTATTGTACTTGTATAACGTATCTATATTAGACTACATCTGTAGACGAGTAGCTTACACACCGGTTTTCAAGGTGTCACATCTCTGAGGTCCCGGATTCGGTACCCTCGTATATGGATATCTGGGGAAAAAACAATTTTCCTAAATTTTTTGAGTCTGAGTGTTCATGGTATGTTTCCTTCGTTGTTTCCGACTCAATAACAGAAGTACTTTAGCTGCTTACTTTGGAACTAACGGCAACAGGCTTATCACCTGTCACGTTGTCTCAAACAAGCTCGTAAAAAGTAGGTCCTTCTGACTATTTATTTTGTATTTTTGATGGTTCGCGTAAGTAGGGGATAAAAGTTTAAATTAGTTTTCAAACGAAAGTTGTCGTTCCTTGCGAAAATTTCTCTATTTGGTATGCCGTGTATACAGTTACAAGTGATGTTGCTTTTCGACTTTTCAAGAGTTTTATTACATTGCGTTATTGAGTTATACAGCTTTTAAAGCTACAACACACGTTTCAGTAATAAGTTCAAGATATACAGTAATAAGAAAGTTTCGGTAATAAGACAATTGTTCTGATCGATAAGAGACATGTTGTTTTACCAATCAGAATCTATGTGTTCGTGTAGTGAAGTTGTCAAGTAAAGTTTTCACAATGCACATGAAGCTACGGAGTAAAAATTGTAAACATCACAACCTACCCGAGATTACAATGTGCTAAAACTCCATAAAATCTAATCAGAGCCGAACTCAAAAGAGGAATAAGTATATCTTAATTACATCTAACAGAGCCGAAGTCCACCGGGATTACGCCTTAATATTAAGTTAACTCTTGTGTTTTGAGTAAGTTAAACAGTTAATTACCAAATTGTTCGTAAAAATTATCATTTGTCATTCTTGTGACTTAACAATATGTTCAGGTATGTACCACATATCATCATAACACCATGTAGAAGTTCGCTGCCGGCAATAAGCCTTTCCCGAAAGACACGGTATGCCATAATCGCCACGCTTGGGAAGTGAATTGGCGATTGCAGTATCAGACACCTCGTAACTTAGTCACTGCTTATATAGTCTTAATATACTATACGAATGAGACCTGCCTGAACGAAAGCCCGCAAGAAAGAAAAGAACTTCATGGGCACCCCTGAAAACGAAAGACAAGGAATATGCAAAAATATTTTCGATATGCGATAATATTAGTCAAAAATTTCAGATATTTACCACAGCGACTTACTGCCCTTTGATCTAAACATTAGCTAAAGAATCCGCTGTCAGTTTCAACGTAATCTACAAATGGGATTCAAATGTTCAAACACTCCAATCCATTTCGACTACGCCTTAGTAAAGCTGGTTGTAATTAGCGAATGTGTTTGTCCATGTCTCACAAACACACTTGATTGAATGTTTTATAAATGGAACCTTATTCGTTTCTATATTTTTACGTTCACACATTTTCTTTATTTGATTCCAATTCGGCTATACAAGCGCTTTAAATAATTTCAAAAATCTTCATAGTCCCACCCATATTTCACGATTTTTTAAACAATAAGTTAAAGCAATAATTTAGTGATAGGGGAGTGATGTAATCAACTCGTGGTCTTCATCTCCGACAAAGTCGGGGCAACTATCCGAGGCATAGCCACCCTCAGTGATCTTTATTCGCCACCGATCAATATGGTTGGGTCCTTGGGTATGATCATTGCAGACCGATGGTTACCATGACCGCCTCCATGATCTGCGGTGAACTCGTCTCGTCCTCCGTCTTCGCCGCTCCCTGGGGAGTGCCTTACCCTGCACTCCCCAGGGGGTCGAGCGTGCAGCGGGGCGATGTTCTTCAAGTGGGCCAATTCAGAGGCGTCTGCACAAACATAGTTGAGTCGAGGCGCCTTACGAATTCCTCCAGAGTTTCGAGTTTCAGGTCCCGCCTGATGGTGGCGTTCCGTACGCACCGAGGCGCGACAACGGCCCCAGGAGAAATCTGGCGGATCTGGCCTTTGCCACTGTCTCCTTGACGTGGTGGGCGAGGCTGAGTTTGCGGTCGATGGCCACGCCCAGGTATTTAACCGTGCTCGACCAAGCTATATCTTGACCTAGAAACTTCAGTTCATGTGGCAATTTTAATCTGTGTCCTAGCAGGATGTGTTTTGCTGACGTTCACCGCCAACCTCCTGCCGGTGAGCCATTTGGGAAGAAGGTCCAATGTCCGTTGAAGCTTTGCCACTGCGTACGCTGCACTCATTAATCTTGTTAAATACGCCGCATCAATTAAATTGCATCATTAAATACGTCGCTCCTTGGACGGCCACGTGGAACCTCCTGTCCTGTAAACATGAGGCGACCACATTTATGTAGCGGCGAAGGATTTCCATTCTAGCTAACTTCAACAGAAGACCGCTATGCCACACCCGGTCGAATGCCTTCTCCATGTCTTAAAACTCGGCGGCAGTGGTCTCTCGCTTGTTGCGACCGACCGTGGCATAGTGAAGAACTCGAGATACTGGGTAGTAGCGAGATAGGCCGGTAGCTCGATGCCTCCAGGCAGTTCTTCCTTGGTTTGGAGAGCATGATAATGCGCCCCAGTTTCCATGCTATTGGGAAGTGCCCCGTGCGCAGGAAACCATTGAACAGCCGCTGCGATGCTCTTCGGAAGAAAATGTTTCAGCGCGGCGTTCGTCACGCCATCCGCGCCTGGAGCCTTCTTGATTTTGGTCTGGCGTATCATGCGTCCCACCAGTCCCGGGGAGATGGCTTCCCAACTTGAGTTTTCATCTTCGTCTACTGGCCCGTCCAGGTAGACCCGAAGGTGTTCTTCCACCGACTCCGTGTGGGTCTGGTGTAAGGACGGAAAGGCGCGAAACTGCTCTTCCAGGTAGTCTGCAAAGATTTCTGCCCGGTCTTCCGCTTTGAAGCGTAGGGTGCCATCCTTGTGCTTCAGGGGTCGAGTGGGTTCCTTCGCGCCAGAGAGCTGTCGGTAGAGTCTGTGGATCGCCGTCCAGTCCCCTTCCATTCTGCAGACGTGGTCGGTCCAGCTCTCGGCGGAGTTCTGTTGGATGGCCTCCCTAACCCTCACCGTTAGCTCGTTCAGGGAGGTTTTCAATATGGGGCATCGCGTGCGCTGCCATTCCCTCCTCATGCGCCTTTTTTCTCCAATAGTGAGGAGATTTTGGCAGGCAGCGTGCCCTGAGCTGTCCTTGTTACCGAGTTGGCGGTGGCCTTCTCGAGGGCGTCTTGTGCGGTCTCTTGCAGGTGGATGCAGAGGATCTCCACTTCTTCCTTCGTGCCAATGAGCATGGTCTTCGTGTTTTCCTCAAGCAGCTGCTGGAATTTTCCCCACTGGATCCTTCTCCTAGTCGGTGCTGGTGCCATGGTGTGCTTGGGTGTTACCGCCAGGATAGCCATAACCGGTAGGTAATCAGACCCAAGGTCGTCCAATAGGACTTCTTATGTTGGGGGGACGGAAATACGGTGAGTGACCATCATGTCCAAGGCCTCCACCGAGTGATCCTCGCAGGTCGGATACCTGGTCTGGGTCTCCGGGCCGTAGACGCAATAGATAGTTTTCGCCCGTTCGGGCAGATCTTAGTGGAAATCCACCCTGTGTGTCTGCAATTCAGGTCTCCTGCAATGGTTGTCCAGGAGCTTCCTAATTTCCCCTAACTCGAGCCTCTCATTTGGTGGCTTGTATGTGGCGAAGATCCGGTAGACACTTGTGCCTAACTGCGCGTCGACTTCCAAGGCGTACATGCCTTGCAGACACACGGGTGAGACCGGCTGGTGTACTACGTTGCATATACATATACATATACGGATAGGGACAGCGTTACATACATTGTTCCAATCCCAATGTAAGTTGCTAAAGCACTTGAAGTATGGGAATCGGAAACAACTAAGGCACCACAAACACCAAGACTCGAGAAAATGTAGAAAAGGTGGTTTTTCTACATTGACCCGACCGGGAATCGAACCCGGAACCTCGAGATGGCTACACCTTGAAATCCGGTGTTTACGCCACGCGTCCACCGAGGTCGTCAAACCAGTTGCACTTCACCAGTATTGCCAATCCCCGGTACGCACGCGTTGGTGTGGCTTCATCCTGGCGGTAAGTCCAGTAGTGGGGGATCTTCAAGCAGTCCTGAGGCCGAAGGTGAGTTTCCGACACCAGCACAAAGTCGGGTTTCTGGTCCTTCAGCAGCTGCTTTAGGAGTGTGACTTTGGGTGTCACCGCATTGGCATTCCAGGGGATGATTCTAGTCTCTGCAAGTTCAGCTATCGGTCTGCAGAAGCTGCAAGTGGCTATGCCTCTTATTATCACCGGCACTGGGTCGGCGCCAGTGCTCAATGCATGCAGCACGTCCTGAAGCACCGAGAGGGCTGCCATCGCGGTGACAGCTCTTTCGCTCTCTTGGGCCTGCTTGGGTTTTTTATTTTCCGATTTGGGGGTCTGGCCAGGGGTTTCTGTGACCACCTTCTCATCTTCTTGGACTTCCTCTTGTTTTTCTTGTTTTTTTTTTTAGAACAGTTTTCCCCGTAGTGTCACCGGATGGCGCCTTCTTTGGCTTGAAGTCGTTTGCCGGTGCCATTAGGTTCGGCTGGTTCAGCGCTGCTTCCACTGCTCTTCGCTGTGCCGCCGGGGGTCAGGTTTGACTTGCCGTGCCCGTCTTCCTGTTTCGAAGCTCCCTTCTGTACACTGGGCACGACGAATGAGTTGGGTGCGCCTGTCCGCAGTTTGCGCAGTAGTGGCTCTTCGTTAGCGACAACATAATTTTTAAAAGTAATTATCATTAAAGTTTGGATTTTTGTTTTTTTTTTCCTTTAAAATGTTGCTCCCTTCCAAATTTTTATAAATTTCTTTCCCATTAATAATGATTAAGTTGTATTTTTAATACCGTGCGATTTTTTTATAAACTATCAGAATGTATAATCTATACTAAGTAGTAAAGTATACTTTTTCTACGTGTATTTTTATATAACATGACGTTATCTACGATTATTTTTTTCCTTGACGCGTTTTCACACAAAATGGGGAAAATGACAAAATTCTAGACAGTTAGCTCATTCAACGCACTTTTCACCGAAGCTTTTTTGGGACTACGTGACAGGAGGTCAACAGATTTGTATGACCATTTCTTCACATTTCATCTGCCCTTATAATGTCTGGTCGTATTAAATTGGGCAACTTTAGTATATTTCAACTAAGGTGCCTACTATTCACACAAAAAAATTACTTTTACTTATTAAATTTCTAAATTACAAAAATATATATATTTTTCGCCTCAACGCTCTCGTAGCACTAACCAATGAGTAAATAGAAAGAAATTATGAAATAATGAGTGACGCCTTACATTCTATTTTCAAATTAATGATAAAAAAAAACATGTCACATTACTGGCCAGTCTGTTTTATAATATACTTTTGTGTCAATGTATGTATAAATATCAATTTGTTTACTAATTTTCAATGACATAAAGTAGAACGAAGTGATTACTCATTCGTATAGTTCGTGAACTGTTATGAGTAATCGATCGAGCTATTTGATACTGCCGGTATAATTAACGTATGGTCTAACAACTTTGTTTATTTGAACTAATAATTAATTGTCAAATACATTTATTCTTTTTCTGGAGAGAGAGAGAGAAATCTTTATTCGCCTGGAACCTGAAACATTATCATCTCTTAGTATCCTTTACTGTGGTAGTTATACAAGGTACACAATAAAGTCCTTTACAGCGACTTAAATTGGGATAACGTGATAGGAGGTGACGTATCAGTGACCGCCGTCTTAGTGACCAAGCTAACGGTACTATACATTGATACATATATATCTCCGCAGATAAATATTCATATAAACATCTTTATGTTTGCACCTGACGGGATTCGAACCCGCAACCCTCGGCTTTGAAGGCAATTTATGTATTGGTTTACTCTTTTATTTGGTTTACTCTGACAAAGTAAAGGGTCCTGCAGAAATTTCGAGATAATTCTCTAACGAAGCCTAGCGGGCAGATGCTTATTGCTCATATTACTTAAAGCTTAACATAATAACCGGCGGAACTTAAGTCGACAATGAAATATTGCTTAAAAGTATGTGACGTCTAACGAAACAAAGCCTACTGAAACAAACTTGACCGTTTTCATTTGACCCAAGCGCCCCACGAACTTAAGTAGCTTCGCTTCCGGTAGAGACCCTTAACACAGCCGTTTGATGTTGTTCCGATTAGGCTTCGTTGTTTGTTTATTATTTCATAAGGAAATAAATTCATTATTACGATTGTGCGACACAAAGAAGTATTAAAGTTGAATTAAAGTTATACGTTTTTCAAAAAATGTCTACTGTGAAAGGTGAGTTGAAGAGACTCAATTGTTTGGACCGCTGTCTACCCTAGTATTGGCATGAAGATGTTTATTCAACTAAAGTCATTAGTTATAATTACGCTAAGTAACACTGATATGAGTTACTATAAATGTGAAAAATGAAAGAGACCTTGTGAATATTTATAAATGGAAGAAATTTATCCTACGGCGTCGGGCGATGGATAAGACAATTTGTCAGAATAATTAGGCCTGCCCATGTTAGGCTTTGCTCGAGTACAGTTTAATATTTTATTGTATAATTTTCTACAAAATTTGTTT
The DNA here is from genome assembly GCA_029286605.1 of Sericinus montela. Classification (NCBI taxonomy): domain Eukaryota; kingdom Metazoa; phylum Arthropoda; class Insecta; order Lepidoptera; family Papilionidae; genus Sericinus; species Sericinus montela. The sequence continues at coordinate 602,072 of JAGSMR010000079.1, read as the reverse complement.
TTCTTGCGTCATAAGCTTCTGATGAAGAAGGCACGAGCCAAAACTAAACATAATTTGTTATTAATTTTCGATTTATTGAAATATAAATCGATTGAAATTAGCAACCATTTAAGCACTTCTGTCTTACCCAATATTAGCCTGAAGATATTTTTTTTTATCTGAAGATATCAGTTATTATTACACGGCAAGTAACATTAATATGAGGAACTATAAATGTGAAAAATGTGTGAGATTCACTGAATCTTTACAAATGGAAGAAATCTATCCAACTGCGTCGGTCGCTGGATAAGACAATTTGTCAATATAATTAGGCCTGCCAATGTCAGGCCTTGCTCGAGTACAGTTTAATATTTTGTTTTCTTCTAAATTTGTTTTTCTTGCGACATACATTTAATAAAAAGAGGGCTCGAGCTAAAACTAAAGCTAATTTATTATTAATTTTTGATTTATTGAACTATAAACCTTAAATGGTTTGCCGACGACCCGATTTCCTAGTTGCTATTATCCCTGCCTTCGAAGTTATGGGTTGCGGTTTCAAATTCCGCTAAAGGCAAACATTTAAGCGATGAATTTTGTACTCGAGTCATGGAAGTTAAGTAGTTAATATAAAATATAAAATGTTTGTATTGTACTTGTATAACGTATCTATATTCGACGACATCCGTTGACGAGTAGCGTATATAAAATTTTTATAATGTCTTTTTGGATAATTTTTATAATTTGTTTAATTTGTATAATTATTTTTTTAATGTTTGCAAATAAATTAAAAAAATAAATAAATAAATATTGCTTTTACAATTGTCAGGCCGTTTTGTGTGTACGTATGTACGAGTATACATAACGTCCAATATTGGTTTCATATTAAGTATTATACAATGATATAATTAAGATTATAATTAGCTTTCGCTTAACAAAAGTCGACTTAATTTTGCGTAATATCCCGTGGGATGCTGCCCAAACTAATTACAATTTTGTTTTATTTACTTCTCATCCACGCCCGCCGGTAATTGAATTTTATATAATTTAAACTGATAAGATCAACAAAATCGAGTAAATTAAGTTTACGCAGTCGTTATTTTTGATTAATGATAGCCATTAATAAGCTAATTTAAAGTTATTTCTAATATGATAAGCATAATAAGGAACGATAGATAGTTAGATGAGCACGGATTTAAATTACATCCAATACTGGGATAGTCAGAGATTGACAATTTATTTCATTTTCTTATATAAAAGTGATTGAAGTATTTTTATTATAGGTATCAATTCTAATACATCCCCTGCACGTAGTATACAACCAGCGTATACGCCACTGGACCTCGTAGGTCGTCAGAGAAAAAAATTAAAGTTTTTTAATATAAAAAAAATAAATATCTTCACGCAATTCCCAATACAGGGGTAGACAGAGGTCTAGTACAGACATTTAAGTCCCTTCGACCCATCTTCCACCGAAGATATTTTTGGGACAACGTGACAGGTGGTGAGCCTGTCGCCGTCTTTATGTCCAAGCCAACGATATAATTTGTACATAGGTTTTTAGAAAAATCCATTGGTACGGCCACTTGAGGATCGAACTCGGGTCTCTTGACTCTAAATTCCGACCACCCAACCACTCGGCTATCGTGCAAATTTTTTTAGGAAAATTATTGTTATACTAGCTGACCAGTAAACGTTGTTTTGGCATATGAATGCTTAATATGGCTATAAAAATAAGGATTCATTGTACAAGGGTAAAAATTTAGGGTTGTATGTATTTTTGAATACTGTTTCATAAAAAAATAAAAACAAAAATTTTTATCTGCGAAACAAAAAAATTAAGGACTACCCTTTACATATAGGGGTATGAAAAATAGATGTTGACCGATTCTTAGACTTACCCGATATGCACACAAAATTTCATGGAAATCGGTCGATCCATTTCAGAGGAGCTTGGCAACAAACACCGCGACACGAGAATTTTATATATAAGTTTAATATTTAAATAAGCGAGCTACATCTCGTCATAAGGAACTCACTTCACTACAAAAGCAGTCTGAGAGCTCGTCGAGGAGTCGACGCTTTCTACTAAACCCTAGCCAAATTATTATTGACTTTCATTGATTTATATTGACCTCTTTTATAGATCCGTTATTTGCAATTTTACTGATGTAGCTGGTTTCTTGAAATCAAATATAATTCGCAAAGTATCTTACTCATGGACTCATTTTTTTATCGAGTACAGAGGCAGTTAAAGAATTTAAAATTATATGACCCGTGGTCGATCTCCAGATGGGTTTTTCAATAACTTATGTACGATTTATAGCATTGACTTAAACATAGAACACGGCGGCGGGCTTACCACTGCTCGAGATCTTAAACAAATATCTTCAATGAAAGATGGGCCGAAAGGAAGTAACTATCTTGTCAGCTGCCTATCCCAGTTTTTCAAATCAAAAAATTTTTTATTTGGAACGTAGAAAGTAGAATCTGCTGAAAATAGTACACGTCTTAAACGTTGCTGGTACAAATAAAATTCATTATTAAATATCAGCAAAATGAGGCGCATAAAAAGGCTGCGTAGTTAATAATATACGATTCGAGAAGATGATTAAAGAGTTCCCTTTGTATTCGAAAAGAAATACAATTCCAAATATAAAAGCATTTAGCGTAATTAGAATCAACGAACAAACATACGCACGAATATATAGGCCTGGTGAAGTCCAATAATACTACGGCCTTAAGCGAGTGTTCTGATCACTAGGCTACCACGACTTTGTCATCATAATTTGAAGACGCTATGATTTTTCTCAATATCCGCTAGTTCCTTTTTATATTAACGAAACTTCTCATAATAGAGATTATCTAAAGATCAATTCATGCTGAGTCATTATACTCTAAGAGGGTACTCTACTCTAAAGACATGGCTTGTCACAGTGGGAAAGGTTGATTTGGAAACTTTCAACCAAAGGCCTATTTTATCGTCAATTAAAATAGGTATTAGAACGCACTTTGTAAAGTAATTTCGTTCAAAGTTATTAATCATGGGCGTCGGTTACGGTGGCATCTTTTGGTTTATAATTAGAAGTGAGAGGCAAGTTTGTCGGCGATACTTTAATTTCTTATAAGTAACAAATCTGATTACTACAGTGGTAGAGTGGCGTACATACCAATTTTAATGTTTTTGACAGATCTGTTGTTCTCAGTTTCGAATGATTTAATTTAAAAACATTGTTGAATGTTTCAATTGCAACAAATTGAATTATTAAGTTAAATGACTACTATAGTCAAGTGGATGGATGATCAGAATTCGAGGCAGGAGACCCGAGTTCGATCCCCTAATGGAATCAAAATATTTTTAAAGCAAACAATACAGTCATATTGTAAATAATTAGTTCTTAGTTGAATATTAATACAACTTTGTGATTAAGATATCCTCCAGACATGAAGCTTATAGTAAGTATAAGTGAATAATTATCTTCGTAGAGGACGTCGAGGCAAACGTTGAGATACGTAGCTAGCGTATTTATATATTACAGAGTAGATGTTTCTAAAATATTTTTCAAATGAGTAATTTAAAAAATGGAAATAGTCACGAAGGCCGGTTGGGTGGTCGGAATTTCGAATCAAGAGACCGGAGTTTGATCCCCAGGTGACATGTTCGCATTAATGAGTTTTTCAAAAACTAATGTACGAACTATATCGTTGGCTAAGACATAAAGACGGCGACAGGCTCACCACCTGCCACGTTGTCCCGAAAATATCATCGGTGAAAGGTGGGTCAAAGGGGCTTAATTGTCTAGACTAGATTCTGTCTGCCCCTGTATTGGAAATTGCGTGAAGATATTTATTTATTTATATTTTATTGTTATCATTATGTAACATTTGATATAACAAAGATTTCTATTCACAATTCTTATAACACATTATACAAAGATTTCACAGTTGATTCGAAAACGAACTCTTTTGTGAGACGACAATAGATTCGAATCCAATTTTTGTAACAACACAATGGCAGCAATTCGTGGCGGGAAAGCGTGTTATTATAAAATTGGGTCAGAGCTATTTGGCTGAAGAGGTATTGTGTTCGTAGCTCCTGCATTGTGATGAGAACCAGTTATTAGTTACTTCGCGGATATCAATTAGAGTAATGGGAAAGAAACAAAGAGGATTGGATTGGCACTGTAATTTTAATTTATTATTTTTAATTAATATAAACACATTTTCTCAATACTAGAGTAGACATAGATTTAGAAAATTAGCCTTCCATGTCAGAAATGTGGTCTGTGGCGGAACTTAAGTCTATATCCGCCACGGAGTGACGGTTGGACTGGGGCTTGGTTGGACGGGGCCTTCCAGAGCCACGGTGGTTTCGTGGATGTGTGCGAAAGCGTTTCCGTCGCCCTGCCAAACTGCGGCGTCGGCGGAAGCCTTTTGCTAATTATTTAAGTGATTAGCCGTTTTTACACGCTTTTTATAAGCTTCACTTATATGTATGTTTGTAAATTAAAATAACCGACTTCTTTGAGTGCGATTTTGACCCACTTTAAACAGCCAGATTTCGTTCAAATTTTGTAGATTTATCGAGGACCGATGACAATACACTAATTTGATAACTACACGCCTTTTGATAGCTTCACTTGTATGTATGTTTCAATGTTTGTAACCGACTTTTTGGGCGCGATTTTGACCCACTTTAAACGGCCAGATATCGTTCAATCCTTGGAGATTTATCGAGGACCGATGACAGTACACTAATTTGATAAAATTACTATAAATAAATATTTTCATACAATTCCCAATACAGGGGTAGACAGAGGTCTAGTCTAGACAATTAAGTCCCTTTGACCAACCTTCCACCTAAGATATTTTCGGAACCGTCGCCGTCTTATCATAAGTTTTTAAAAACCCATTGGTACGAGCCAGCCACCTGGGGATCGAACTCGGATCTCTCGATTTGAAATTCCGACCACCCAACCACTCAGCTATTGTGACTGTTTTCATTTTTCAATTTGAAAAATATATATGTATTTATTTATTTATCTTCACGCACGATCCCTGACGGGGTAGCCAGAGAGAACAGATCGCCAAGTGTCACGATCCATACATACCTCCTTCGCTTCTTTCAGATTCATCATCTTCTTCATACATGCACGTCTAGGTATCCGAGTACTCTTGACCCTTCCCTCTTTGAGCGATTTGCTCACATGGTCTTCGAAAGGTAGTCTCGGTCTACCTCGACACCTTTTTATATTAACTTTCGCACTATATATTTTCTTCACCATTCGGTCTTCACGCATTCGCTCAACGTACCCAAACCATCGAAGCACGCCCTTATCCATTTTTGAGACAAGGTCATCTTTTAAACCGGCCATATTGTGAATCTCTTCGTTTCGTTTTCGGTCGGCCATGGTAAGGCCGCACATTTTACGAAGAGATTGCATCTCCACTGCATTCAACCTGCTTTTATGCTTCTTCTGACATACCCAGGTTTCGCTGCCATATAACAAAGTCGGTATTAACACTGCGTTATGTATTGCAGGGCGTGCACTTTTCACAACGCCTTGCCTTTTCATTTACGCAGTCAGGGCATCATTGACTTTGTTCCCGGCAGCCACACGCCTGTCCACATCTAAATCACATCTTCCATTCCGGCTAAACGCACTCCCCAAGTATACAATTTCATTCACCTGTTCTAGACATTCCTGATTTACCCAAATTTCGCAATTCGTTCTTTCTTCGTCCCTTTCAAATACCAGAACCTTAGTTTTATTAGCATTCAAACGGAGACCATTAATTTCACATTCTTCTTTCATACACGTGACTAATGCCTGCAGTTCTGCCTTCGATGATGCACTGCAAGGCTGACTGCAAGGCCCTTAGCAAACGACTATCTACACCATACCCCGGCAACAGTTTCTACATTTTCTTCCTTACAACCTTATCAAATGCTTTATCAAGATCCATAAAAGCAAAGAAAATCTTAGGTTAGCAGCCATGCTATGCTCTCCGTGATCATGCGCAGAGAAAACATTTGATCCGTGCATCCTCTTCCAGGTCTCAATCCGCATTGTGCCTCCCATAGAAATCTTTCCGATTTCTCTTGCATCCTACGTGTCAAAACCTTCGAGTAAACTTTACTTGCTAAACTGATCAAGCTGATCGCCCGATAGCACCCGCAGTCATAATGTGAACCTTTACCTTTATATAAAGGCACAAAGACCGCGGATCGTCAATTATCCGGAACAGCCCCCGTTCGCCAGCACAAATTGCACAGCAGATGAAAGCTGTCCCAGACGCGTGGCCCACCATACTTGACCATTTCAGCAGTAACTCTGTCTAGTCCCGCAGCCTTACCACATTTCAAACTTCTAATCGCACATTCAATCTTTCATACTGATGACCTCAGTGTCATCGAGGTCCGAGTCTGGCGTACCAGTCGCGGCGTCACGCCCGGATCCCCCTCTAAGATCTTCACACGTATACGCTTCCTCCCTGCATGACGTCCGATTTTTCTGAGAGGACGTCATTGGTTCCCGAAAGCACTTCATTCATTCTTAAGGTTGTGCCACCACTCCGGGTCCTTCCAACCTCTTTCCAGAAGAGTTTGGAGTTCTCCTTGAAGTTGTGCGACAACCTTTCGTCCGCTTCTATTCTACTCCTTTCACGCACTTCCTCAATCAATGCTTTCGTGTGAACTTTCTGGAGCTTATATCTTTCTTTCCTCTTCTCTCTCATATCCTTATCATTACTAGAGGCCAAGTAGTCTAACCATGCTTTCTTCTTCTTATTTACAGCTTCTTTCACTTCGTCATTCCACCATGCATCTCCCTTTTTACTACAACCTCTTTTCACAGTTCCACACACGTCTTCCGCTGCACTTACCATTCTCAGGCTCTTACCATCTCTAAGGCTCTGCCATATTTCTTCCACACATTCTTTCCTGACATCGATGCTGTCCAGTTTTTCGGCTACCCTTGCTTGATAATCATCCCTAGTGTCCGCTTCCTGAAGCTTCAAGCTTCGGATGCTGCCGACCGACTGTGGTTCTGGTATCTCCGTACGGTGGCGCCAACCCGCGAACAGACCCCTAAATCTAGTAATCACTAGATAGTGATCCGTTCCCAGGTCAGCACCCCGGAACACTTGCGTATCCATCACCTGTTTTCGCAGTCGGTTATCCAGCAGGAATAAATCGATCATACTTCTCTCATTCTCTCTTGTTCTAGTATACATATGGATTTTCTTGTGACTAAACATAGTGTTTGTCACAAGAAGACTCTTTTCCTTGCATACAGCCAGTACATGCTTGCCAGCATCATTAACCATTTTATCACGAAACATTCCAAGCACCGACTCCTACCCTGGCCGAGCGGTACCAACCAATCCATTCAAATCACCACATATAACAATTCTTTCGTTTCCTCTAACCAAATCTAGAACTTCTCTTACATTCTCCCAAAACTCCTCCAGCTCTGCTCTGGACAACGAAGCTACCGGCGCATAAACAGCCAAAAGGAAAGGAAGCAGCTTTGTCAGTCCCAGTTTAAAGCGAACCCAGAGAAGTCTCGAGTTCACAACGTTATATTCAGTCATAAAATCGACCAACCGAGACGACAGCAGCACCCCCACTCCCTGGCAGGCGCTCTCGCTCTCCGGGACTCCGGACCATAGAACTAACGCCCCGCCAGGGAGCTTTTCAGTACCGCTGCCCTTACGCTTGGTCTCCGACAAACACACGACATCTAATTCTCTTTCTTTCATTATTTCAATCAACTCATTCGTCTTATCTCTCATGCCTCCTCTAACATTCCACGTGCCAACTCTGCACTCCGTCCTCCACCTTCCGCCGTGTCGGGCTGTGCGTGACGGGTGGCGGTCCCCATCGCCGCTTTGCGCGCTGCATTCCACACCAATATGAACAAACTGGTGTGCATCGCCTTGGGGGGACGCCCTAACCCTCGTTGGCATGGGTGCGCAGCTGTGTAGAATTTCAGCCCTGAAAAGGGCTGGCAGGGGTCCCCCAAAAATTGAAAAATATGATTATTGTTAATTTACATAATTTTCATCTGTAGTCGATAAAGTAAGAAACTTAATTTTAATTATTTATAATTTTCCTCTACAATCGATAAGACAGAAATTGATGTTAATTTCAATTTCCAATAATTATCTTTAGCCGATTTCTCTAACATTGACAAATTTTCGAATACTAAGGAGGATTTTTATTCTACTAAACAAATAATAGTTTAAAATAAAATAAAAACACACTTTTTATAGAAAACCAAACTAAAAAATTGAAAATAGGTTTTAATAAATTTAAATTAAAAATAGTGTTAAAAATTTCAATAAATGTAAATTAATAATAATATTAATAAATATAAAACAAATTATTTTATAAGAAAAGCGTGGGGTGCTTTTTAAGATATTATTAAAATGATAATCACTCTACCCATATCTGTCAATAAAATATATATAACTTTTGACTACATGCAAGCGTGGGGGCTTTTATTTAAATAAAATATTTTTTTTATTAACACTATTACTCATTTATATTTATTGAAATTTTTAACACTATTCTTAATTTAAATTTTTTAAAATTTATTTGCTAGCATGTCTCTAACGGGACTAGAACCCCTTAGCTTCGAAGGAAAGGTAACTACGAACGCGCGATCGGGTATTATATCGTATTTAAATATTTAATCAATAATGTGCCGACGATATTGGCTAAATATTTATATACGGCTAAACTCACATCTAATAACCAATCGGTGTAGATGGTCCGACAAATTTGGACCTGCAGGAGGTCCTTCATCAGGATGAGTGGGTGAATTCGCTCTATCTATTTCAATTGGGCATTAGTTAGTTCATTATTAATTCTTAGTCATTCAGTTATAAATATGGCGATCAGCTCATCACCTGTCAAGTTGTTCAAAATAACGTCTTTCGTGAAATGTGGGTCGAAAGCACTCATGTCCTACGGAACTTTTTCTACATCTGTATTGGGAATATCGTGAAGACAAGACAGATTTATGTCTCTCAGAGGACTTTTACAGGATTGATTGCAGATGCAATAATGGGAGTTTATTTTTAAATAGGCTACATTATACCGCAGTAAAAAGCAGGGAAAATTCTTTTGTACAACAAACCGCACAGAAGGGAAAAACCGCAACAAAAGCCGCAACATAAATAGCTTTAATTATAAACTTATTATTACTCCACTGTGAAGGAGCACTTTAAAGCTTTCGGAGTTGCTTTAACAAGAAACAAAAGAAGCTTTGCTATTTACAACGAAAGCTTATGAATAAATGTTACGAAAAGAAAAAAGTTTTTTTGTGTTTTCACGCATTTTTCCTACATTGGGGTATAGGTATAGGTCTTAAGTATTAAGTCCTTTCGAGGAAACTTTCACCGAAGCTTATTTTGAAACATGACAGGTGATGAGCCTATAGCCATCATAGCGTTAAAACCAACAGTACAATACTTTCGTATATTCACATAGATATATAATTCATACATGACTCAAGTTTTATTTCGAGAACACTCATAGTGTTTGCATCTAGTGAAATTCCAACCCGAAACACTCAACTACGAAGCTAAGGATTCCTATTGCCTATTTAGATTATAGGGTCATCAATTTAAATTTAATTATGTTCATAACTTTAGTAGCTAAAGCATGTATTGAGCAATGAGAGAAAATGTTAGGTTTTCAAATCAAATTAAATCAACTGAAGTCGTTTATTTAACAAAATACGAGTAAGAACATACATTCGTTAATCGATGAAGGGAATGTTTAACAACTTTTCATATATGCTTCTATCAAAACAACGTTTAACGACTTAGATTAGTCACCCACGTCCTCACAGTGTATCTGATTAATTTATACTGTCGATAACAGATCCACGCCTAACTGTGGCCTATTTATAATACTAATATTATAAATTAAATTAATTAAATGAAAGAATTGTTGTATGTGGTGAATGGTGAATGTTGGTGTGATGAATGGTTGGATTGGTACCGCTCGGCCAGGGTACGTGTCGGTGCTTGGAATGTTTGGTGATAAAAGGGTTAACGATGCTAGCAAGGTTATAGTGACTGTATGCAAGGAAAAGGGTCTTCTTGTGACAAACACTATGTTTAGTCACAAGAAAATCCTTATGTATATTAGAACAAGAGTGAATGAGAGAAGTATGATCGATTTATTCCTGGTAGATGACCGACTGCGAAAACAGGTGATGGATATGCGAGTTTTCCGGGGTGCTGACCTGGGAACGGATCACTATCTAGTGATTACTAGATTTAGGGGTCTGTCCGCGGGTTGGCGCCACCGGACGGTGATACCAGAACCACAGTCGGTTGGTAGCATCCGAAGCTGGAAGTTTCAGGAAGCGGACACTAGGAATCAAGCAAGGGTAGCCGAAAAGCTGAACATCATCGATGTCAGGAAAGTATGTGTGGAAGAAATATGGCAGAGCCTTAGAGATGGAACGGTTAGTGCAGCGGAAGACGTGTGTGGAACTGTGAAAAGGGCGATGCGTGGTGGAATGACGAAGTGAAAGAAGTAGTAATTAAGAATAAAAAAGCATGGTTAGACTACTTGGCCTCTAGTAATGATAAGGATATGAGAGAGAAGATGAAAGAAAGATATAAGCTCCAGAAAGTTCACACGAAAGCATTGATTGAGGAAGTGCGTGAAAAGTGTAGAATGGAAGTGGACGAAAGGTTGTCGCACAACTTCAAGGAGAACTCCAGGCTGTTCTGGAAAGTCGTTGGAAGGACGTGGAGTGGTAAGACGGCCTTAACAAGGAACAAAGTGCTTTCGAGTACTAATGACGTCCTCTCTAAAAATCGGACGTCATGCAGCGATGGAGCGAGTTTTATAGAGAAATGTATGCGTGTGATGATCTTAGTGTGGGATCCGGGGGTGACACCGTGACTGGTACGCCAGACTCGGACCTCGATGACACTGAAGTCGTCAGTATGAAAGAGATTGAATGTGCGATTAGAAGTTTGAAATATGGTAAGGCTGCGGGACTAGACATAGTTACTGCTGAAATGGTCAAGTATGGTGGGCCACGCGTCTGGGACAGCTTTCATCTGCTGTGCAATTTGTGCTGGTGAACGGGGGCTGTGCTGGATGATTGGCGATCCGCGGTGATTGTGCCTTTATATAAGGGTAAAGGTTCACATTATGACTGCGGGTGCTATCGGGCGATCAGCTTGACAAGTTTAGCAAGTAAAGTTTACTCGAAGGTTATGACACGTAGGATGCAAGAGAAATCGGAAAGATTTCTATGGGAGGCACAATGCGGATTTAGACCTGGAAGAGGATGCACGAATCAAATGTTTTCTCTCCTCATGATCACGGAGAGCATAACATGGCTGCTAACCAGAAGATTTTCTTTGCTTTTGTGGATCTTGAGAAAGCATTAGATAAGGTTGTAAGGAAGAAAATGTGGGAACTGTTGCCGGGGTATGGTGTGGATGGTCGATTGCTGAGGGCCTTGCAGTCACTTTACTGTGACTGTAAAGCCTGTGTGCGGGTAGGGCATGACCTGTCACCCATGTTTAGCGTCCAAACGGGCGTAAAACAGGGTTGTGTCGTGTCTTCCTGGCTATTCATACTGTATCTCGACAACTGTTTACAGAATCTGAAAGATAGCTGTTTGGGTGTGAAATTAGGTGACATAAAAGTAAATTGTCTGCTATATGTTGATTATGCAGTGCTTATTGCATCATCGGAGGCAGAACTGCAGGCATTAGTCACGTGTATGAAAGAAGAATCTGAAATTATTGGTCTCCGTTTGAATGCTAATAAAACTAAGGTTCTGGTATTTGAAAGGGACGAAGAAGGAACGAAGTGCGAAATTTGGGTTGACATGTTTTGAAATCAGAAACAACGGAGCTACCACAAACAACTGATCTAGGGCCCAAGATAATGTAGAAAAAGTGTTTTCTACATTGAGCCTTCGGAGAATAGAACTCAGAGCTGGTGACACATTGAAAACCGGCGTGAATACCATTCGTCCATTTGTCGTATATTGATTTAATTTATATTGTCAGATGGAATAAAATAATATAACTGTTGACATGTAACTGACTGGTTTACAGTGAACTGACAACATCCTGCCTGTGACGAGACTAATTAATTCGGCATAGAGCTTCGCTCTATTTCCAAACGACATGAATCGATTCATCTTCGAAACTGTAACGTAGTGATTATACACTCTGTTCGGAAAATATGAGACAGCCGCTAATTTAACCCGGTTCAACCTAGTTGGTTTGTATAAAAAAAATCAGTTGAATATAGTTGACACTCTTCACGCCATTCTCAAAACTGGGGTGGCCAGAGTTCTATACAGTTAAGTCCTTTCGGCCCTCCTTCCACCGAACACATTTTTTTGGGACAAAGCGATAGGATGTGAGCCTGTCGCCCTCTTTATGTCCAAACACTTGATATGAATCGTTCAGAAGTTATGGAAAAACTTTAGTAGAACTTTAGTAGTTAAAACTCGCTATGTATTATGAATGTTTTGTCTTTAAAAATTAATAAAATATTTAGGGAATCAATTCAGTTATTTGTCGCAATTATTATGTTTAGATCATTTCGCCAAGAAATAGATAGAAAAACAAAACTTAAAAAAAATTACCGCCTCCAAAAACAAGCACAAAATTACTTTCTTAGCTAAGTTTGTTGCATATTAATTAAAAAATACTTACGGTGTTGAAATCGGCGCCATGTGTTCATATATTTGTATTATTTGATATTACAAAAGTATCGATGATATATCGGACATATACGAAATAAGGATTTTCGAAATCGATTGACATATGATAGAATTATCGGGTTACAAACATTAAAAAAAAACGAATATTGAACCGAATTGTGAGTATTCTCCTTTTTATGAACTCTATTAATAAACTTCAAACAATAAACATAGATGGCTGAAGATATATAATAAACTATTATTTACTGATTTTATATACGTTTTATTTCAATCTTTCAAATTCTCAAGATTTCCAGTGCTCTGAAGCATCCGTTATCACAAAGGGACTAAGGTTATCAACTTCCTGTTATTATATCGAACATAGCTTAATGGTTTAGGGTGCGGACTGCGAAACATGACTTCGTAGATTCGAGCCCGCCATTCCATCATTATCGTAAACCACTCCAAATACAAGTATTGCAGTTGAATTGGAGTGTTTATCCCGTATCTAATAATTCGCTATTGCTAAGTATCTTTTTTTTTATTTTTTTATAAATAAATAAAATAAAATAAATAAATAAATATCTTTACGCAATTCCCAATACAGGGGTAGACAGAGGTCTAGTCTAGACAGTTAAGTCACTTCGACGCACTTTTCACCGAAGATATTTTCGGGACACTGTGACAGGTGTTGAGCCCGTCGCCATCTTTATGTCCAAGCCATCGATTCAATTCGTACATAAGTTTTTTTTTCTTAAAAACCCATTGATACAATCCTGCCATCTGGTGATCGAACTCGGGTCTCTTGACTCGAAATTCCGACCACCCAACCACTCGGCTATCGTGACTTTTATAAATAAAATAAATAAAAAGAACTAGTTAACTGCCATCATTTGACTGCCATTTCCAGCTACTGCTACTTGCTGTGAAGCTTTTGAAATTTTTGGGAATTAAAAAAAATAACAAATAGGTCACGTTAAAATCCGATATCGTGTCAGTATAGCCGAGTGGTTGGAAGGCTTGTGTAAATGTTTTTTTTGAAACTTATGTACGATTTATATCGTTGGCTTGAACATAAATACAGCGACAGGCTCACTACCAGTTACGTTCTCCTAAAAATGTCTTCGGTGAACAGTGGGTACTTAGTTGTATGTAGTTAATTGTCTAGACTTCTGTCTGTCACTTAATTTGGTCAGCAAATTAATTCAAATTCGACTCGACTTCCAGCCTCCTGAATAAGCCGGTTTCCGAAGAAGCTGTAGTACCATAGACCACATACATCTCTTCGCCAGATTGTACAAAAGACGGACGAATACAATTTACCATTGTGTTTGGCGTATGTGGACTATGAGAAAGCCTCGATTCAGTCTAAATTTGGGCGGTGCTGCAGTCTTTTCAGCGGTGCCAGATAGACTCTCGGTATATCGAGGTGTTGAGATGTCTATATGATGAGGCTACAATGAGTATCCGAGTACAGAACTAGAGCAGGAAACCTATCCAATTGCAGAAAGGTGTAAGATAAGGTGACGTTATATCCCCGAAACTCTTCACCGCTGCATTGGAAGATGTCTTAAAACTACTGAACTGGTCAATCGACGAATCCAACTCGTCTGGGCAGCGTTCGGGAAACTACGCCCCATCTTATCGTCTTAAATACCTCAAAATCTAAACAAGTTTATAATCAGTGCGTGTTGCCAGTGATGACATATAGATCTGAAACGTGCTCTTTCACTGCAGGCCGTATGAAGAAGCTCAAAGTTGCTCAGCGTGCTACGGAAAGCGCTATGCTCGGTGTTTATCTGCGTGATAGAATCCGTAATGAAGACATCGGCAGCAGAACCAGAGTAACCGATATAGCCGTAAGGATCAGCACGTTGAAGTGGCAATGGGCCAGCCACATAGCTCGTAGAACGGACAACCGTTGGGGAAGAAAGGTTCTTGAGTGGCAACCTCGTACAAACAAACGCAATGTTGGACGACCCCCCACGAGATGGAGCGACGACTTGCAAAATATTGCGGGAAGTCGATGGATACAGGTGACTGAGGACTAATTGTTAATTGTCTAGACTTCTGTCTATCACTAAATTCGGTCTGCAAATTAATTCAAATACACATAAATTTTTGATAGACAATTTGCACTTATAATCAACCTTAAAAAATAACTTTGAGTATCCCAGGGGTGGCCAGAGGTCTAAACAATTTACCCCATTCGACCCACATTTCATCGAAGATTATTTTGGGACAACGCGAGGGTGAAACGTCTTTGGCTTGGACGACAACGATATAAATCACTTGAAGTTCCAACTCCGGTATCTTGACACGTATTCTAATCACCTTAAAACTCGGCTATCGTGAGTTTGAAAAATTTCTTTTTGTTTTTTTTTTTTAATACTTATTAAAATTTCCTACAGAAGTTCTCTAATAGTGAAATGTATTCTTGAATATATTTCGATATCATTAGCTATCTATAAGTAATATGTATCACCAAACCACAGTTGTTTTATAGTTTTTACATATATATATATATATATATATATATATATATATATATATATATATATATATATATATATATATATATATATATATATATATATATATATATATATATATGTATATATATATATATATATATATATATATATATATATATATATATATATATATATATATATATACATATATATATATATATATATATATATATATATATATATATATATATATATATATATATATATATATATATATATATATATATATATATATATATATACATATATATATATATATAGCGCATAGCGCTTTCCGTAGCACGCTGAGCAACTTTGAGCTTCTTCATACGGCCTGCAGTGAAAGACCACGTTTCAGATCCATATGTCATCACTGGCAACACGCACTGATCATAAACTTGTTTAGATTTTGAGGTATTTTAGACGATAAGATGGGGCGTATTTTCCCGAACGCTGCCCAGACGAGTTGGAGTCGTCGATTGACCTCTCGATCGAAGTTGGACTTACCTAGTCTGACAATTTGTCCCAGGTATACGTATTCGTCCACAACTTTGAGTGTAGTGTTCCCAACGATAACCGGTATTGGTCTGACATGGACTTTAGACATGATTTTCGTCTTTTACATGTTCATCTTGAGATCAACCCGGTTCGAGACACTATTAATGCCGTTGAGCATGGTGCTGAGCTACTCTAGTGACCTTGCCATCAGGACTATGTTGTCAGCAAACCGAAGGTGAGTGATGAATTCGCCATTGATATTAATACCAGTTCAGTAGTTTTAAGACATCTTCCAATGCAGCGGTGAAGAGTTTCAGGGATATAACGTCACCTTATCTTACACCTTTCTGCAATTGGATAGGTTTCCTGCTCTAGTTCTGTACTCGGATACTCATTGTAGCCTCATCATATAGACATCTCAACACCTCGATATACCGAGAGTCTATTTGGCACCGCTGAAAAGACTGCAGCACCGCTCAAATTTAGACTGAATCGAGGCTTTCTCATAGTCCACATACGCCAAACACAATGGTAAATTGTATTCGTCCGTCTTTTGTACAATCTGACGAAGAGATGTATGTGGTCTATGGTACTACAGCCTCTTCGGAAACCGGCTTATTCGGGAGGCTGGAAGTTGAATCGAATTTGAATTAATTTGCTGACCAAATTAAGTGACAGACAGAAGTCTAGACAATTAACTACATACAACTAAGTACCCACTGTTCACCGAAGACATTTTTAGGAGAACGTAACTGGTGGAGAGCCTGTCGCTGTATTTATGTTCAAGCCAACGATATAAATCGTACATAAGTTTCAAAAAAACATTTACACAAGCCTACAAACTTGGTAAGCCTTCCAACCACTCGGCTATACTGACACGATATCGGATTTTAACGTGACCTATTTGTTATTATTTTTAATTCCCAAAATTTCAAAAGCTTCACAGCAAGTAGCAGTGAGCTGGAAATGGCACAGTTGTTTTATAGTTTTACATATATATATATATATATATATATATATATATATATATATGTATATATATATATATATATATATATATATATATATATATATATATATATATATATATATATATATATATATATATATATATATATATATATATATATATGGATATATTTATCGATATATGCGTGTACTTTTGTGGACTGCTAAAATAATTTAAATTATTTTTGAGATAAACCCTATTGGTACGAGCCTGCCACTTGGGGACCGACATCGTGCTAATTTATTAAGGTGAACCTAATTCTTTCCTTTATTTAACCTTGTTTTAGTAAAGGGTCCTGCAGAATTTCGAGATAATTCGCAAACGAAGGAATTATCTTCTGCCCGCGCAGAAGATAATTCTTCATATTAGTCAAAGCTAAACATAATAACCTACGGAACATAAGGAGAGAATGAAACATTGCTTTATAGTATGGTACTTCAAACGAAACAAAGCATTCAACAAAGCCTACAAAACAAACTTGACCGTTTTCCTTTGACCCAAACGCCCCACGAGATCAAGTAGCTCCGCTATCGGTAGAGAGCCTTAATACAGCCGTTTGATGTTGTTCCGATTAAGCTTGTTTGTTTATTATTTTATAAGGAATTAAAAAAAATATTACCCGATTATGCGACGCAAACTTTCTAGTTTACATATATTTAGTTGAACTAAAGTTATACGTTGTCTCAAATAAATATCTTTCTTGTAAGGTGGGTCGCAAGGACTTAATTGTCTGGACCGTCTACCCCAATATTGGAATGAAGACTGAATTGGCGTGAAGACTGAATTACTTCATATCATTGTTTTAAGAGGTCAAATATCTTTTTCAAATAAAAAGGCCTCAGAACAATTGTCTTATTACCGAAAGTTTCCGTAAAACGTATTCTGTATCTTTAAAAGCTGTATAAATCAATAACTTAATGTCATAAAACTCTTGGAAAATCGAAAGCAAAATTACATGTAACAGTATAAATGCCATACCAAATAGAGAAATTTTCGCCAGGAGGGACGAATGAAAACTTTTATTCTCTACTTGCGCGAACCATCTCAAATATAAAATAAATATCCAGAAGGAGGTCTAGAAAATTTTACCTAACTTCGATCTAGAAAATCTAACTTTATTGAGTCGGAAACATCGAAAGCACCATGACACACAGACCCAAGAATATGTAGAAAAATTGTTTTTTCCCCAGATACCCAGACACCAGGGAATTGAATCCAGAATCAGGGACCTAAGAGATGTGACACCATGAAAACCGGTATGTACTGTTATGAACAGTGTTATATGAAGTTAATGCTACATAAGCTTTATCAATAAAACTGATTTCTTTTAATGCTACATAAGCTTTTCAAATTATATATAAAACTGATGTCAGTGTAATATGAAGTTAATGCTACATAAGCTTTATCAATAAAACTGATTTCTTTAAATGCTACATAAGCTTTTCAAATTATATATAAAACTGATGTCAGTGTAATATGAAGTAAATCATACATAAGCTTTTTCAAATTATATATAAAACTGATTTCTTTATATAAAGTAGAGTCAGTCTGCCGCAACCAATTGTAAGTAACACTTGTAATTTTCAACCATAGTTTTGTGCTGTAAAAGTTTGTTAGTCGTAGTAGTTTGTAGTTTTTTTTTTAAAAGGACTCCCGAAGCGCCTTCCTAACAAATCTGGTGTCAGAAGTGGGATTCCAGGAAAGACCTACATCAAGTACTGGAATCCAAACTAGATGATAGGCGCATCGCGAGATAGTCGTCTGTCGCTGATTTGTGTGAGCTTCGGAAACAGTCCTTAAGACACGAGTAGATCGACGATAAGTCTCCGCTTCTCAAGCGTGAGCCCGCACCTACCTCAGGACGTTCAACAGGATCGACCATCAGTCTCCACTTGTTTAGTGTGAGCCCGCATCAGGACGCCGCTGCATACTCTACAGACCATTGGTCGACGATAAGTCTCCACTTTCGAGTGTGAGCCCGCACCTAGGATACATACTGCAACTGCCAAAACTATCAAGGTTTGACTCAATTTCATCATCACCTCACTCTACGGCATAAGCATTTTTATAAAGTTCCCGTGAGTTCCCGATGTCTTCATTACGGATTCTATCACGCAGATAAACACCGAGCATAGCGCTTTCCGCAGCACGCTGAGCAACTTTGAGCTTCTTCATACGGCCTGCAGTGAAAGACCACGTTTCAGATCCATATGTCATCACTGGCAACACGCACTGATCATAAACTTGTTTAGATTTTGAGGTATTTTAGACGATAAGATGGGGCGTATTTTCCCGAACGCTGCCCAGACGAGTTGGAGTCGTCGATTGACCTCTCGATCGAAGTTGGACTTACCTAGTCTGACAATTTGTCCCAGGTATACGTATTCTTCCACAACTTTGAGTTTAATTGATAATTTAATTATTGAAAGTAATTTTTCGTGTTATATACACGAAAAATTACTTTCTATAATTAAATTATCCACTAATAGAGAAATCCACTAAGTTGAGCACTTTGAAATAGTTTATGTAATTACCTCAGTCCCTTGTCACTTAATTATTGCTATAAAATATTTTTTTCGCCACAAACTTACATCATAATCTCTTATACTCAACAAGTCGAGAAATATAGCTGGGATTATGAATATTTATAGGGTTGAAACATCCCTATTTACCCCCTACAGGAATTATCTAATTATCTAATTAATTAATTATAATACATGATATCATCGAATACATTGCTGTGATCCCAAAGTAAGTGGCTAGAGCACTTGTGTTGTCAAATCAGAAACGATCAAAACACCATAAACATCACATCTGAGAAATAGGAGAAATAGAGGATTTCTAAATTGAGCTGTCTGGGGAGCAAACCCGGGACCTCAGACCTTGCGACCTCCATGGAAGACGTCAAAAAGTAGTGGTTGATAATGCAATAGTGTATACCTACCTACATATAGAAAAGGAAGAACTCCATATGAGAACTATTTACATAAGAGGCCAAACAGACAATTGACCTAGATGTGACATTTCTGCGATGAATATGAATGTTTGCACTCCTGTCATGAATGTTCATATGTATGTATGAATATCCATATAACTATATTGTACCGTTAGATACAAAAAGATAAACAGCTCACCACCTGTCACGTTGCCCCAAATAAGCAATTAAAAGTTAGTCAAAAGGACTTCATCGTCTAGATCTCTGCCTGGTACCAATAAGGTCCAATTTATAAAACACTCAAACAAATGTGTTTGTGAGACACACACACAAAAGCAAACACATTCGCTAATTACAACCGGCTTTACTAAGGCGTAGTCGAAATGGATTAGAGTGTTTGAACATTTGAATCCCATTTGTAGATTACATTGAAACTGACAGCGGATTCTTTAGCTAATGTTTAGATCAAAGGGCAGTAAGTCGCTATGGTAAAGAACAGATTTTTTTGACTAATATTAGCGAATATCGAAAACATTTTTGCATGTTCCATGTCCTTTGTTTTCAGGGGTGCCCATGAAGTTCTTACTTGTGGGTCTTCGTTCTCGCAAGTCCCATTCGTATAAGATAATAAAAGCAATGACTTTGGTGCGTGGGATCTGATCAATTGCCAATCCACTTACTAAGCGTGGTGGTTATGCCAAAACCTCCCTTATGGGAGAGGTCTACAGCGTGCACCCAGCTACTTCTTCATGGTGTTATGATATGCGGTAACTACATGAACATTTTGTTAAATCACAAGTATGACAAATGATAATTTTCACGAACAATGTGGTAATTAAATGTATAACTTATTCAAAACACGAGATATTAAGACGTAATCCCGGAGGACTCCGGCTCTGTTAGATGTAATTAAGATATATTTATTACTCTTTTGAGTTCGGCCCTGATCAGATTTTTTGGAGTTTTAGCAAATTGTAATCTCGGGTAGGCTGTGATGTTTACAATTTTCGTGTTTGTTTGCACTTCTTAGCTTTATTAGACCTGTCATTTGTATTACTTTTTTTTTAAATAATAAAAAAATTAATAAATAAATAAATGAATGAATGATAGTAAAAACATTTATTGATGAAAATACGCATAATATGCAACAAAACACGCACTATTTTATTACAAAAAAATATATAACAACTTAGGTAAGTAGAACTGAAGATTTACGGAGGATGCATACAGCTAAAAAGAATAGAAAATTTCAACCACTTAAACTACGAACGTTTGTGACACATTTACTGAAAATAATAACTGGAAATGAAATGTAAAACATTTTTACTACAAAACTTCACAGTCTATAAAAGTTAGTACATAAGCCGACAGCCTAAAGAAAGGTTTTCTGAAATAAAATTCTTACGTCGATGACAAACAGTAAAAAACTTTTATTAACTCTAAATATATTATAATTTATACTTGCGATTGTTGTTACTTGGTGAAATTGTATTGCATTAAAATTCATTGTTCAACACTTGTACACAATTCTACTTTATATCAATTATTAATTAATTAACCGACCGGTTTCGCCCTTCGGAATCATCGGGGTATTGACAGAGCTTATTACTTACATTATTTATAATAATATAATGAGAAACAACGTTGTTTCTCATTTATTGTGGGTAGTATAAACATTAAAAAAATGAATATTAGTAATAAGCTCTGTTAATACCTTGATGATGCCGTAAGGCGAAACCGGTCGGTTAATTAATAAATAATTGAAACAAAGTGAAATGTGTACAAGTGTTGAACAATGAATTTTAACCTAAATATATATTAATAAAGGATAAATATATAGAGACAATGTAAAAGTGTTTTTTCATCCATTACAAGTCTGGGAATCAAATCCGAGAATTTAGTTCTAGTGACACAGTCAAACTAGTGTGAATGTCAAATTTATGAATACAAATTGGAATTATTTATAAAATTAAGTCACGATAGCCAAGTGAGATTCTAGTTCGATTTGGGCATGGCAAGGAGAATTTTTTTATTAATAAAACTATGAATTGAATAAAAACAGTTTATCGTCATAATACACTTCGTCATAATCATAATAACCCTCTAAAAAGTACACCGCAAGACATAAGCCTCAGAGGCACGGTGAACGCAATATCAGACACCTTACTCCTTAGACACTACTGTCCTCTTAATATAATAAACAATAGAGTAGGGTTCTAAAATTGTAGTAATTTTTAGTTAATAAGTATTGTAAATATTAAAATGATTTTGTTTCTGTAAATAAAGTATTCGACAGATAGAAAATAATATGAAGCGATCGGACAGTCGAGTTGCTAGTGACATTGTCTTTGAAGCTATGAGTTGCGGGTTGGAATCCCGCTCGTGTCATTGTTATTTATTTTTATATATTAATAATAAAAATAATAAATATCTTCACGCAATTCCCAATACAGGGGTCTAGTCTAGACAATTAAGTCCCATTGATCCAACTTCCACCGAAGATATTTTCGAGACAACGTGACAGGTGGTGAGCCCGTCGCTGTCTTGATGTTCATGACAACGATGTAATTCGTACATAAATCTTTGAAAAACTCTTTGGTACTGCCACCTGGGAATCGAACTCGGGTCTCTTGACTCGAAATTCCGACCACCCAACCACTCGGCTATCTTGACTTTATTTTTTATTTGTATATATAAATATGTAGAATAAATATGCTAGATTGAATATTCAGACGGGGAAAATCTTCCCACTAGTTAGATTGTCCCCAAAAAGCTTTTGTGTAAAGTGGGTCGAAATGATTTTATTGTCTAGAACCTCTGCCTACCCCCGTAGAGGATTATGCGTGAATATAAAAAATGTTTAAATAGTTCTACAGAACACCTCCATTATACATTCAGTTTTAATTTTGTTTCAGTGCACAGATTTGATTCGATTTAAGACGGGGACATCAATCGGTGCAACGTGAATCGGGTACGCCGGGCATTTTTCAAATTGAAAAATGTTTTAAATTGGAATACCACGGACACTTTCTCGACAACAATTCGATTCTGTTTCCTATACTTTTGCACTTGCAATTCGTTATTGATTTTAGAGTATAATATACTTTTTAGTTTCTCTTCTTCGTTGATTTTATTATATCTCATGAGTAATCCATGACGGGATAGCCAGAGACAACTGATATCCAAGTGGGTTAAATACCTTCTTCGCTTCTTTCAAATTCATAGTTTTCTTCATATATACTCGTCTAGGAATTAGAGTAATCTTGACCCGCCTTTCGAGCAATTTGCTCACATAGTTTTCAAAGGTTTCAATGGGATCAAAATTTTGGCCTACTTCGACTCTATTTTTAACTTCCGCGCAGTGTATCTCCTTCACCATTCGATCTTCACTCATTCGTTCAACGTGCTCGTTTGGGATCAGAGCAATGTATGTAATGTTGTCTCTATCTATCTGTTGATGGACGGCAGGCTCCAAGCTGCGAGGTATCAGGTACTGCGATCGCAAGTAAATAATAAATAAATCGCAAATAAATAATAAATAAATAAATATCTTCACGCCACAGACCGTACATACCGAACATATAGATCTATGTATATATTTATTATATTATTATTTCAAAATACTATTAAACGAGTGGGGTATGGTGATACAAGTTACTTACATAACGTATCGATAGCTAATGATGAAGAAATAGACCGTAGAATACATTTCACTATTAGAACACTCGTTTGAAATACGAAATCCTCTTTTTTCTAATACTTTTGAACTCATCCATTCCATTGAACGCCCGTAGAGGAGATTGGAAAACTTTTCTTATTGAAGATTTGAAATTGATAGAATTTTATTGAGGTGAGGTAGGAATTCTTCTATATGAAATATTGTAATGTCTTTTAGAAAAAAACTAAGACATATTTCAAAAAGTCACGATAACCGAGTGTTTGGGGATTAAAATAGACATCAAGATACCGGAGTTCGATTTCCAGGAGATGGGCTCCCATAGATGAGTTATTCCATAACTGATGTTCTTTGGATTGCAACGACATATCATTGGCTTGGACAGGATCACCACCTGACCTTGTCCTAAAATAAGCTTCGATGTTAAGTAGGTCGAATGGGCCTCCTTGTCTACACTTCTGCCTACTCTAGAATGATATAATGCCTGTAAAGGAGGAAGATCGAAGGTTCAAGGCAAATAAGAATTCTCTCTCTCCCTCTCTCTGTGTAGAAAAAAAAAAACAAAGCGATATATTGTTAACAATAAATAATTAGTTCAAATTAACAAAGTTACTAGACCATATGTTAATTATACCGGCAGCATCAAGTAGCTCGATCAATTACTCGTAACAGTTCACGAACTATACGAATGAGTAACCACTTCGTTCCACTTTCTGTCATTGTAAAATACTAAACCAATCAATCTTTATACACACACACCGGCACAATTAGCGGAACAAAAAAATAATTTAAAAATGGAATGTTAGGCGTTCCTCATTATTTCATCGATTTCATTCTTTTTACCGTATACTCATTTGTTAATGCTTCGAGCGCGTTCTGGAGAGGATTAATTTTTTTAAATTCGATAATTTAATTATTAAAAGTTATTTTTTCGTGTGACTACTAGGCATCTTAGTTGAAATATACTTAAGTTGCCCAAATTAACACAACCAGACATTATGAGGGCAGATGAAATGTGAAGAAATGGTCATACAGATCTATTGCCGCCAGAATTCAGTGTTATCGCAGTATTCGTTTGTAGGGAGGAGGACCTACGGCAGATAAAGTTCCTTCGGAAGCGAGATGACCGTCTTCAACAACATAAGAAAATAACGTATTTAAGTGAGTATATTGAACCGTTTCCACGCGGACTAACATGGCGACAGGTTCACCTCCTGTCACGTTATCCCTAATAAGCTTTCGGTGAAAGGTGCGTTGAATGAATTAACTGTCTAGACTTCGATAATTTTCCCCATTCTGGCTGAAAATGCGTCAAGGAAAAAATTTTATCGTAAACATCGTCAGGTTATAAAATAAATAAATAAAGAGAAAATATAATTTACTTTATGTATAGATTAACAAATTCTGTCAGTACACAAAAAAAGTCCCGCGATATTAAAACATTATTCAACTCATTATTCGGAATATGTTATTATATATATTTAATGTCACGATAGTGTCTGGGTGGTCGGAATTTCGAGTCGAGAGACCCGAATTCGATCCCCAGGTGGCAAGCTCGTACCAATGGGGTCAAAGGGACTTAATTGTCTAGACCAGACCTCTGTCTACCCCTGTATTGGGATTTGCGTGAAGATATTTATTTATTTAGTTTATTTTTTTATATATATATATTGAATGTATTATTCGGAAAGAAATTTATAAAAAATTGGATGGGAGCAACATTTTAAAGGAAAAAGAAACAACAATCCAAACTTTAATGTTCATAACTTTTAATATTTATGTTTTCTCTTACGAAGGGGAAGGAAGGGGAAGGGGAAAATTATGATTTCACAATTAGTGGAATTGTGAAATCATAATTTTTTTCGCCACAAAGTTACACCACAATCTTTTATACTTGACAAATCGTTAAATATGGGAGGGATTATGAATATTTATGTGGTTGAAACATCGCTATTACAGGAATTATCTAATTACAAAATGTTTTCTGCAGTGGTCGTACTTATGTAGAAGCCTAAATTTTGTAATATATGATATCATCAAATACATTGCTGGGAGCCCAAAGAAAGAAGCTAGTGCACTTGTGTTGTCAAGTCAGAAATGTCTAAAGCACCACCGATATTAGACCTGAGAAAAAGTAGAAATTGAGGATTTCTAAATTGAGCTGTCCAGGGAGCAAACCCAGGAATTCAGACTTCGCGACCTCCATGGAAGGCGTCAAAAAGTAATGGTTGATAATGCAATAGTGTATGTTAACCTACACATAGAGAAGGCAGAACTCCTTATGAGAACTTTTTATATAAGAGGCCAAACAGGCAATTGACCTGGATGTGACATTTGTGTGATGAATATGAATGTTTGCACTCCTGTCATGAATGTTCTTCTGTATGTATGAATGTCCATATAAATATGTTTTACCGTGAGATAGAAAAAGACAAAAAGCTCATCATCTGTCACGTTGTACCAAATAAGCAACGAAGAGTGAGTCGAAGGACTTCACCGTCTAGATCTCTGCCTACCTCAGTATACGAAAATGCGTGAACGTAAAAATTTTGGTACGATTCAAACGAATGTGTTTGTGAGACACACACACAAAAGCAAACACCTTCGCTAATTACAACCGGCTTTACTAAGGCGTAGTCGAAATGGATTGGAGTGTTTGAACATTTGAATCCCATTTGTGGATTACGTTTATACTGACAGCGGATTCTTTAGCACATGTTTTGATCAAAGGGCAGTATCAAAGGGCAGGATCTGATCAATCGCCAAAACACTTGCTAAGCGTGGTGGTTATGCCAAACACTCCCTTATGGCAGAGGTCTAAAGCTTGCAGCGTGCTACTTCTTCATGGTGTTATGATATGCGGTAACTATATGAACATTTTGTTAAGTAACACGAATGACTAATGATAATTTTAACGAACAATGTGGTAATTAACTGTTTATCTTATTCAAAACACAAGAGTTAACTTAATATCAAGGTGTAATCCCGGAGTACTCCGGCTTGGACAGGCTCACCACTTGAACTTGTCTTAGAATACTTACTTATATAGCTTCAGTGTTAAGTAGGTCTAATGGGCCTCCTTGTCTACACTTTTGCCTACTCTGTTTTGCTGTCAGATTGAAGGTTCAAGGCAAATAAGAATTCTCTCTCTCCCTCTCTCTGTGTAGAAAAAAAATAAAGCGATATATTTTTAACAATAAATAATTAGTTCAAATTAACAAAGTTACTAGACCATACGTTAATTATACCGGCAGCATCAAGTAGCTCGATCAATTACTCGTAACAGTTCACGAACTATACGAATGAGTAACCACTTCGTTCTACTTTATGTCATTGTAAATTACTCGACAAATCGATCTTTATACACACACCGGCACAATTAGCGGAACACAAAAAAAAAAATATTTCATAAAAGACTGGCCAGTTATGTTATTTTAATAAACATGTACATTTCGAACGTTAATTTGAAAATGGAATGTAAGGTGTCACTCATTATTTCATCGAATTCTTTCTGTTTACCCGTAATAGTCGTCTGTTAGTGCTTCTCGTTCTGGAGAGCAATTTAAAAGTTGTTTAAATTCGATAATTTAATTATTGAAAGTAATTTTTTCGTGTATATAGTTGGCATCTTAGTTGAAATATGCTAAAGTTGCCCAATTTAAGACACATTATAAGGGCAGATGAAATGTGAAGCAATGGTCATACAGATCTATTTCTGCCGGAATTCAATGTTATCGCAGTAATTCGTCAGTACTGGTTGACTATTTCTTATGTAACGAGGATGACCCAAGACAAAAAAAATCACTCGGAGAAGGAATGACGATTTTCTACAACTTATATAAGTAAAGTACCGTTACCATGGAGACTAAGATGTCGGTAGGCTCACCTCCTGTCACGATTTCAGTCAGTTGAAGTCAAGTTGAAGTGTCAGTTGAAGGTCTTAACTGTCTAGACTTCTCCCATTTTCCCCATTCTGGGTGAAAATGTGTGAAGGAAAAAAATGTTATCGTAGGCAACGTCAGGTTATATAAAAACGCATAAAAAGAAAGTATACTTTACTATTTAGTATAGATTATACATTCTGAGAGTATAAAAAATCCCGTTGTATTAAAAATTACAACTCAATCATTATTACTCGGACAGAAATTTATAAAAATTTGGATAGGAGCAACATTTTAAAGCCAAACTTTAATGGAGGAAAAAACAACAATAGGCCAATCTTTAACGTTAATTACTTTTAATATTTATGTTTTCGGTTACGAAGGGCCACTAATTGTGAAATCCACTAAGTTGAGCACTTTGAAATAATTTATGTAATTACCTCAGTCCCTTGTCACTTAATTATTGTTATTGAAAAAGTTACTTCGCAACACTCCGCATGCAAACTTAATTATTGCTATAAAATAATTTTTTTCGCCACAAAGTTACATCATAATCTCTTATACTCAACAAATCGTGAAATATGGCTGGGATTATGAATATTTATAGGGTTGAAACATCCCTATTACAGGAATTATCTAATTACAAAATGTTTTCTGCAGTGATGGTACTACTGTAGAAGCTTAAAAATGTTATAATACATGATATCATCGAATACATTGCTGTGATCCTTTGGGATCACAGCAATGTATTCGATTGGGTACTTACTTTGGTAAGTAGCTAGACCACTTGTGTTGTCTAGTCAGAAACGATCAAAACACCATAAACATCAGATCTGAGAAAAAGGACAAATAGAGGATTTATAAATTGAGCTGTCTTGGAAGCAAACCCGGGACCTCAGACCTCGCGACCTCCATGGAAGACGTCAAAAAGTAGTGGTTGATAATTCAATAGTGTATACCTACCTTCAAATAGAGAAGGAAGAACTCCATATGAGAACTTTTTACATAAGAGACCAAATAGAAAATTGACCTGCATGTGACATTTGTGTGATGAATGATGTTTGCACTCGAGTCATGGATGTTAATACGTATGTATGAATATTTATCTATATAAGTATATTGTACCGTCAGCTACACTAAAAGGGCGATAAATCCACCACCTGCCACGTTGTGCCAAATGAGTCACGAAAACTGAGTCGAAAGGACTTCGTTGTCTAGACCTCTGCCCTCCTCAGTATGGATAATTCAAGTTAAATTAAATTAAATTAAATATCTTTACGCAATTCCCAATACAGGAGTAGACAGAGGTCTAGTCTAGACAATTAAGTCCCTTCGACACACCTTCCACCCAAGATATTTTCAGGACAACGTGACAGGTGGTGAGTCCGTCGCCGTCTTTATGTCCAAGGGAACGATATAATTCGTACATAAATTTTGATAATCCTATTGGTACGAGCCGGCCACCTGGGGATCGAACTTGGTTATCTTGACTCGAAATTCCGGCCACTCATCCACGCGGCTATCGATTTAATTCAAGTTGAAGTTAAAAAAACTTAAACACCAATAGGGTTCAATTTACACAATATTCAAACGAACGTGTTTATGAGACACACACACACAAACAAAAGCAAACACATTCGCTAATTACTATCGGCTTTACTAAGGCGTAGTCGAAATGGAATGGAGTGTTTGAACATTTTAATCCCATTTGTAGATTACGTTAAAACTGACAGCGGATTCTTTAGCTAATGTTTAGATCAAAGGGCAGTAAGTCACTGTGGTAAAGAAATGATTTTTTACTAATATTTGCGAATATGGTCGTAGGTCTTATTCGTATAATGTATTAAGATTGTATAAGTAGTGACAAAGATGCAAGGTGTCCGATACTACAATCGCCAATCCACTTGTCAAGTGTGGCGATTATAGTAAACCTTCTCTTTCGGGAGAGGCCTACTGCCGGCAGCGAACTTCTACATGGCGTTATGATGATATGTGGTACATACATGAACATTTTGTTAAGTAACAAGAATGGCAAATTATAATTTTCACGAACAATGTGGTAATTAACTGTTTAACTTATTCAAAATACAAGAGTTAACTTACTATTAAGGCGTAATCCCGGAGGACTCCGGCTCTGTTAGATGTAATTAAGATATATTTATTACTCTTTCGAGTTCGGCCCTGATTAGATTTTATGGAGTTTTAGCAGATTGTAATCTCGGGTAGGCGGTGATGTTTACAATTTTCATCTTTGTTTGCACTTCTTAGTTATATTAGATCTGTCATTTGTACTATGTTTTTTAAAACAAATAATAATAATAATATTAAAAACATTTATTGATGAAAATAAGATATACACTGTTTTATTACAAAAAAAATATAATAACTTAGGTAAATAGAAATTATAACAACTTAGTAACGAAGATTCCATACAGCTAAAAAGAATCGAAAATTTCAACCACTGAAACTACAAAAATTCCTGACAACATTTACTGAAAATAATAACTGGAAATGAAATGTTAAACATTTTTACTACAAAACTTCACAGTCTGTAAAAGTTAGTACATAAGCCCACAGCCTAAAGAAAGGTTTTCTGAAATAAAATTCTTACGTCGATGAAAAACAGTAAAAAACTTTTATTAACTCTATCCTATACATATATATACATATAAAAGATATAAATATATCCTTTAAATATATATATCCTTTATATATAATATATAGATACTTATATATAGTTACTTCTATATATAATATATAGATACTTATATATAGTTAATATTTTTGGGGGACGATGTTGCTCGCGTCCGTGAGAAATACTTGAATCTTGACTCTCACACGTATCCCCTGGGTAGTGCTAAACGAGCAGCTCCCCTTTCCGGTGGTAGGCTTCGGTCGCAGGCTTTAAGTTACCACCCACCTAAGCAAAGCCTTGCCGCCGAGTGACTTCGGACGTGTTCCGGCAAGATGCTTGGTGAAGCCTTATGGAAGTTGGGTCTGAACAGTTGCGTTGCATTTGTGAACCGGGTACGACACGTCAACTTTTGCTGTGTCGGGTGCTTGATTGTGGAGGGTAGCGGGATCCGAAGCACGGTGCTCCGCTGGCCGACCGCAGGTAGTAGGGGGCCCAATTAGTGAACTAGCTACTCATGAAAGGCTGCCCCGCCAACTAGCGAAAAATCCCAGGGTGGCTCCATCGTGCCGGTTAGCGACCGGGTGAGAGGACCCGATGGCGACTCTGGGGGGGTTCGGGCGTCCCCGCAGTCTCCAAATCAAGCTCCCACAGGCACACAAATTTTTTCGTGTCGTTGGGTCATCAAAGCAACGCCTCGTTCAACTGCCATCTTCCTTCCCTTTTCACCCTTATCATTTATGAAAAGTACCAAAAAGAAAAGTAAGGTTAAACAGCGGTTGCACGTCCTCTCCTTGAAAGTGCACCTCTCTAACATCCGAGGATTGCACTCAAATCTCAACGCAGTCCATCACCATCTTGAGACTGAGAAGCCGCACCTACTTTTTCTGACGGAGACGCAAATTGGATGTCCGTTAGATGTGGCGTACCTTGACTACCCAGGGTTCTCGCTGGAGCACAACTTTCACCTTCGGGCCGGAGTCTGTGTGTACGTCAACAATGACATCTGCTGCCAGCGTCTCCGTCACAATGAAGACCCCACTTTTTCAACCATTTGGGTGTTGGTGGACACAGGTGACGATAAGATCGTTTATGCATGTGTTTACCGTTCGGTGACCAGGAGACAACTCGGTTATTCGAATATCTAAGTGAGGCCGCTGATTTGGCCCAGCATCGGTACCCCTCCGCACAATTAGTCTTTCTGGGAGACTTTAATGCCTCTCACCAGGATTGGCTGTTCCCATACCAGAAGACTGACCATGCTGGGAGGGAAATGAGGAATTTCGCCTTATCGCTAAACCTCTCCCAGATGGTAAAGCATGCTACTAGGGTGCCAGACGTTGAAGGTCATACAGCCAATTGTCTAGACCTCCTGCTGACCACTGATCCTGACAGATATGAGGTAGAGGTGGCTTCTCCACTAGGAACCTCTGATCACTGTCTGGTGAAATCTGTATCGTCTTACATGCCAACAGACCTCGACCCACATGGTACTAGGCGAGTGTGGCGATACAAGTCAGCAGATTGGGATGAGATGCGACACTTCTTTGCATCTTATCCTTGGCGGCAGGTCTGCTTCTCTTCCGGAGATCCATCGAGATGCGCGGTTGCTATAACTGACGTGGTATGTTTAGCTATGGAATATTTTATTCCTTTTGCTGATGTACCCGTTGGTGGCAAAGCTCGCCCATGGTTCAGCGCCGAATGTTCCCAAGCCGAAAACCTTAAACATTTGGCGTACCTCTCATGGGTTGACGCTCGAAACCGTAAAACTCCGGATGTCAGATCCAAGAAGAGAGCCTTTAATCAAGCCGCCAAGACTTACAAAAAGGTGTTGCGGAAGGCTCGTTTCGACCGCATTAGGCATATTGGCACGAAGCTCTCTGCTCAACCATCTGGCAGTAGAGCTTTTTGGTCTCTTGCCAGGGCGGTCGAGGCGAGTTTTTGTAAACCTTCACTGCCTCCGCTGGTTAAGCCCGACGGGACATTGGCTCATGCGGCAAAAGAGAAGGCAGAACTGTTCGCGAATCTCTTTGCCAGCAACTCGCGTCTGGACACAAGCAACGCAGTTCCAACTTCCCTACCTCCTGTGGTACTTCAATGTCAGAGGTCCACATCACTAACAAAGAGGTTCTCAAAACGTTGCGACATCTGGACGTGAACAAAGCCAGTGGACCTGATGGTATTCCAGCCATAGTGCTTAAGACCTGTGCACCTGAGTTGTCTCCTGTTCTGACACGCTTGTATCGCCTCTCCTTGAAGACTGGAATAGTTCCCAAATCCTGGAAGCTTGCTAACGTGCAGCCCGTGCCCAAAAAGGTAGCCGTGTTGACCCAGTCAATTATCGACCTATTTCAATTACCTCCATACTCTGTAAGATTATGGAGCGTATATTGAACTCGCACCTCTTGGCATACCTAGAACATAACGATCTCCTTAGCGATCGACAGTACGGGTTTCGCCGAAATCGGTCGACTGGGGACCTTCTAGTGTATGTCACACATCTGTGGGGTGAGGCCCTCGAGAATAGTGGTGAAGCACTCGCGGTTTCGCTCGATGTCTCGAAGGCTTTTGACAGGGTCTGGCATGCTAGCCTTATCAATAAGCTTCCTTTATATGGTATATCCCTGGACTGATAGCCTGGATAGAAGACTTTTGCGGGAACGGTCTTTGCGAGTCGTTATTGACGGCTGCTCATCGGAGGCTATGGCGATTAATGCCGGAGTTCCTCAAGGGTCTGTTCTGTCCGCAACTCTCTTTCTGCTGCACATAAACGACCTGCTCGAGCCCGGTCTCTTTGGGTATGCAGATGACAGCACAGTTGTGGAGAGATATCTGGCGCGTGTTCAGTCCAGACAGGATCAAGTACAGTCTGCTCGGGAGGCCATGGTAGAGCGTATGAATCTTACATTACAGGCAGTTTCCAACTGGGGCAATACCAATCTTGTGAGATTCAATGCCACCAAAACGCAAGCGTGTCTGTTCTCCGCCAAAGGAGCCAGTTCACCTTGGCTCCTAAATTTCAGAATGTATCTCTGGAATACACCGACCGCCTTCAGTTACTAGGAGTCGAAATCACGTCAAAGCTTAACTTTGGGCGGTTCATTGAGTCTAAGGCTAAAGCCGCTGCAAGGAGATTGGGAGTTCTTGCAAAAGTGCGGCGTTACTTTACTCCGGGACAGCTTCTGACCCTATATAAAGCTCAGGTCCGGTCGGCTGTAGAGTACTGCTGCCACATATGGGCTGGAGCTCCTAAATATCAACTGGCAGCCTTGGATTCTGTGGAGAGACGGGCCAAGCGGCTAATCGGTGATCCTGACTTGGTTACTACCAATTTGTCCAGTCTCGAACACAGACGTCGCGTGGCCAGTCTCGGTGTTCTACAGGTTACATTTTGGAGAGTGTGCGAAGGAATTACATGAGTTAATTCCCTTCCCTTTCCATCATCGGACAACAAGACGCACGTCGGGTCTCCATCCTTTGTTGTCGATATACCCTTGCATTCGCACGAAGCGTTTTGCTTCGTCGTTCATAATGCGTACAGCAAAGGACTGGAATAATTTGCCTGCATCAGTCTTTCCGTCCGATTACAATGTGGGTGTCTTCAAGAGAAGAGTGAATAGGCTCTTTCTAAGCTAGTGTGCCTACCAACAAAAACTACATCGCCACTTACCATCAGGTGGGATTGTGGTTAAACGCTAGCTTATAATGTTAAAAAAAAAAAAAAAAAAAAAATTCGACCCCAAAGTAATCGCGATCGGAAATAGCGGAGATACAACCAACACGCATTTTTTTCCATCTATCAATTCCGGAAATCGAATCCAAGAACTAAGAGCTAGTGAAGTAATTAAAACTGGTGCGAATGTCACACGTATGTTATTAATAACGAATTGCAATTAATAATAAAATTAAGTCTCGATAGCCAAGTCGTTGGGTGATCGTAATTCGAGTCAAGACACAAGTTCGATCCCCAGGGCTCCTTTGAAAAAAACTTACGTACGATTTATATCTATCGCTTAGACGTAAAAGACGACGAAGTCCTTACCACTTGCCACGATGTCCCAAAAAAAATGGGTCGATGGGACTTAATAGTCTAGACCTCTGTCTGCCCCTGTATGGCGTGAAGCAATTTTTTTATTAATAAAATTATCAATTAAATAAATACAGTTTATGAGACATTATTAACGATAATCTTTTGTTTTGTTTTTTTTTTTTGTCTTTGTAAACTTGTTTTTTTTTGTTCATGTTCCGGTAAAAAAAGCAACAAATAAAGTTTCTTTTTTCTTTCTTTTTTAATTATTATCTTGTTTACTTTTGCGTAAACACACTTTAAATATACTTCATCTTAACCATAACCACGCTCTAAGGGTGCTAAGGGCCAATCCTGACCAAGACCTAATATATCAGCTTATATCCGCATTAGAGGTCTCGCTAACGTCCAAGTCCCTACCTCCCCCTCTGATTGTAGTGGTCCCCCATTCCATTGGATTACAGGTGGCAGGGACAAGAGTGCATGTATCGTGCACTATAATATCTCCTGCGCAAATGACTTGGATATTCCATAATAACGCTCTAAAAAGTACAACGCAGGACAAAAGCTTCACAGGCACAGTGAGCGCAATATCAGACACCTTGCTACTTAAACACTACTGTCCTAATAATATAATAAAAAACAGAAAATAATATGAAACGATCGGACAGTCGAGTTGGTAGTGACATTGCCTTCGAAGCTAGGAGTTGCGGGATAGAATCCCGTCCGAGTCATAGTAGTTTATTTGTGTACATAAATATGTATTATAAATATGCTAGAATGAATATTCAGACAGCGAAAATATTCTCACCAGTTACATTGTCCCAAATAAGCTTTAGTGAAAAGTGGGTCGAAATGATTTCATCGCCTAGGACCCCTGCTTACCCCCGTTGAGGATTATGCGAGAATATTAAAAAAATATTTGAATAGTTCAACAGAGCACCTCCATTATACATTTAGTTTTAATTTTGTTTCAGTACACATATTTGATTCGATTTAAGACGGGGACATCAATCGGTGCAACGTGAATCGGGTACGCCGGGCCTTTTACGAATTAAAAAATGTTTTAAATTGGAATTCCACGGACACTTTCTCGACAACAATTCGATTCTGTTTCCTATACCTTTGCACTTGCAATTCGTTATCGATTTTAGAGGATAATATACTTTTTAGTTCCTCTTCTTCGTTGATTTTATTATATCTCATGAGTAATCTATGACGGGATAGCCAGAGACAGCAGATATCCAAGTGACACGACCCTTAAATACCTCCTTCGCTTCTTTTAAATTCATAATTTTCTTCATATATACTCGTCTAGGAATCCGAGTAATCTTGACCCGCCCTTCGAGTAATTTTCTCACATAGTTTTCGAAGGTTTCAATAGCACCAAAATTTTGGCCTACTTCGACTCTATCTATTGTTAACTTCCGCGCAGTGTATCTCCTTCACCATTCGATCTTCACTCATTCGTTTAACGTGCTCTAACCATCGAACATCTTTATAAAGCATCTTCTTCTTTACGGCATTTTATAGTATTCTATTCAATTAGTCAGCTCAATTTAGTTTCAGCTCAATTTAGTTAAGTCACGATAGCCGAGTTGTTGGGTGGTCGGAATTTCGAGTCGAGAGACCCGAGTTCGATCCCCAGGTGGCAGTACCAATGAGTTTTTCAAAAACTTATGTACGAATTTCATCGTTGGCTTGGACATAAAGACGGCGACGGGCTCACCACCTGTCACGTTGTCCCGAAAATATCTTCGGTGGAAAGTGGGTCAAAGGGACTTAATTGTCTAGACTAGACCGCTGTCTATCCCTGTATTGTGAATTGCGTGAAGATATTTATTTATTTATTATTTATACTTTAAATTAAATTTTCATTTTTTATTTTATGAATGACCACACACCTATCCACACCACTACCTTTAATCGGTCTGATCTGGTTTAAATGTTTGGAATGAGTCCATTTATGAAATTCCGACATAAAGCACGTTACTAAAGGAACAATAATAGAAAATGTAATCGGTACAATCCGAAATCGCTCACAGCGTCCAAAGCTGTTCAGAATATTTTTCGTTGAAATGTTGTAGCCAGACATTGCAAAAAGCTCTATTGAATTTTAAAATATTTCAAATTGGGCATTAAAATGTATCGGCTGATATTTAATTCTGGTATTTTTATTGGATTTGTGTAAAAACTATATAAAGATATAAATAAAAATCTATTATTATATTAAAAATTATTTGTTGTGTAAAAAAAAGTTCAACCTCGAGTAGCAACCTCGTTTAGGAAAACGAAGTGTAGTACGACCCCCCATGAGATGGGATGGCGACATACAAATTGTGCCGTTAAGTCGATGGATGCTAGTGACTGAGGACCGATCTTTGTGGAAAACTTTGGACACTTGATAGGCTATAAAGAAGAAGAAAATTCACAAATTCTACACAAGAAAAAATAAATAAATCCAATAAAAATAAGAACTCTTTATGGTAAAAGAAATATACAGGTTATGGGACCTCAGCTATATAATAGGTTATTAGAACGTGTAAAGAAAGCTATGTCCAAAAGATTTTACAAAAAATATTTAATCGTATTACATTTTCGGGTCGTAGTTTCAGGGACTTATAATTATATTAAACCTCCGTTACTAAAACCTCTGTAATTAAAACTATTTAAATATTCCGGTCGCGTTAATTGAGAAAGTTACGCAATTAAATGACAATGATAATGTAAAGCACCCAACCGCACGGGATTTTACGCGGGCTAAGTTAAAATAATTTGTAAAGTAGTGCGCTTAATATTTATTAACCGCGTAACTTCGTAAAACTGCGACCGTAAACTTGGAAAATCGTTGAAAAGTAGCAAGTTTCGAACCGGGAACAATGAAAGCAACTTATATTGCTTCGTCTGGCCCTAACTATTCAAAGTTTTGCAATAAATTTAAATGTGAATATGTCGTTTAAAGGAAAGAGGAAGCACGGAACGAGTTTGGAATAAAACGATCCTCCTATTACACCGTTGCGATCTTTTAACAATACATAATTCAACGAAAAATATTCAGAACAGCCTTGATGCTGCTAACGACAAATTGTGATGATTTCATTTTGTATTACTTTAACCAGTTTACTTATACACTACACTATTACATATACACTATTACATATAGTATTAGTGGCATTAACCATAGAGGCAAAATCTTCGTCCACCAATACAATCATTTATTCTACGTATAATAAACGTAATTTTATTTTGTAATATTATGTGAGTTGTTTTCACTTTCACTTTCTGTTAATAATAAGTAAACACCGTAATTCGTGGTACATTCTGGAAGTTTCAATGCACTGCCCATTAAACATTTTTGTTTCTATCTATTTAGTAACATATATATATATATATATATATATATATATATATATATATATATATATATATATATATATATATATATATATATATATATATATATATATATATATATATATATATATATATATATATATATATATATATATATATATATATATACATAAACAGAAAAAAAACTAAGTTCGAAATTTATCACTTACCTAGAAAAATTCGCTTTAAAACTATAAATCTTTACGCCGTTCCCAATACTCGAGTAGACGGAGGTCTAGATAATTAAGTTCTTTCCACCCACCTTTCACCGATGACACATTTTGAGATAACGTGGTGGTGAACCTGATCGTGACAATTGGTAAGGACGTGAGCTTCTTTATTTAAAAGCCTACGACATAAATCGTATATAAATTTTGAAATAATCCATTGGTATGAGCCTACTACCTGGAAATCGAACTCGAAGCTCTTCACTCGAATTCCGATCACCCAACCACTGAGCTATCGTGAATTTATTTCAAAAACGCTTCTTAAAACAATATGTCGGTGTAACAGGAAGTAAAATATGGTTAAAGCGATGAAATTGTTTTCATCAAAGACAGTCCCGAACTTATTGTTTATACTGATGACTTAATATCATTGTATTTTATTGCTTTTCTGCCATTTGTCTATTATTGTTTGTTTTATTTTATTTATTTATTGTTGTGTGATGGCATCGAAACATAATTGTTTTTTTCTTAATTTTGCAATTCATACATACAAATGCATATAAAACGGCCTATTAAAGTCCACTGCAGGACATAGGCCTCTCCCATAGGAAGGATCCATAATAGCCACGCTTGGCAAGCCCAGTATCCCTGGATTGGTTATCCCAGTAGCAGACCATTCGCACCTCAGACGCTGCTGTCGATCTTTGGCCTGATACTTTTAGAAATTATTATCCCGCCATTTATATCTTGGACCCTCTTCGACCCACCTTCCACCGAAGATATTTTCGGAACAACGTGACAGGTGGTGAGCCCGTCGCCGCCTTTATGTCCAAGCCAACGATATTCGTACATAAGTTTTTGAAAAACCCATTGGTACATGCCTGCCACCTGGGAATCGAACTTGGGTCTCTCGACTCGAAATTCCGACCACCCAACCACTCGGCTATCGTGGCTCAGGGAGAAAGAGAGTGGCAATATTCTTACACCATTACCACACGGTAAATTTTATATTAATCCGATTCGAGGAAGTAAATAGTTTAGGGAAAAGAGGAAAATATGAGAAAAAGAGGATACTTACGCTGTACCTTTCTCGGATTTCTTCACGGCAAATATACTGCGTACGTGCGTCTCACCTTATTACTAACCGGCGGGAGATGACGTTTGAGGTATTTTATAACTATTTACATAAAGTATTTTATAATTTTTATCTCTTCTCGTATATCCAAATCCAGGAGTAGACTGAAGTCTAGAAAATTTAGTCTTTTCGACCCACATTTTACCGTAACTTAGGATTCGAACCCGCGACCTTTTCCGATCCGTGGAAACGCTCATACCTCCAAGCCACCGAGCCTTACACGCATCAGTTGAAATTTTAAATCCGTATTCTCTTTTCTTTGCTTATGTCTTATTTTGGCATCGGCGCCATCCCTTTTGCAAATGACAATATGACATTCCTGATTTTATTTTTTTCTCTTTAATTTAATCATATAAAAAATTCAGCATTCAAGCATATTTATATGCTTCAAAAATCAATAAAATTCGGTTACTCAAACATGTTTATTAATTTGGACTTTAATTAAGACATAGCGCAATATCTACTTGCCAACCTAAGGGAAAGTGGGTCAAAGTGACTTAATTGAGTAGACATCTGTCTACCCCTATATTGGGAATTGAGTGAAGATATTTTAATATTTTTTTTTTCAACCTAAGGGAGCGATAAAACGATGAATGATGATGAAAATCAAAATAATTTTAATTACAGAATGTTACACGAAAAAATTTAGTACATATTCATCACATGTATACGGCGACATATTTGAATAAAAAAAGTACATACTATACAAATAAATTACTAAAACTTACACTTATATTGTATAATTAGTGTGTAGTAATTATATATATACATACATAAACTAAAAATAATATATTAACATCAAACATAAAATAAAAAGACAATTTAAAATAGTATTTTTTCCTAGGAAACGAGCCTTAAAATTCTTTTCAAATGTGAATAATGTGAAAAATGTTTTCGTAGGAAATAATTATTTTTATTATTATAAACAATAATTAAAGTAGTTATTTGCCTGCGAACACAAAAATTCTTTATAAAATTTTAATTGCATTTCATTTTGCATAGGGCATTGTATTCAACAATGAAGAATTCGGGAATGTAATGAATGCTGGGATACCTTTTGAAATCTTTTCTTCTCCCGTTTTAAATATTTTAGCCGGCGGCGAAATTCTTCACTTATTTATACTAAAAATTATTTATATTCTTCATATACTGCAATTTACTACTTTTCATCATATACACCATACTCTCGACCTTCATTGTACGACTTACATATATCCTCAAGCCATTATATAAGCCAAGCCAGATATATCTTCAAGCAATTCCCAATACAGGAGTAGACCTATACAATTAAGGTAGACCCATCTTCTATCGAAAACTTTTTGGGACAACGTTACAGGCGGTGAGAGTATTTAATGTAGGATTATTCACATATATTTTTGTGTATTAGTCCGCACCTGCCATCTACTTTTCACCATTACAAAGGTCGCCTGTTAGAAAATGCCACCAGGTCCTAAGTTCGTCTATTGTAGCCCTTAGTGTAAGGTGTTGGCAAGGAAGAATAAATAAATGGTTGTGCTGGAAGATGGTAACACAGCAGACTTGTGTTCACTGTTGTTTGCCTGCTGTCTTGGAAAAT
Organism: Sericinus montela; assembly: GCA_029286605.1. Lineage (NCBI taxonomy): Eukaryota > Metazoa > Arthropoda > Insecta > Lepidoptera > Papilionidae > Sericinus > Sericinus montela. The sequence goes on along the minus strand of JAGSMR010000079.1, from coordinate 561,947 downwards.
TTTCCTCCGCAGCGACCTCGAAGCAGTTCCTCCTTCACCACGACTACGCTTCTGCGCACTCTGCAAAACGAACAATTAAATATTTGACTATGGCAGGTGTTGAGATTATGAGTCGTTTGTCATATAGTCCCGACTTTATTTATAATATTATATTTATAATCCCGACTTTAATTACTTCTCAAGAACCAAAGATAAACTTCGTGGTATCGCTTTTCCTGAGGATGAGGTGAAATGCCGTATAAGGAATAATTGGCCCACTGCTTTTCTCAGTATTTCCATCGAATGTGAAGATAAGAATGCTAGTATTTAAAAAATATATACCTAGAGAAGAAAGGGGTCTACTTCGAAAAACAATAAAGTTTTAGGCGCTGTCTACATTAAGCCGTTTTTTTTTTCTAATGACTTTTAGCGCCAAAAATGAAATATTTATTATGTTCAACAACTTGTTCACATAATGTTCCAAACACAAATATACATTTAAGTATGTGACAAAAACATTATAGGTAAACACAGCATGTAATACAAAACATATAAGAGTATTTTATTTTAGTGATTATAATAACATTAAAAAGAGTAGCTCAGTAACTAAATCAATAAAATCGAAGTTCATTCAAAAAACATAATAATATAAAATTCTATGGTTATTTAACAAAAATATAGATTATTCATCTAAAGATGTCTTCTTCAAGCCATAATAAGTCGTATATCAATGAAGTAGAATAAATAAATATCTTCACGCAATTCCCAATACAGGGGTAGACAGAGGTCTAGTCTAGACAATTAAGACCTTCCACCGAAGATATTTTTGGGACAACGTGACAGGTGGTGAGCCCGTCGCCGTCTTTATGTCCAAGCCAACGACATAATTCGTACATAATTTTTGAAAAACCCAATGGTACGAGCCTGCCACCTGGGGATCGAACTCGGGTCTCTCGACTCGAAATTCCGACCGCTCAACCACTCGGCTATCGTGACTTCTCAGTCATTCAATAATTCATCAATTAAATAGGATAATAAAATAAATAGTTCTTAAAAGTAAAGAAAAAAAAATAAAGCGTTACTTTTGCCTACAATATTCGAAATCATTTTAGATACATAATGATTAAGGCATATAAAAGACAAGGCGTATCAAATGTCTTTTTTATTACCGAAAAACTGTTATTCCAATAATTTGCGAAATAATCAAGTTTTAGTGTTGTTTGATTGAGATATAGTGCTTTAGATTAGATATATACAGTTTAAGCAACTGACATGCAGTATAATACTTATTAGAGTATTGTTTTGGGAATAGTGAAAATGAGACAAAGTAAATTTGTGATTTCTTTTTTTATTTTTACAAATTTTGTTTGGAATGTTCATGCCAGTAATGAGGAATACTCTGGGTGAGTTTTATTTTTTTATTAAAATTCTTTGAAATTCCGGCCAGTTTTTTTGATAGTTGTGGTTGTTTTGTTCTCTTTTATGTTATTAAACGTATTTTCTTACAACGACCTCCATGGATAAGTGGCATACACACCGGTTGTTATGGTGTCGCCAGCTCACGGGTTCGATTCCCGGTCGGGGCAATGTAGAAAATATTTTTCTACGTTTTCTAGAGTCTGGATGTTTGTGGTACGTTCGTTGTTTCTGATTCCATAATGTATGTGCTTAAGCTGTTTACTTTGAGATCAGATCATTGTATGTGATGCTGTCCTTATCTATGTATATATGTATTAATATCTATGTTTTAAATAGCATTTTCATTTTTTTTATTTTTATTTCATGAAAGACCAGTCAACTATCCACACCAATACCTTCAATCGGTCTGATCTAGTTTAAATATTTTGAATGTGTCCTCTTATGAAAACGTAAATGTATTTTTATGTCTGAATTTCATATGCATTTTCTTGTTTGTTTCTTTGTTTATTTTGAAATTGAATTCATCTTTCAAAAGCGTTAAAGACTACAAATTATAAACATTCTTTAGAAACGGGATTTGGAAATAATAATTTTGGAATTGGTGTATGTGACCTAATCCAGTGTCTAGTGTATAGACATAAATTTGTCTATCTATTTTTATCATCATTGATTATTTTATCATAAATATAATATTCGTACGGTGAAAATTTCATTTAGGCACAAAGATTGATTTTTTTTTAATTTTTCCTCTGCAATAAAATAAAGTGATTCAAGCCTTCCAATAGGCTTTCATTACTTTATTTTAATCTCCAGCTCGAAAAGTTGAAAGAACTTGATTGCCTAAATTTATATTTGGAAATTACGTGCAGACAAGGGAAAAAACAATAATCACGTTTTCAGGTACAAAGTTTACAATATCAAATTTGAAACTGCAGAACAACAAGACAAATTTTATATGCTTAAAAATGATGTGATCGACTATTGGCGGAAACCATCGTTGGAGTACAATGTGATTGGTCATGCTATGGTGCCACCAGCACACCTCCAATGGTTTGAAGAGAGACTGACTGAACTGGGTGTGGCTAAGGATATTTTTGTGCATGATGTATTTCAGTAAGTATTAGCTACTGTTAGCTAGTTTAGGCATCTGTGTTTTTCATTTTATGTGTTGTTGATGTCTTTATTTTTGAAGATAATCTATTTCAGTGAGTATAATTACGTTTTAGTCTCGATAGCCGATTGTTTGGGTGATCGGAATTCGAATCAAGAGACCCAATTTCGATCCCCAGGTGGTAGACTCGTACCAATGGGGTTTTTCAAAAATGTGTGTACGATTTATTTCGGAGGCTTGGACATAAAAATGGTGACAGGTTCACCATCTGTCACGCATCGCAAAAATCTCAAAAAAAGTTATTCGGTGGAAGATGAGTCGAAAGAACTTAATTGTTTAGACCTCTGTCTACGTGTGTATTGGAAATGGCGTGAAGACATTTTTTATAACTACTTTTTGTTACTGTTTAGGGTTACTGTTAGGTTTTACATTTTTCATGTTATGTGTTGTTGCTGTGTGTCATAAGCGTTAAAAATGGAAATGATCACTGTAATATAATATGTGGAGTTTAATAATCTAGTGAAATAGTATCAGCTACCAATATTAATTTCTAAGTTTATTTTTGAATATATTTACATTTTTGTGTTTAATATTAAACTTTGATATTGACACGGCAAAGTTAAAATATGTATCTCTTAAAGCCTTGTGGGGGGTTGTCCTACACGGTCTTTGCCTAAATGAGGTTACCATTCGCGAACCTTTTCCCTCCGACCTTAATCTATACATATAAATAAAATTTGAGTGTCTGTTTGTAATATTGAGATATTACACACAGAGACTACAAGCCGTTTTTACTACATGTATTTTAAAACATTTTTTTACAACTTTTGTAAAAAACAGATAGACAGACAGAAATCTCTGAAATGGCTGGAACGATTTTATCGGAACTTTCACTGGCAGATAGCTGATGTTATAAGGAGTAACATATGTTACTCTTATTTTAGAAACATAATAAGGGTTCAGCGTTAAGTGTTAAACTGTGGGAATAGCGTGGAGCAGCTAGTTTTTAACATAATTAATAGATTGATAGCTTGTGAAAAGAATTTCAAACAATCCATTATGACATCTTTGACGAGACAAGTTCATAGTAACGATTTTTATCATAATTTTTAAACCGATAAGCGTTTTATTTCTACTGATAAACTGTTCTACACAGGTGACCATTAATTGGTAATCCCTGTAATACTAGTAACTTATCTTGTTTTTAGCAGTCTTCAATCCGATAATTTACCCACATATCTGTAGAGATTTCGATATGTCCCTCATACGAATTTGTTTTTGTTTATTTATAAATGATAATATTTTTAATAGTACATCTATTGCGATGCTCTTACCTTCGAGCCGCCATGTCCCACGTGCAATTTCTTATTAAGTTTAAAAATAAAAAAAATCATATAATAGGTTCCAATGAAAATGAGCCTGGGAGCTGATTTTCAAACGAAACCATTCCATTCTGGAATATTAAGTAAAACTCCTAAAACTTATTAAATATCCGAAATAATGTCTAGCTTTTATAATATTTAACCGCAAGAAAGCCAATTAATTTCTTGTATTGAACAATTTTCCATTGTAAATGTATTACCAATTAAAATATCTTTGCCATTTTCAGATATTTGTCGTCAAAAGTGGAAGCATTTTCAAACACGTTGATAAATGAAAGCAAGAGAAATTTCACCTTTGATGATTACTATCGTTATACTGAAGTGAGCTTATTTGTACTTATTTACTTCTTTAATTGAAAAATACCATTTACATAAAAAGTATCTGATTTTAATTATTTATTTATACTTTATGGTACACCTTATAAAATAAGGGTTCCAATGAACTGGCTTAATACCTTGAGACATTCTCTATCTATTGATGCAGAAAAGTAAATGGTGGGTGTGAACAATATTGAAAAACAAATATTAAATATATAATTTATAAGTGTAAATATATAACTTTTCAGACCAAATTCTAACCCGCTAATCTTCACGTCATTCCCAACACTGGGGTACACAGAGGCCTAGATATTTAAATCCTTTCAACCCACCACCCTGCGCAGATATTTTTTTAAACGGTGTGAAAGGCGGTGAATCCATCGTCGGTTTTGTGTCCAAGCCAACATTTAAATCGTACATAAGATTTTGTAAAACCTCAGGTACGAGTCTGGCACCTGGGGATCAAACTAGGGTCACTTGACTCGAATTCCGATGACCCAACCACTCGTTTATCATGACTACCATTAACAGGATTTTTTTTATTTTACACCAAATAATATTTTGCCAATAAGCGTTAATTGGCGTCGATGGATGCAGATGACACAGGACCGTTTTTGTGATAATTTTTCCCTTTTTTCATCTGCTGAATATTAATAGGCTGTTATGATGACGATGAAGCGTTAATTTAATGACAGCGTTTTGTATTTTGGATTCTCACTAGGATTCTATTCTTGATAATTATAATGAATATAATATATATAGTATAATCTAATATCTAGTATAATAATATATAATCGATAAAAAATCAATTAGTGATATTTGAGTTATTTTTAACTGCAATATTGAATATTTCCTATGTTGTAGGCCTATTCCTTATATCTGACTACCATATGTAAAAGTGTAAAGATAAAAAATATTTCATTATTTTTCTTTACTTTATCTGAAAATACTTTTCTATGATTTCTTAATTTTTGTAGATTTTAGATTACATTCGTTCCTTGGAAAGAAATTACGAGAACTCAACCGATATCAATCTTAAAGTAATAGAAGCTGGTGTAACAGCAGAAGAGAGACCTTTAGTTTATATTCATTTGACAGATAAATCGTCGACCAGTAATAAACCTATTATTGTAATCGAATCAGGAATTAATCCAAGACAATGGATTACGGTTGCTGCGTCACTGAATATTGTAAATAAATTAGTCGTCTTAAATACGAGTAGATTTTTGAATAAATTTGAATGGATTATTATACCTGTATTAAATCCAGATGGATATGAGTATACGCATACGAATGTAAGTATTCTTCGAGATTTTGTTATTTTATTTTTTAATATTATAATTACCGTGTGGTTACAGCATAAGAAAGTACTGTTGTTTTTCCATGGGTACATGGATCTTTTTCCTAGTGATGTGTTGAACAAAGTGTTTACAGTATTTCTATGATATCCATAATATTTAATCTGTTAATAAATATTTTAATTATTATTCTTTTTTAAATTAATTTAATTCCACTTTTACTATTTTCACATTTTATTTATTTATCATTAAACACTTGTTACAGTACGCGCAATTAAAGAAGAAAAAGTGAATTTGAATTTATTTGATAATAAAGTTGCACCAAGAGACCACAGACGTTAGTATTCAATGTATTATTCTTTCAGTTACGCTTTTGGACGAAATCAAGAAGTACTCAAAGTCACATGGGAGCCATTTGTCCTGGCGTTAATATAAATCGCAACTTCGACATCGATTGGCTTTATTCTGATTCAAGTTCAAGTCCTTGCAGTCACCTTTATGGAGGCACCGAAGCTTTTTCAGAAGTAGAAAGTCAGTTAGTCAAGGGCTTGCTAGATAAATATGGAAGTAGGATACGCCTCTATGTTTCTTTGAAAAATAATGGAGGATTCGTCTCGTACCCTTGGCAGTATGAAAGAGCTGCTAGTGGAATGTTTGTCCAACATCACCTTCTCGCGTTAAAAATGGTTGCGGCGATAGGAGGAGATTACAATTTAGGTGTAGCATCAGAAGCATATGGAGATCGAGCATCTGGTACAAGTACAGATTACATGCGAAGCCATGGTGTATTGTATACATTTAACATAGATATAGCGCCAAGAGGAGCGAATAGTGTTGTTGTGCCAACAGAAGAAATTCCAAGTATTGCTGATGATGTATGGAGAGCCGTTTCAGTGGCAGCTGATGAATTGATGTGAAAAGACCTTTGAATTTTTTGATGAAATAATACGTAAAATTAGGTGGGCCCATCAGAAAGTTTATCTAAATTATAGAATGTTTTATCGTAACCATCATCAAGGCAAAGCTTTATTAGTCTTTAACATTTAAATAAATATTTTTCCAATGTGCCTCAGAATTATCTTCAAAATATATTGCAAAATATATAAATTTTGTGCAATAATAACTAAATAGTTATTACTTATTATAAAATTTATATATTTTACAAATTGTGTTAAAATACAAGAAAACTTTAAACATATTCATTTAAACATAACTCAATGAGCACAGGCCAGTGGCATAAAATATGCTTAATTTGGAAAAAACAGTGTGTGTGTGGGAAAAATGTCTCGTCAATTCGTTAAAATCAAGTTTGTAAAAAGTTACAAATACTTAGGATTGTTGGTAGATAGTAATTTTAATTGGAATTTAAACATGAAATGCATGTGTTGAATAATGATAATCATTTTAAGAAAACTGTATCAATAAAAAATGGAAATGTTCCCGTTTTATTAGTAGTATATGATATACACGAATTGATTCATTGACCATTTTTAAACATTTCTATTAATTATGTTCTATAGTTAATTAATATGAGTATTTATTTTTCCAAGATTTTGTACTTAAATATAATGTTTAAGTGCAAATGGAGAAATTTGCCACATAAATAAAATTAAGTAAAAATGTAAGTAAATAAGATTTATATTTTATGATTATTTTATATAACAATTAAATATCTATATTGGTGCATAAAATTGATTGCGGTTTTAACATCAATGAATTTTTAAACACTTGCTTATACTCGGCGACAAACGGATTCTTGCTTTGGCGAGAAAATTAAGAATAAAATTTTTTAGTAGATTCTTAGTGGTAATGTTAATTAATTTTTAAATGAATAGTTAAATTTATTGTCAAACTATAAGTTCATATTTCTACCTGTTGTTAGAAATAAAATTTCCCAAATAAGTGAATATTAAAAAAACTCCGTGGACGAGTGACGTATACACCGGTTTTCATGTTGTTCTCGGGTCTAGGTGTACTCGTATGTGGTACCTTCGTTGTTTCCTACTCCATACCGCAAGTGCTTTAGTTTATTACTTTGGGATCATAGCTGTATCTGTAATGTTGTCCCTATTTATCCATGTACTTATTTATTAAAAAAAACATATAGAAACAAGTCTGCTTTAAATTTCAAGATCATTTTATTGCAAAATTTGACGCAAGCTTCTGCGTACTTGCGTCAAATTTTGCACTACTTCAACTTCTTCTATTCTTAATTTAATATTTTCCAAAATTAGTTGTTTTAAAACTATTGCAATTTCTTTTAAAATTGCCATCAAAGGGCGGACATCTTCTGTCTTTATCTCTTAAAGTTATTCAACTGTAATAAATAATATTTACCAGCTGTGGTAGATTGCTTTAGAAAGGCGTATTTTTTTATTGATTACCCAAAAGCTTATTTGGTATTGTCCCTGCCTGCGAAGCTATGGGTTGCAGGTGTTAACATGAATGTTTGTATGATATTGACGATCCATGACGACTTCTGAGGACGTGTGGCGTTCACACCGGTTTTCATGGTGGTGCCAGTTCTGTTCCTGTTCTGTTGTGGTGGAGTTAAATTTCCGGTCGGTTCAATGTAGAAAACACTTTTTCTACATTTTTCTCGGGTCAAGGTGTTTATGGTACCTTCGTTGTTTCTGATTTCATAATACAAATGTTTATGCCGTAAAATTTGTCCTTATCTATGTATGTATTTATATTATTTATTTATATTGATAATGATGAATAACAATATTTGTACTCGAGTCATAGATGTTTATATGTATCTAATCACTTACCCTCACGTGAGCCACCTGCTCGTTTGCTACCTATAAAAAATATATTTTATATTGTATTGTTTCCTATATCAGTCACCATTGCTGAGTGGTTGGGTGATCGCAATTCGAGTCAAGAGACCTGATTTCAATACCCAGGTCGTACCAATTTAGTAGGTATCGTAGTTTTTTTTTTAAAAACTTATGAACGATTTATATATTGGACATAAAGACGGTGACAGGCTCACCACCTGTCACAATGTCCTTAAAACTGTCCTCGGTAAAAAGTAGGTAGGGTAATGGCGTGAAGATAGATTTTTCATATTTAAAGCAAATCTTTGCCCTCAATAGAAGTCGGACCGGGGGTACAACAGGTTATCGGGTTATCTACAAAATTACATAATACTGATTATAATATTCAATTTCATGGTAACTTCGTTAAAAAAGTTTTACGGGGATCATATGCAAAATTTGCTTCTCTGCTTAAATTTTGAACTAATTTGGAACTCAGATTAAAGCATAATAATGGATACCTCAATTAACGCGCCCGGCGAAACAGCTGAAGTTTAATGAGTAGCCTATCAGAGTTTTGTCGTTGGTTATTTGAGAGGGGCGGTTTGTTGAGAATTTCATAAAAATATTACCGCAGTGAAAATTATTTGAAATTAAATTAAAATAAATTTAGAAAAGAAGAAAGGTTTATGACGCCGTGACAATTATTTAAAATTAAAATAGTAACCAAAACATAAATTAAAAAAACACATAGTTTACAAATAATATAAAATTGTGTCAAGGCGTTACCTGGGAACAGAAGCACTCTCAGCATAATGCCATGAAATTTGCCATCGTTTTTATTAGTCACGAGTGGTTTGAAAAACGTAATTCGAGTCAAGAGACCCCGAGATCGATCCCCAAGGCTCGTACCAATGGTTTTTTTTTTTCAAAAACTTATGTACAAATTATATCGTTGGCTTGGACACACAGACGGCGACAGACTCGCCGCCTGTCATGTTGTCCCAAAAATGTCTTCGGTATTAGGAGGATTTAAAAGACTTAATCGTCTAAGCCTCTGTCTAACACTGTATTAGGAATGGCGTGAAAATATTTTTTTATCTTTTTTATTCTTACACAATTTTCCATACTGGGGTAGACAACCAAGACAATGACATCCTTCGGACCCACTCTACATCGAAGCTTGTTTGAGATAACGCGACAGATGATGAGCCAATTGTTGTCTTAGTATCTAAGGTACAACATACTTACTTATATATAATGGTAAACGATACTTACTTATGTATTTAAAAAGTCACGATAGCCGAGTGGTTGAGTGTTCGGAATTTCGAGTCGAGAGACCTGAGTTCGACCCCCAGGTGGCAGGCTCGTACCAATGGGTTTTTCAAAAACTTATGTACCAATTATATCACCTCACTGCTGACCTCACCACCTGACACGTTGTCCCGAAAATATCTTCGGTGGAAAGTGGGTCGAAGGGACTTAATTAAATAATAATAAATAAATCTAGACTATCTACCTCTGTATTAGGAATTGTGTGAAGATATTTATTTTATTTATAAATATTCATTATATGTACAAATGAACATCCATCACTCACTATCCAGACTCATTGTGACAATATTCATCACACAAATGTTTACCCTCCCAGCGGGATTCGAACTCGTCATCCTTAGCTTCAAACGCAGGATCACTACTAACTAGGCTCGACAAAGGATAGGATGGAGACTTAATTTTTTATTAAATTTCTTCACACCGGTGACCTTCCAAATTACGGTTTTAATAAAACAGGCGACTTGAAGTTTTGAGTTAAATCTGTCGTTTTAAAGGCTGGGAGAAGGTTTTTTTCATATTTTTAATAATGAAGAAAGTTACATCGGTTTCTCTCAACCAATGAAAATTCACAAATTTTAGCCTGATATTGAATTTATAATATTTTCGTTTTATTTTAAGTTATCTGGTTCTTAGTCCATTGCTGACATTATCATTTCCTTTTAATATAAACTTGAGAAACTAAAAGAAAAATCCCAATGCATTGTGATTTGTTTTTACACAGAGGTTTCGACAATAAGTCTTTTCGACCCCTGATGATATTTTCGGGACAACGTGACAGGTGGTGAGCCCGTCGTCGTCTTTATGTCCAAGCCAACGATATTATATAGTTAGCCATATAAGTTTATAAATAAACTTAGCCTATTATATAAATACTAAAGTAATATAAATCCGTATGTAACAGCACCTAATGTGCTAATATAATGGTCAAAAAGGCATTTTTGCTGATTGAAAAAAATTACCGGCTGTTCAATGTCTTAAATCCCCAGTGAAATGGACTCTAACTCGACGAAAGTATTTAGTACTTCTTTTACCCGCGTGTGTCTTTTTTTTAAATTTATTATTAGTTTTTATTAATTAATATTTTAACCTAAAGTAAACAGACCGCTAATTTCTAAGATGCGAGATGTCTTTTTGTGGATAGGGCTAAGATTACAGCTTAACTAATTATGTAATTTATGCACCAGCATACATTTATTAAAGGAGAAGGACGAAGAAGGAAGGAGAAATAGATACTTCTTCAACCTTGTCATTTTTTAATCTTCCACCGTTTCTTAAGGAAGTTTTTCTACCGGAGAAGAAACAGCCGGAAGAAACTACGTTGATATAATCTTTTTTGCTAAATCTATTTTTTATAATACAGTATAAAGATTCATTTATGAAATAGCTAGGGAGCGATCTCCTCATTTCTAGGGGTTCTTCTCCTTATTTTTATTATAAAAGCTTTTCTTTAAAATTTTAATAAGCACGGTAGCCAAGTGGTTGAGTGATCGAAATTCGAGGTATTTTCAAAACTTATGTACGATTTATATAGTTGCCTTATACATAAAGACGGCGACAGGCTCACCACTTGTAACGTTGTTCCAAAAAATGTCTTCGATGAATCGAGAGTTCTGTCTACCGTTGTATTGGGAATCGCGTGAAGATATTGTTTTTAGTTAATAGGCAGCCTTTACACATGCTGTTTTTTGTTGTAGACGCGTACACTATGCCCCATGGACGAGATATACTATGGAGTCTAGTAACTGGCGTTACCAACATGTGAACTGCAGTACCACTGGTGTTAAGTACTGATGTTTTTGTTCAAAATGTATTTTTAGACCCTCGAATTCTATTTCGTCAGTTTTTGTCAGAATAGTTAGTGTTATCTCGGTTCCAATCCCACTAAAAACGAAAGTGCTTTTCTGTAAGTCAATAAGGCATTTTGCTAAATTATAAAATAGTTATTTGTCTTCTTCACATGTCACATAAGACTGATGGAATAAAGGGTACCGAGGTTCGTTTTAAGATACAACGACTCTAGATAGAAGATATATCACTATACAAAAAGCTTCCACATAATTCATGTCAAAGTAGGTTGTGTAGTAAAGGATGACTTCCTAGGTCTGCTACCCGTTACCGGTCTGCCTAATTTTGTTCTGGTATATCTTCAAGTAATTACCCATACTTGGGTTGGCAGAGGAGACAATGAAGTCCTTTTGACCCACTAGGTGAAAACCTAAGCTTATTTAGAACAACGTGACAGATGCTGAGCCTAATGCCGAGCATGAATTTTAAAGTATTATACATGTTCTCACACAAAAGTAATATAAATTGACTGTATTTTTATGTTTACCAACTTAACAAAAGCAAGCAAGGATTTCCTGTTATTGACGTTACCTTTACCCGAAATAAATAAGTCCGCTGTCTGAATATTTAATGTGAAAGGCTAAGAACGAGGGCTTTGTTTGGCAAGTTTGGTGTGAAGTTAATAATACAAGGGTATTTTCTACATAGTTTTAATATCGTTGTGATTTGAGTCGGGTTTTTTGAAGGTATTTTCCATAAAAATATTGGAGCGTATAAGTAGTTTGATTTTTACATTTTCTTGATTTCTATACATAATTTTCCATTCCCCAAATTACAAATTGGATTATTATACGTTCCGAAAACTTCCATTAAAATACGGGCAGCTGCATCTAATATAAGTCACGTAGCTCCCAATTTAATAGCAATAAAACTATCCAATAAAATCTCCGTGGGGTAACGTTGTGCGGTCACGGCGTAAGAATATATCACCCCATTCCTTTCCATGTGATTCGTAAGAAGCGACTGTGGAAAAAGATTTGAAAATACTATCAGCTACCGACAAATGGTGTTAGAACTATCTAGAAATACTACAACAAAATACAGTAGACCGGTAACGGGCAGGAACATCTAAAGGTTGAGATGTCTGGTGCTACGATCGCCAATCTTACCGAGCGTGGCGATTATGGAAAATTTCAGACGACAATCAAAACATAGACACTTTTACAGGCGATTATGACGATGATGATACTTACTTATCTTCACGCACAATCTCTGAGTCACGATAGCACTTGGCTATTGTCACGATAGCACTTGTTGGGTGGTCGGAATTTCGAGTCAAGATTCCCGAGTTCGATCCCCAGGTGGCAGGCTCGTACCAATGGGTTTTTCAAAAATCTGTGTACGAATTATATCGTAGACTTGGACATAAAGACGGCGACGGGCTCACCAGCTGTCACGTTGTCCCGAAAATATCTTCGGTGGAAGGTGGGTCGAAGGAACTTAATTGTATAGACCACCTCTCTCACCTCTGTCTACCCAGGGGGTTCTATTGGGAATTGAGTGAAGATATTTATTTACTTATTATTTTACAATATCTGAGGGGTTAGCCAGAGAGAACAGATCGCCAAGTGTCACGATCCTTACATACCTCTTTCGCTTCTTGCAGATTCATCATCTTCTTCATACATGCACGTCTAGGTATCAGAGTACTCTTGACCCTCCCTTCTTCGAGCATTCATTCATTAAATTCATCATCATCGTATTAAATACATCGTATTAAAAATATCCAAGAAATAATCCAAAAATATCTTAACGACAAATTTAAATAAATATTTACATTGCAAATGTTCATACTTAAGTTTATTCTCTCTTCTAATATTATTATAATTAAATATTAAGTATTTCAATGTCCACCAGATTCCACAAAGAACTGTTTAGATTTAAGCATTTTAAACTTAGCACTATCGTTTATTTAAATAAACAGAATTGATAGTTAATGTAGTAATGTAGAAATAGTTAGTGTAGTGGTGGTGGTGGTGCATACAGTGGAATTAGTGCATGCATCTGTGGGAGGGAGGGTGGTGCTCTTCTTCTCTTCGGACCAGGTAACATATAACTTTTGTATATTTGTATGCGGAGGGTTGCGAAGTAATTTTTTCAATAACAAACAGAATTGAATTAAATCCAATTGCAAAGCGTGGTGATTACGGAAAATCCTGTTAAAAAGAGAAGCATGGGTCCTGGAGTGAACTTTAGGAGATCGTTGAATAAGTAAGCCAGACATAGGAATAGGTATGGATGTACATTAAGTCAAAGGGAAATTCTAACAGTAACATTTTTACTTAACTGTACGCATTCGCCACAACATTCCGTTCCGTACGCATTTGGTATTCAGTTTGCAAGCTCTCATGTTCTTTGTGGAAGGGAACAAGATCATAGTGTATTTCTATATTAGCTTTCTATTTTTTTATAAATATTTAGGAGCATTATCTCTACGTGAATTTAAATCCATCATATTTGATTATAAAACAAATATAAGCGACAGTGGCATAAATCAGCGCGCTGAAGGGGCTATGAGCAGGCAACATAGCTCGACAAACTAATAACCGTTGGGGAAGAAAGGTTCTCGAGTGGTAACCTCGTACACAAACGGAGAGTATGACGAAACCTTACAAGATAGAGTAGCGACCTGCAAAATATTGCGGGGAGTAAGAGATGGGTATGGGGTATAAGAGATGGATGTAGGTGGATGAGGACCGTTTTTTGGGGCAAATCCTTGGGGAGGCCTATGTTCAGCAGAGATGACGAAAGTTTGGTCGAAAGAATCGAATTGTCTAGACTTCTGTTTACCGTTTTTTTAAGTCCAAGCCAGCGTTATAAATCGTATATTAGTTTTGGAAAACCCATTGGTACGTGCTTACCACCTGGTGATCAAACTCTGGTCTCTTGACTCGAAATTAAAAATTTAATCTCATCAAATATATCAAAAATAGACAAAAAATATTTATCATTATTCAAATTTCAATATCTTGAATTTACTTAACATTTCTCAACTAACATTAAACGTATTCATAATATTGTAACAAGACATAATATAATATTATGCTTCCATTTCTAATGCCAGCGATAACTACACCGGTGATAGACGATCTCTCTGATACATTACACGGAAACCCCATTATAAATAAAGCCTACTTTAGTTGGAGTGACAACTTAGAACGTGTTAGAGGTAAAATAAGTTTTAACGGTATTGCTATTACGTAAATAAATAAAATAAATAAATATCTTCACAACTTTCCCATGTATGGGATCGGCAAATGTCTAGTCAATCCAATTAAATCTTTCGACCCACCTTCCACCGAAGACATTTACGGGACAACGTGACAGGTGGTGAGCCCGTCGCCGTCTTTATGTTCAAGCCAACGGTATAATCGCATATAAGTTTTTGAAAACATCCATTGGAACGAGCCGGCCACCTGGGGATCGAACTCGCTTCTCCTGATTCCGATCACCACTCACTCGGCTATTGTGACTTACTATTATTACACGCTTTATATTAGCTTCACTTGTTATATCGCGCTATTTACCATACCGGGTTAAACAGAAGTGTAGACTATTAAGTGATAAAACCACTTTCCACCAAAGCTTATTTTTTACATGTTATACGTGTCGTGTCGTAAGAGAGCCTATGGCCGTCTTAAGGTCCGAGCTAAGGGTACATATATAGTTTATAAACTCAGATGTTACTTTGCGGAAATTCATTATAAAGTTGCGAAATTGCATGTGGAATGGTGGAATGTAATTATTTACGGTACTACGGTACATATAAAATATTTTATTTTCAAAGGCATGTTCACTACCAACGAGGCTGTCAAGTCGTCACGTAAATTCAGAGCGATTTTTTTACGATATTGGAACATTAACAAGGGGAACTCACCGCCGACCATCCCGTGCTGTGAGTGCTCTATGCACTAGGCCCGATGGTGTCCCTCCTATTGTGCTGAGGATGTGTACTCCAGAGTTGGCAACGGTTCTAACGCGTCTTTTTCGGTACTCCTACTTTGAAGGCGTCGTCCCGATGACATGGTGCACCCGATCCCTAAGAAAGGCGACGGCTCAGATCCGGGTAACTACAGACGGATCGCCATCAATTCCTTGTTTCCTAAAATAATGGAGTACATTATAAACTGCCAGCTCTTTAGGTACTTAGAGGAGCACCAGTTGATCAGTGACCGCCAGTACGGCTTCCATCGGGGTCGCTCGGCTGGTGATCTTCTTTTGTACCTCACTCATCAATAGACGCTGGCAGTAGAGACCAAGAGTGAGGCCCTGGCAGTCAGCTTGGACATAGCGAAAGCCTTTGATCGGGTATGGCACAAAGTGCTTCTCTCAAAGCTTCCGTCATGTGGGCTTCCCGAGAAATTTGGTAATTGGGTCACTAGTTTTCTCACAGACCGGAGCATCAAGGTCGTAGTTGACGGTGCATACTCGGACACCCAGTCTGTGAATGCTGGTGTCCCACAAGACTGTGTGCTATCGCCAACCCTGTTTCTTCTGCATATCAATGATTTGTTACAAATTAGTAACATCCATTGCTATGCAAATGACAGTACTGGTGATGCCCTATATACCGGCCGTGACAATATTTCTCGGGAACACGTCGACGAGTACCGGAACAAACTTGTGTCTGAAGTCGATATTTTGTTAAACCAAATCACGGACTAGGACTGGACTGACAAAATTTTGCTCCAGTTCAACACGACAAGAAGCACGACAGTACTTCATGCCGGCCCACCGCTTGCAACTATATAAGGCGCAGGTTCGGCCGCACATGGAGTACTGTTGTCATCTCTGGCCGGGGGCACCCCAGTGTCAGCTCCTTCCGTTTGACCGTATCCAAAGAAGAGCGACTCGAATTGTCGACGACCATACTCTATCCGATCGGTTAGATCCCCTGGCTTTGCGAAGAGATGTTGCATCTCTTTGCATTTTCTACAAGATCTACTACGGGGAGTGCTCCGAGGAATTCCTCGGAGCACTCCCCGTAGTCCTCCATCCGAACAATTGTTCGGATTAATCCCAGTCACTGAATTTCACCATCGTACCTTTCGGCATAGTCAAAAATTTCATCAACACCACCTTGATGCTTGGCATTCCACCACTGTGCGTTTTTCGCGGAATTTTCTGCCACGCACTTGCACTTTATGGAATGAGCTGCCTTCAGCGGTTTTTCCGGACCGATACGTCTTAGGGACCTTCAACAAAAGAGCCTATACCTTTCTCAAAGGCCGGAAAAAAATGGCAGTAGTACTGAATAGCCGAATTCTAGTCAGAGGAGTCTACCTTTTTTATACATTTACATACATACATATCGGCCTGTTAAAGTTCACTGCAGGAAATAGGTCTCTCCCAAAGGGAGAATTTGCCTCAATTGCCTTCGATTTGATAATTTTGGTCTGATATTTTCAAAGATGGTTATCCCGCCATCTATCGGTTACCATAACGATATTCAAGGCTGTTTCCCTTAGTCACGTCTTATGACATCCTCCGATAGAAAGGCAATGATAATATTCTTATGACGTTACCATACGGTTAGCTTTATATATACGGATAAATAATTATATCCTTTTTGTCTTCATGCAATAGTGGGGTAGGTAGAGGTGGAGATATAGATAAATAATGATAAATACATATATATACAGTAGGTAGTTTAGTGGTCAGAAAAATTGCTTTATACCATGGAGGCCATGTTCGATATAATCGTTAAAAGTTGTGTTCTTTTCTGTATTTATGTTATTTTCTGTATTTATTACGAGCACAGTTGACAAGGAAAACATCGTGAAGAAACAAGTTAATCTGAGAAATAAAAAAAAATCTTGGTCATGTAAAATCAGCCAGCACTGTAGCAGCGTGGCGGACGGTCCCCTGGTATTGTCTGTCTGAAATAAATCTTAACTAATCTCTTGCTAATTGCTACCTTGCTTTACCTTTTTACTTCTCATCTTATCTTAAACTGCAGTAAAAAAAACTCAAACTCCTAGAAATGTACTATAACGGAATTAATTTTAGTATATGTTTGATTCATAGTTAAAATTATACAAGGTAAAAGCTACATTCTACCGTAAATATAGAAAATGTACGATGGGATTCTCATAAAATATTCCGGATGTGGACCCATCTATTCCCGGAAAATAAAGAGATGACTTGAGCCGCAGGAAATCGTGCATTATGTGTTCTGTTAACGTAAGCAGTGAAAAGGACAAGTTACGACATGTCTCCGGAGTAAATAAGTATTGACTAATAAAATAATGTTCAGAGAAGTATTTCAGGAACTTTTTTTTTTGGGAAGCTTAATTTATTTTTAAAATTACCATATTCTTCTTTACTCTATTAAAATTTGAAGTCACGATAGCCGAGTAGTTGGGCTGTCGAAATTTCGAGTAGAGAGACGCGAGTTAGATCCCCAGGTGGCAGGCTCGTACCAATGGGTATTTCAAAAACTTATGTACGAATTATATCGTTGGCTTGGACATAAAGACGGCGACGGGCTCACCATCTGTCACGTTGTCCCGAAAACATCTTCGGTGGAAGGTGGGTCGAAGGGACTTAATTGTCTAGACTAGACCTCTGTCTACCCCTGTATTAGGAATTGCGTGAAGATATTTATATTTTTATTTATTTTACTAATTTTGTGGTGTTTTTCATTATTTGTGTTTAGTGTATAGTGGTTATTTGTCGTAATTTATAAAGCGGGACATAAGACAGCGACAGGCTCTTCACATAGAATGTTGGCCCTACAAATGTCTTCGGTGAAATCTGGGTTGAAATGGTTTTAATTGTCACTACCCAAGGTCCCGCCAATCTTGAAAAAAAAATCTTTCGGCTAAACTCGAGAGTTTAGCCGAAAGATTTTTTTCGAGAACGGTACTGGCGCCATGACTTCCTGTTCTTTCCCAGCGCGTTTGCTTGACTCCAACTTTTTAAGACAACCATGTATGGTTTGACAATCTCTCCATTTTGGGGTTAAACGGCACAAAATATCGTAATGGATTATTTTTATTTGTAGTCCACTGTATAGTTTCCACAGTCCGCTACTGAACTTAGGCCTTCCCCAAAATATTCCACAAGTAACGTTCCTCAGTCACCTCAGTCACCATCGACTTCCGCAACATTTCGCAGGTCGTCTCTACATCTGATGCGAGGTTTAGAAATCGAGTATACACGCTATGAAAACCAGTATACACGCCACTCGACTATGGAGATCATCGATTAGTGAATAATCGACAAATTGTAAATTAAAAAAGGTCTCTAGATCGGCATTTTAAACAAATGACAATTTGTGACTGAAACTAAAGAGAGGCGTACCTCTTTTCTTTCAGTCACAAATTAAAACGAACGGGGGATCACGTCTTTTAACCCCCCCTCCCCCCCACACTTGTACGACGTGACTTGCATCAAACAGTTGTAAAGACGTAGTTAAAGTAGCATTTTATTACTGTTCCCAAGCTGAAAGGAATACGGAAATTAGTTAATGATATAATTATTTGAGACTCTAAGTTTGACACCAGCTTGAGTCGAATTTTTACCAAGTATACGCGCGCATATAACTGTGGTATCGGCTAAGTATAACTATTGAAATATTGCCCGTGCCATACAATTTGTTATGACGTACCTAAACATATTAAAACATTGCCATTCATTAATTTAAAAATGCACTTTTACTATGATTACTAGAAAAAATTACTGCACCGTTGAGGAATTTATAAATATAAAAATATCTTCACGCCATTCCCAACACAGGGATAGACAGAGGTCTAGACAATTAAGTCGTTTATACCCAACTTCCACCGAAGATATTACTGGGACTACGTGACAGGTAGTGAGCCCTTTGCCGTCTCAATGTCCAAGTAACGGTATAATTTGTACTTAAGTTTTTTTTTTATAAAATATTGATACTTGACATTGATACGAGCCTACCTGGGGATCGAACTCGGGTCTTTGACTCGAAATTCCGACCACTCAACCACTCGGCTATTGTGGCTTAATTGTCAACAATTTATATTAATTGTTAAACGATGGTTAATTAAATCTAACATTTTATTGACATAATTATACTGCTGTCACATCTTCACACCATGTACTTACGGCTAATAAAGAATTTCAATTTGGATTTGAATCCTCTTTCTTCCTCCGAATTTCGTAAAAGATGATTAAAGTCTTGAAAAAGCCTTACCAATGCCAACGGCTACTGACAGATGACGATGTAAAACTGATGATGATGACTCGAAAAATACCAGACTAAATTAAGAAGGCCAGTGACGGGCAGCAGCGTCTTAGGTGCGAAGTACTATTGCCATCACGCTGTCTTAGCGAGGAGTTTATTCCAAGTTTATAGAAAAAGTGCAAGTGCAATTTCCTACATTGACGCGTTCGCGAATCAAATCCGGGAATTCAGAGCCGGCGACACCAAAAGCTGGTGTGTACGCCACTCGTCCACGGAGGTCGTCGACGTCGTCGAAATGTAACGTCACGGTGATCACGTGACTCACATGGGACGTTTGCTTGACGGTATTATTTATTTGAATTATTTATCGACATATATACTGATTCCGTATGTTTGT
The DNA here is from genome assembly GCA_029286605.1 of Sericinus montela. NCBI lineage: Eukaryota > Metazoa > Arthropoda > Insecta > Lepidoptera > Papilionidae > Sericinus > Sericinus montela. The sequence goes on along the minus strand of JAGSMR010000079.1, from coordinate 541,937 downwards.
GGCACAATATTTAGAAAATGGTAGATTGATTCGCTTATAATTATATATTATTTTATAAGGTCTTTGCAGTTTTACTCAAGTGTGTTTGTAAATACATTGTATCCTGACATTCCCAAGAATACGGGAAATATTATTATATTCTTTATTTATTAAAAATCCCAAGCATATTTATCTGATAGGTTTGTAAAATCGATTTAGAATTTCAAAATAAATATTTAATTCGGTTGCGTGAAGTGTGATTTCTTGTTTTCGTACTAAGAATAAGTAGTGACAAAATAATATCATGCCACTCTACACAATTATTAATAATTGGCGTTAACTATCAGAAACACCTAACTGATAATTAAATTTTGTATCGACACCAAATAATTGCTAATTGAATGTAACAGGCTCTAATTTCACAAATTCGACTATAAACCCAAAATTTGATTCAACACCATCTTTAAAGATTTAATATATTTACAAGTTGCAATTCTAGACTGTGCCACAAAGAAGTGTGACCGGATTTACATAATATTTAAAAAAAAAATTATATTTTTAAATACTGTACGAAATACCAGTTATAATTAGACAACTTAATTTGCGAAAAATTAAACAGGAAAATGCTATTTTACAGGTCAAATGTAAAGACGCAACTTTTATGAGTACTTAATGAGCAGCCTAAAATATCTCTTTGTGCCAATTAAATTGTAATTATTTTGTTCCACCCTTGTTTTAATCACTGGCTGAAATTGAAAATAAATTTATTTCTTTATTAACCAGTTCAGTTTGTGAACGAAACAGTGTAATTTATTAATTAACATGTTGTGTTTTAATTAGTATTAGTGTGAATTTTAAGTATATATGAATATTTATCTATGTAAATGTATATGTTTGTAATTATATAGTACCTTTACTTTGGACACTAAGACGATGATAAGCTCACCACCTGTCACGTTGTAACAAATAAGCTTCGGTGAAATATGTGTCGAAAGGCCTTAATTGTCTAGACATCTGCCTACTTACAGTATGCTAAATTGAAAAGCTATAAAATATTCCAGTATATAATTTTCATCCAGAAACTTAAATTAGTTGATAGTCCATTCGTAATTGCATATTGGTCGAGGTGCTTGCGTTATAAGCGAGTGACCCAGCTTTATCCACGGGGAACACTAAAAGGACAATTTCGAATAAATATTTCGAAGTGCGAATCTATTACGAGTATGGCGCTGAAGGCTGAGGAAACCTTCTGTAAACTAAAAAAATATTTTCAGAATATGCGAAGTACGTTAACTCGAACAGGAGCAGCGTAGCGGACATTTGTACACAGTAATCGCTCTCTCTCTCTCTCCCCCCTCTCTTCTTCTCACTCCACAAAATATTTGAGCTAAGATTTTGGTCCTTCACCTTTCTATTCACCCGTCGCATTTTATATATCTCAGAGACGAAAATTAATTTATGGAAGTCAGATAATTAGTTGTAATTAATTGTCATTAAATATTATAACAAATTTTTTTCAATGTTTGCTATTTGTCACTTATAGATAATGAAATAAATTAAATAAATAAATTGACAGGAACAACACATTACTCTGATTCCAAAGTATAAATGAATAAACATAAATACTAAACACATAGATTAAGAAACGCGTTGGTAGAGGCAACATCAGAGAGATTACTCTGATCCCAATATAATTAAATACAGTGTTGGTGTTATGGAATCAGAATGAATAAAGGTACAGGAGGCAATATAGAAAAAGTGGTTTTTGATATTGATCCTTCCGGGAATCTGACTAGACTCAAAGCTGGCGAACCTTGACGACTATCTGGTGTTTACACGGAGGCAGTCGAACGTCGATGGACCGTATACATACATACATACATATCATCACGCCTCTTTCCCGTAGGGGTAGGCAGAGACCACTTCTTTCCATTTGCTACGATCCTTACATACTTGTTTCGCTTCGTCCACTTTCATTATTCCCTTCATACATTCTCTTCGATTCAGGGTACTCTTGACCTGGCCTTTTTTCAGGACGTCCCTGATTTGGTCTTGAAACGTCCGCCTAGGTCTTCCCCTTCCTACACTTCCATTCACACTCGCCTTATATGCTTTTTTCGTCAATCGTTCTTCATTCATTCTCTCGACATGGCCAAACCATCTCAGCATACCTTTCTCAATTTTAGTCACTACATCTTCTTTCAGACCACAACGTTTCCTTATTTCACCATTCCTTATCCTGTCGCTCAGTTTAACTCCTAACATACTTCTTAATGCTCTCATCTCAACTGCATTTACTCTGCTTTCATGTTTCTTCTGCCATACCCAACTTTCACTTCCGTACATGAGTGTCGGAACCAAAACTCCCCTATGCACAGCCAAACGAGCCTTGTTAGACACCATCCGACTGCTCATAAAGGAGTGCAAAGCTCCATTCACCATGTTTCCTGCATTCACTCTTCTTTCAATATCACTCTCACACTTTCCATCTCTTGTGAACTTTGAACCCAGATACACAAACTCATTCACCTGTTCAATTTGTTCATCTCCAATCACTATATTGCAGTCTGTCATGACCTCATCTCTTTCAAACACCATTACTTTCGTCTTCTTTACATTCATCTTCATCCCCTTCCTAACAAAATCTTCACTCATAGCAGTTACCATCTCCTGCATCTCCTCGGCTGAAGACGCAAGTAATACTTGATCATCAGCATAGAGAAAACATTTGACGAGTAACTCATTCATTCTCAACCCACTTTCATTCTCTTTAAATCTGTCAAGCAATTGTCCATAAACAGATTAAACAGCCACGGTGACGCTACACATCCCTGTCTAACACCTTTTCGATATTAAACCATTCAGTGTACGCCCTGTTTATCCTTACACAAGCACAGGAATCCCTATAAAGAGATTGCAATGCTCGTATGAGGATACTGCTGATAACTTCACGGACAATGCTGACCACAATTCATTCCTCACCACTCTATCATAGGCCTTTTCTAAATCCACGAACGTGCAATAGACCTTCTGGTTTTTAGCCAGACACTTTTCGGCTATGCACCGCAAGGAAAAGACCTGATCCGTACACCCCATTCCCTTTCTAAATCCCGCTTGTGCATCCCATACTTTTTCGTCCGTTTCATTCACAACCCTTTCAATCAACACTTTCGCATACAATTTACCGACGACGCTGAGAAGGCTTATACCGCGGTAATTTACGCAGTCCTGCCGTGACCCCTTTCCCTTATATAATGGCACGATTACGGCTTTGCACCAGTCTCCCGGTACTTGCCCATTTTGCCAGCACATATTGAAAAGGCGGTACAGCTGACTAGCCACTAAGCCCTGTCCAGTCCTCAGCATCTCGACGGTAATCCCATCATATCCGGCAGCCTTACCAAATCTCATACTTTTCAACGCTTTTACTATTTCATCCACGCTTATCTCACTGTCACCAACATTTATATTAACCATGGAAGGTGCCGGGTGTTGTACCTGCACTTCCTCTCTTTCAAATAAACATTCAAAATACTCTTTCCATCTCTTTAACACATATTCTTCTCCTTTTATAATGCTCCCATCTTGACTCCTGATTGTATTCAGCTCCGAGGTAGAGGTTTTTCCTCTGGCTGTATTGACGGATTTCCAGAAAAACTTGATGTTTGACTGGAAATCTTCAGTGAGCCTCATTAAAACATTGCCATTCAATTAATTTAAAATGCACTTTTACTATGATTACTAGAAAAAATTACTGCACCGTTGAGGAATTTATAAATATAAAAATATCTTCACGCCATTCCCAACACAGGGATAACAGAGGTCTAGACAATTAAGTCGTTTCTACCCAACTTCCACCGAAGATATTTTCGGGACAACGTGACAGGTGGTGAGCCCGTCGCCGTCTCAATGTCCAAGTAACGGTATAATTTGTACTTAAGTTTTTATAAAATATTGATACTTGACATTGATACGAGCCTACCTGGGGATCGAACTCGGGTCTTTGACTCAAGAAATTCCGACCACTCAACCACTCGGCTATTGTGGCTTAATTGACAACAATTTATATTAATTGTTAAACGATGGTTAATTAAATTTAACATTTTATTGACATAATTATACTGCTGTCAAATCTTCACACCATGTACTTACGGCTAATAAAGAATTTCAATTTGATTTGAATCCTCTTTCTTCCTCCGAATTTCGTAAAAGCTGATTAAAGTCTTGAAAAAGCCTTACCAATGCCAACGGCTACTGACAGATGACGATGTAAAACTGATGATGATGATTCGAAAAATACCAGACTAAATTAAGAAAGTGACGGGCTGCAGCTTCTTAGGTACGAAGTACTATTGCCATCACGCTGTCTTAGCGAGGAGTTTATTCCAAGTTTATAGAAAAGTGTTTCCTACATTGACGCGTTCGCGAATCAAAGCTGGTGTGTACGCCACTCGTCCA
>JAGSMR010000079.1:525000-535000 GCA_029286605.1 Sericinus montela | reverse complement strand
CTAAGATTTTGGTCCTTCACCTTTCTATTCACCCGTCGCATTTTATATATCTCAGAGACGAAAATTAATTTATGGAAGTCAGATAATTAGTTGTAATTAATTGTCATTAAATATTATAACAAATTTTTTCAATGTTTGCTATTTGTCACTTATACCATAATGCAAATGAACCATCCATATATATCACATAAATGTTAATCGTAGCAGGATTCAAACCCGCAAACATTAACTTTGAAGGCATAATCACTATCAACAGCTATGCAGTGTTTTGTAAAAAATTTAATCAATTAATTTCTTTATACTGTGATAGTCAGAGAGCCAAACAATTAAGTCCTTTTTGGTACTTCGGAGCTTATTTGCAATACTGTGACAGTACGAGCTTTCCTATTGGGAATCAAACTTCGATCTGCTGATTCCAGTTCCAATTACCCAACAGCTCGTTAATCGTGGGATACTTTTAAACTTTCTTTACAGCAATAGCCACTAATAAAAGCTTAAAACTTAAAAGGAGAAAATAAATTTTTCACGTCGACTGCCCGACGTTAATCACGTCTTGGCCTCGTGCCGAGGCTGAAGCGTAAAATCTTCTGCAAACATTGTAAAGGTATAAAATAAAAGTAAAGGAAGAATAATTTTATTTTTACTTTTTTCAATACTTTATGAATAGAAACAAATTCATATAAACATAATTTTGTTTATGTAATTTTGTTCGAAACATAATTTTGTTACTGTTAATTATATTTACAATAATTTTAACGAAAAACTATAACAATTATATAGTCCTACTTTTTGTGGCACGGTACCAAGAACGCAGGCTGCATTTCCCTGTTGAATGACTAGACATAATCGTTGAGCAAGAAATATATCGGTTCTTTTGTCACCAGCGGTTACGACTAGGTACAATTCTTTTAGAAAATACATCGCGCCAGAACTAACTTTATATCTATATAAAGTGATATCATCAACGCTATGCAGGAATGCCATGAATGAATGAATGGATGAATGAATGAAGAGTTTATTTGCTAAACAATAGACGCATTATCTAATAAATATATCAAATAAACAGTATGGTTATATCTATATATAACCATGCTGTTTATTACTATGAATTACATTAACTGTACTAGGCAACTTGAAGATGTAGGGTTTTCAAGCGAAGATTTTCTTTGAGAAAGAGGATTAAAAGTTATCGCATAAGTTCAAGGAGAACTCGAAGCTCTTTTGGGGAGAGATCTTTCGTTATTTCATTCAACTCATTCGTATTTTATTCCATCTGTCTTCTAACTTTTCATGTCGAAACTTTCCTTTCCGTACCCCACATTCCGCCATGTCCAGCTATGCGTGAAGGGTGGCGGTTCCTGACGCCGCTGAGCTCGCTGCCTTTCAAACCAACGACGAGCTGGTCTGCGTCATATGGGGGGGAAGCCTTAGTCGTCACTGGTATGGGTTCGCAGCTGTGTAGGATTGCAGCCCTGAAATACCTTTCACACGCTGCAATAATTTGAAATACTTATACGTTTGTTTCAAATGAATTCTATGCTGGAGCGTTTGTATTCAAATGGCATTTCATTGCAGTGTTCACGAGCTGCTAAGAATACAAAAACGATTTAACTTAACGACGCATAATAGCTTTTAGTAAGAAGTTCAATAAGACACTATAAATCTTAAAAGAGTCGTCCTTATGGAAATAGAATTAAAAGTTACATAAAATATAAGAATTGTTAAACTAATTAAAATGTTCGACTCCATAGTTTACTTTGTTAATCCCTATAAGGCAATTAAATAAATTAAAAAGTATAATTATTCCGACAAGAACTACAGAGAAAATGAAAAAAAAAATTTTTAATAGGTTTTTTCTTTATAAAATATGGACATCAAATATTTAACACAAGTGGTCGGTTAAAAAAAACTATATCTCATTTAGGTTATAGTTATAGGTTTTTTATCCTACCACTCTTTCGTATTAGTCCAGATTAACGGTACAATATAATCACATATTTTATTTACTTTGATAAATAATCCTATACATACAATTAATATAATTACTTACTTTATAATAATAATAATAATAAATAATAAATATCTTCACGTAATTCCCAATAAAGGGGTAGACAGAGGTCTAATCTATACAATTAAGTCCCTTCGACCCACCTTCCAGCGAAGATATTTTCGGGACAACGTGACAGGTGGTGAGCCCGTCGCCGTTTTTTGTGTCCAAGCCAACGCTATAATTCGTACATAAGTTTTTGAAAAACCCTTTGGTGCAAGCCTGCCATCTGGGGATCGAACTCAGGTCTCTTGATTCGAAAATCCGACCACTCAACCACTCGGCTGTGGTGACTTCAACTTACTTTATAACTTCAACATTTACAGTCTATACATGGCCTAATCCCGTGTGGTAACAGTGTAAGAATATTTCCTCTACCATTCATTCCGTAGGTATCGTAAGAGATTTTTAAAGGAAACATCCTTGGATATCGTTGTGGCAACAGACAAATGACGGGATAACCATTTCTAAAAATATTAGACCAGAAAAAAACAGACCAAATACGGGCAGCAAAGTTTTATGTTTTTTTTTTTATAGAAAAAGGGAGGCCAACGAGCAGGTGGCTCACGTGATGGTAAGTGATTACCGCCGCCCATGAACACCCGCAATACCAGAGGCATAGCAGATGCGTTGCCGGCTTTAGAGTGCCCCCCCTCCTAGAATTGGGGGAGGGGGGTGTGTGGGCCTCCTGTTACCTGCACTCACCAGACGAAACGCAGAAGTTTGTTAGACTTCTACTTCACGCCGGTATTCTGTGAGGTTGTGGTACTTCCCCGGTTAAGCCGGCCCATTCATGCATCAACAATAGCTGATGCGTAGCTCTACCACTGTTAAAAAGCCACTGTCAGGTGCAAGTGATCTGTTACTACGATCGACAATCTGCATCCCAAGCGTGGCGATTATGGCAAATCCTCCCTATGGAAGAGGCCCATGTTCCGCAGTGGACTTTAATAGGCCGTAATTTATGTATTACACATACAATTGTGTATGTACAATTGTGTCTCGGCGTCATCACACAATATTTAAAAATAAAACAAACAATAATAGTAACATGGCAGACAAGTAATAAAATACAATGATATTAAGTCATCAGTAATGTATGTATGTACTCGAAAATCGGCCTTAACAATAATACTGATTAACAGCACTTTGCCTCTAGAAAATACGATAAATAAAATGTAAAAAATACATAGGAAAAACTAAACAGAATTTGCAATGGCAGTTGAAGTCTTTCTCGGTCATCAACATTAATTGCCTTCGTTTCTATTACTTTCTTTTTCTGCTTTACTAAAAGCGCTATAAGAGACAGTAAACTTCCATTTACTTAACAGTCCGTTTAAGGAACAAATGGTGAGACGAACATTCAATTAAGTTAACGGTTCTTGACCGCTGGGCTTACAACTTAATATATAATTAAATAAATAAATATCTTCACGCAAGTCCCAATACAGGGGTAGACAGAGGTCTAGTCTAGACAATTAAGTCCCTTCGAGCCACCTTCCACCGAAGATATTTTCGGGACAACGTGACAGGTGGTGAGCCCGTCGCCGCCTTTATGTTCAAGCCAACGATGAAATTCGTACATAAGTTTTTGAAAAACTCATTAGTAATGCCACCTGGGGATCTAACTCGGGTCTCTCGACTCGAAATTCCGACCACCCAACAACTCGGCTATCGTGACTTTTTTACAACTTAATGCTTAAATAACCAATGCCTAGTATTCTACATTGAAACATCAGTTTACTTTTATATTTATAATGTATTTACAACATCTGAATGTACAATTATTATGAGATATTTATAGATGGAAATTAATACTGCTGCCCGTCTGCTGAATTATGATCTAAAAATGTATATAAGTGGTTATCCCGCCATTAGCCGTCTGCCAAATGTATTTTGGAGGATTATTATAATATTTGTATAGATAAAGTCAATATCATTGATCTGATTCTAAAGTAAGTTTCTGAATCACTTGTCTTATGGCATCAAAAACAACGAAGGTACTACAAATAAAATATAGCAAAAGAGGGTCGAACCTGACACCTTAGAGCTGTCTACACCTTAAGCAACAGTATGTACGCAACTTGTCTACGGAGACAATCATATAATAATTTATAAATGCAATATTTTCATTTACAATAATGAAAATACCTTCCATCAAGTTTTCTAGGAACAAGACGCAGAAAGAATAATCCGGATGTAAAATTAAACGAAAACGTGTGCTAATAAAAGTTTTCAGCAATTTTAAACGATTCTATGTAATGATAATAAAATAAAAATTACCTCTTAGTGAAAGAAATGTATGCGGATTTAATTTCCACGTAAATAAAATAAATTAATTTCTTCACTCCTTTTCCAATACAGGGGTAGACAAAGTTCTAGCCACTTAAGTCGTTGCGACCCACCTTCCACTGAAGACATTTTTGAGAAGATTTCCACGTGTCTTTAAAAGTCATACTTTTTTGTAATTAAAAAAAGCCTCTGTAGTATGACATTTCCTGCATACACTGTTACTCAAAATATATCTCATACAATACATAATGGCTTAAAAATTTTTACACTTAGATTATATAAATATGTTTAAAATCATGATAGCCGAGTAATTGGGTGATCGGAATTCATATCAAGAGGCGCGAGTTCGATCCCCTAGCTACCAATGAGTTTTTCAAAGACTTATGTACGATTTGCATATCCTGCAGAATGGCATAAGCAAATGAATAAGCCTAAGTAAATGGCAGGAGCACCAGTTGAGGCCACGCCAATATTTCTCGGGAACACGTCGACGAGTACCGGAACAAACTTGTGTCTGAAGTCGAGATTTTGTTAGACAAAATCTCGGACTGGGGCCGACTAAATTTAATCCTGTTTAACCCTAAAAAGACATAAGTTTGCGCGTTTACCGCAAAAAAGAAACCCTTCGTCGTATCACCTCGTCTTGAGAGCACTCCCCTAGTTGCCTCAGCCAGCATCGAAACCCTTGGCGTCGACATATCGAGCAACTTTCAGTTTCGTGGTCATTTGGAAGGAAAGAAATTGGCCTCTAAAAAGCTTGGCGTGCTCAGTAGAGCACGACAGTACTTCATGCCGGCCCATTGCTAGCAACTTTATAAGGCGCAGGTTCGGCCGCACATGGAGTACTGTTGTCATCTCTGGGCGGGGGCACCCCAGTGTCAGCTCCTTCCATTTGACCGTATCCAAAGATGAGCGGCTCGAATTGTCGAAGACCATACTCAGTCCGATCGGCTAGATCCCCTGGCTTTGCGAAGAGATGTTGCATCTCTTTGCATTTCTATAAGATCTACTACGGGGAGTGCTCCGAGAAATTGTTTGGATTAATCTCAGCCGCTGAATTTCACCTTCGTACCTTACGGCATAGTAAAAAATGCAGATGTTCATGGGCGGTGGTCATCACTTACCATCACCTGTGCCACCTGCTCGTTTGTCTACCTTTTCTATAAAAAAAAGATTTATATGGTTGGCTTGGACATAATTATGGCGACGGGCACACCACCTGTCACGTTGTCCCAAAAACGTCTTCGGTGGAAGGTGGGTCGAAAGGACTTAATTGTTTAAACCACTGTCTACTCTTGTATTGGGGATGGCGTGAAGATATTTATTATTATAATTGGTATGACAGGGTAAATTATTTCAAGCAAATTAATTGAATTTGTAGCGGATGATGTGCTGCAGGAAAAGGGTAGCAACCGGCCAGGTCGGGTGTTCGTGACCTGGGGAGGACGTCTCCTCCACAGTGTGCGCTATCGGTAATCGTATTTATGAATGTCATCGTGCAAACTTCTATAGCGCGATGTAGGTCGTGGATATGTTTCCTAAATTCGCCACTTAGCGAGCTTCCAATGTGGAGACATAGATGTCGCCACAAATCCAAGTCTCGACTTTTAGATGAGACTGAGATTTTATAATTAGATTTTATAATTTATTCGAATTTCAATATGATCTGACTGATTTTCAATTCAAATGTTCACCCAACTATGATATTCTACGACCGCATTATAATCGTGGATAAATTTGCGGTGCTTGTCTTATTATGTTTTCAATTTCAACTTCAATTTATTCGAGAAATATGAAATAATGTCAGTGAGGTATGGCCAAGAATATACTACCTCCTTTTGCGCATTTATGAAATTAACACGTTCTCCTCTGACGAGTTTTCCACGTGTCTTTAAAAGTCATACTTTTTGTAATTAAAAGCCTCTGTAGTATGACATTTCCTGCTTACACTGTTACTCAAAATATATCTCATACAATACATAATGGCTTAAAAATTTTTACACTTAGATTATATAATATGTTTAAAATCATGATAGCCGAGTAATTGGGTGATCGGAATTCATATCAAGAGGCGCGAGTTCGATCCCCTAGCTACCAATGAGTTTTTCAAAGACTTATGTACGATTTGCATATCCTGCAGAATGGCATAAGCAAATGAATAAGCCTAAGTAAATGGCAGGAGCACCAGTTGAGGCCACGCCAATATTTCTCGGGAACACGTCGACGAGTACTGAACAAACTTGTGCCTGAAGTCGAGATTTTGTTAGACAAAATCTCGGACTGGGGCCGACTAAATTTAATCCTGTTTAACCCTAAAAAGACATAAGTTTGCGCGTTTACCGCAAAAAAGAAACCCTTCGTCGTATCACCTCGTCTTGAGAGCACTCCCCTAGTTGCCTCAGCCAGCATCGAAACCCTTGGCGTCGACATATCGAGCAACTTTCAGTTTCGTGGTCATTTGGAAGGAAAGAAATTGGCCTCTAAAAAGCTTGGCGTGCTCAGTAGAGCACGACAGTACTTCATGCCGGCCCATTGCTAGCAACTTTATAAGGCGCAGGTTCGGCCGCACATGGAGTACTGTTGTCATCTCTGGGCGGGGGCACCCCAGTGTCAGCTCCTTCCATTTGACCGTATCCAAAGATGAGCGGCTCGAATTGTCGAAGACCATACTCTGTCCGATCGGCTAGATCCCTGGCTTTGCGAAGAGATGTTGCATCTCTTTGCATTTCTATAAGATCTACTACGGGAGTGCCCTGAGAAATTGTTTGGATTAATCTCAGCCGCTGAATTTCACCTTCGTACCTTACGGCATAGTAAAAATGCAGATGTTCATGGGCGGTGGTCATCACTTACCATCACCTGTGCCACCTGCTCGTTTGCCTACCTTTCTATAAAAAGATTTATATGGTTGGCTTGGACATAATTATGGCGACGGGCACACCACCTGTCACGTTGTCCCAAAAACGTCTTCGGTGGGTCGAAAGGACTTAATTGTTGACATAGAGAGTATACTGGGGTAAATTGTCACGCCTTTCCCTATAGAAAATCGAGACTTGTCTTGATTATTAGATATGGTTATTTTTTCACACGTTGTTATTTTTCACACAATACTGAGATAGGCAGAGATTTAGTACATTTTATTTCGATCCACTTTTCACCGAATCTTATTTGCATGTTTTTTGTATTTTAATTGTATTGTAATGTGATAGGTGGTGGGTCTGTCACCGCCTGAGTTGCCAAGTTAATTAATTGCCAAGTTAATTTCGAAAAACTTATTGATTCGACACTTTATATTGAACTTCTGACTTCAATTTTCACACTAAATGCTGTCTAAATTATTCAAATTTCATATCTTTAATTTACTTAACATATCTCAACTAACTTTAACCAAACATTAAACGTATTCTTAATATTGTAACAAGGCATAATCTAATATTATGCTTCCATCTCTAATGCCTGCGATAACTATACCGGTGATAGATGATCTCTCTGATACATTAAACGGAAACCCCATTATAAATAAAGCCTACTTTAGTTGGAGTGACAACTTAGAACGTGTTAGAGGTAAAATAAGTTTGAACGGTATTGATATTACGTAAATAAATAAAATAAATAAATATCTTCACAACTTTCCCATACATGGGATCGGCAAAAGTCTAGTCAATACAATTAATTCTTTTCGATCCACCTTCCTCCGAAGATATTTTCGAGACAACATGACAGGTGGTGAGCCCGTCGCCGTCTTTATTTCCAAGCCAACGATATAATCGCGAATAATTTTTTGAAAAATCCATTGGTACGAGCCGGCCACCAGGGGATCGAACTCAAGTCTCCTAACTCGAAACTCTGATCACCCAACCATTCGGCTACCGTGACTTACTATTATTTTTATATCTTCACGCTATTTACCATACCGGGTTAAACAGAAGTGTAGACTATTAAGTGCTAATACCACTTGTGGAAAGTGCAGTGCGTAGCTTATTTTTTATTATTTTATTTAATAACTACGGTACATATAATATATTCATACATTCAGTACCTACAACCTTTATTTTCGAAGTTCATTACCAACTAGGCTGTCGAGTCGTCACGTAAAATCAAAGTGATTATTTTATGATATTGGAACATTGTATTTATGGCAGTAGTACCGAATAGACGAATTCTAGTCAGAGGAGTTTACCTTTTTACCTCTCATTTTATCTTAAACTTCAGTAAAAATACTGAAACTCCTAGAAATGTACTTTTACGGGGTTTTAATTTTAATATATGGTTGATTCAAAGTTAAAAGTATACAAGGTACCTATAGTCTTTTTATGTAACTCTACATTCCATCGTAAATATAGAAAATGTACGATGGGATTCTCATAAAATATTCCGGATGTGGACCCATCTATTCCCGGAAAATAAAGAGATGACTTGAGCCGCAGGAAATCGTGCATTATGTGTTCTGTTAACGTAAACAGTGAAAAGGACAAGTTACGACATGTCTCCGGAGTAAATAAGTATTGACTAATAAAATAATGTTCAGAGAAGTATTTCAGGAACTTTTTTTATGGGAAGCTTAATTTTATTTTTATTATAACCATATTCTTCTTTACTCTATTAAAATTTGAAGTCACGATAGCCGAGTAGTTGGGTGGTCGGAATTTCGAGTCGAGAGACCCGAGTTAGACCCTAGGTAGCAGGCTTGCAACCAATTTTTGAAACCAATGGGTTTTTCAAAAACTGATGTACGAAAACTTACGTCTAAGCCAACGATATAATCGTTGGCTTGGACATAAAGACGGCGACGGGCTCACCACCTGTCACGTTGTCCCGTAGACATCTTCGTTGGAAGGTGGATCGAAGGGACTTAATTGTCTAGACTAGACCTCTGTCTACCCGTGTATTGGGAATTGCGTGAAGATATTCATATTTTTATTTATTTCACTCTATTAAAAATTGTCATAAAGGACTGACAACTACCCACCATAAGTTAAAAAAAACTAATTTTGTGGTGTTTTTCATTATTTGTGTTTAGTGTATAGTGGTTGTTTGTCGTAATTTATAAAGCGGGACATAAGACAGCGACAGGCACGCCACATAGAATGTTGGCCCTACAAATTTCTTCGGTGAAATCTGGGTTGAAATGGTTTTAATTGTCACTACCCAAGGTCCCACCAATCTTTGGCTAAACTCACGAGTTTAGCCGAAAGATTTTTTTCGAGAACGGTACTGGCGCCATGACTTGCTGTTGTTTGTCAGCGCGTTTGCTTGACTCCAACTCTTTAAGACAACCATGTATGGTTTGACAATCTCTCAATTTTGAGGTTAAAGGGCACAAAGTATCGTAATGGATCATTTTTCTTTATAGTCCCCTGTATAGTTTCCACAGTCCTCTACTGAACATAGGCCTCCCCCAAAATATTCTACAAGTAACGTTCCTCAGTCACCTCAGTAACCATCGACTTCCCGCAACATTTCGCAGGTCGTCTCTATATCCAGCAGTGGACCCTAACAGGCCGATATGTATGTAAGCGCATATGCTTATGCGCCAATCCGATCCGATTATGGCAAATCCACCCTTTGCGAGGCCTATATCCAGCAGTGGACCCTAACAGGCCGATATGTATGTAAGCGCATATGCTTATGCGCCAATCCGATCCGATTATGGCAAATCCA
>JAGSMR010000079.1:472500-520000 GCA_029286605.1 Sericinus montela | reverse complement strand
ACAATTTGTAGGTCATCTTTACATTTCATCTTTGAGCCCACCATCAACTCAAAAGGTGTGGTATCTGTACTCCTCTGGTATGTGTTGTTCAGCGCTCTCTGTACTCTGCTCACATGTTTGTACCATAACGATTTGTCCTCTATACACAGCTTCGTAAACATTGGAGTGAGTATGCGGTGAACCCTCCACCTGACCGTTTCCTCGTGGTACTCCTGTCGTGATCTTCGCATGCTCTATGTTTTCATCTAGACAGTATTTCGTGAAGTCGCCACTGTGAATGCTGTTCCTCTATCAGTTATGATTCTGGTAGGGTTGCCAAATATCTGCTGGTGTGCTTGCATCTTCGTCAGTACTTCTGCGGATGTTGTCGACTTCGTGGGTAAAGCCACACAAACTTCGTAAAGGCATCAATCACTGTCAAAATATGATTGTACTGCTTCCTCGTCTCCGTGAGTGGTCCTATGTGATCTAAATGAAGGGTATGCAGGGGTGTTCCTTCTTTATTGATTGGATTTAAAAATCCTTCTGCTTTGCCGGCCTTTCTTGTAGCCAATAGGCACGGGATACAACTATGTATGACTTCTTCAATTCTCTTGTCAAGGTTCTTTATGTAATAGTCTTTATTTATGGCTTCTTTCATCTTTCTTGTTGCAAAATGCCCATTCTCATGAATCTTTTGATTATTTCCTTCTCCATAGATCTTGGTACCACCATCTGCTTCTGATCTCCTTTGTAAATAATTCCATTGTCCATCCAGTAGTCGTTGTATTGTCCGTCCTGTAGTATAATCGTTCTGATAGCATTCAGCTCATCGTCTGATTCTTGATTGTGTCTCATCTCGTCATGTAAGCTTGTTATAGCTAGCACGCATGGGTTTCTGCTCAGTGCATCAGCATGCTTCATCTTCGTTCCTGCTCTGTGCTCTATTTCGAAATCATACTCGTCTAAAAACAAAGCCCATCTTGCCACTTTTGAGCTAAATCTTTCTTTCTCAGTGTCATTTCGAATGCCTTGCAGTCTGTCACTATCTTGAAGTGTACTCCGTACAGGTATTGTCTAAACTTCTTCACTCCTTGAATAACAGCTAATGCTTCTAGCTCATAGCTGCTATACCGGCTCTCTGCATCACTTGTTTTATGACTCATGTAGTGTACTGGGTGTAGGTCACCATCGGCATGTCTTTGCAATAGTATTGCGGCTAAAGCTTGGCTAGATGCGTCTGTGTGCAACTCCGTAGGTAGTCTGGGATTATAGATCTTCAACACTGGATCTGTCCTCAACTTCTGCTTCAATTCATTGAACGCACATCTTTGTTCTCCACCAAAATTAAATCTGTCATCCTTTCTGAGTAAATCCGTCAATGGTTTTGCAATCTTTGCGTAGTCTTTGATATACTTTCTGAAGTATGAAGTTAATCCAATAAAACTCATCACCTGTTTTGTGTTCTTTGGTTCTGGGAATCTCACCACAGCGTCTATCTTCTCACGGCTGGGTCGTACTTCTCCGTCTTTGATACGATGTCCTAGGAACTCAATCTCTTCATTTAAAAGCCTTGCCTTCTTCCAATTTATCTCTAGACCATAATCAGCTGCCACATTCAGAACTTGCTGTAGTCTTTCCACGGCTTCGACCTCGCTGATTGCTGGAATAATAATATCGTCTATAAATATCATCATCACATTCTTTGCTATTAGATCTCTGAATATAATCGTTATAAATCTCATGAAACACTTAGGCGATGAAGTCAATCCAAATGGTGCCCTCAGAAATTGAACTGCCCATGATGCGTCACAAATGATGTGTATGGCACTGACTCCTCGCTCACCTTCAAATGAAAAATCCGTTTTTGAGATCTAATACGCTAAATATCTTGCTGTCTTTCAGTTTGTCAATCACGTCATCTATGATTGGCAAAGGGAATTCATCTTTAAGAATCTTCTTGTTTAGTAGCCTGTAGTCGACACAGACTCTAGTAGTGTCATCTTTCTTCTTGACCAACACCAGGGACTAGCATATTCAGAAAAACTTACCCGCGCAATGCCTTTCTCTATCCACCTCTACCTGGTCTTCCACTAACTTTGCTCCGTCAACGCCAGCCGTCGTGGGCGTTGGGCAACTGGGATGTCGTCCTTCAACACAATCTTCAATTGTACTGGTGCTTCTTTAGTTTGGCACGGTTTGTAATCCAATACCATTTGCTCCACCTGCTCTCGAGTGTTTACACCTGCTGCACAACCTGTTAACTCAATTTGGTTAGCAAAACAATCAACTCTCTTCCACCATTCATCATCTTTCGGGTACAACTTCGCCTCTCCATCATATAACACCATCACTAATTCACTCAGAAATTCTTGCCCTTGAATAACAGCTAATGCTTCTAGCTCATAGCTGCTATACCGGCTCTCTGCATCACTTGTTTTATGACTCATGTAGTGTACTGGGTGTAGGTCACCATCGGCATGTCTTTGCAATAGTATTGCGGCTAAAGCTTGGCTAGATGCGTCTGTGTGCAACTCCGTAGGTAGTCTGGGATTATAGATCTTCAACACTGGATCTGTCCTCAACTTCTGCTTCAATTCATTGAACGCACATCTTTGTTCTCCACCAAAATTAAATCTGTCATCCTTTCTGAGTAAATCCGTCAATGGTTTTGCAATCTTTGCGTAGTCTTTGATATACTTTCTGAAGTATGAAGTTAATCCAATAAAACTCATCACCTGTTTTGTGTTCTTTGGTTCTGGGAATCTCACCACAGCGTCTATCTTCTCACGGCTGGGTCGTACTTCTCCGTCTTTGATACGATGTCCTAGGAACTCAATCTCTTCATTTAAAAGCCTTGCCTTCTTCCAATTTATCTCTAGACCATAATCAGCTGCCACATTCAGAACTTGCTGTAGTCTTTCCACGGCTTCGACCTCGCTGATTGCTGGAATAATAATATCGTCTATAAATATCATCATCACATTCTTTGCTATTAGATCTCTGAATATAATCGTTATAAATCTCATGAAACACTTAGGCGATGAAGTCAATCCAAATGGTGCCCTCAGAAATTGAACTGCCCATGATGCGTCACAAATGATGTGTATGGCACTGACTCCTCGCTCACCTTCAAATGAAAAATCCGTTTTTGAGATCTAATACGCTAAATATCTTGCTGTCTTTCAGTTTGTCAATCACGTCATCTATGATTGGCAAAGGGAATTCATCTTTAAGAATCTTCTTGTTTAGTAGCCTGTAGTCGACACAGACTCTAGTAGTGTCATCTTTCTTCTTGACCAACACCAGGGACTAGCATATTCAGAAAAACTTACCCGCGCAATGCCTTTCTATCCACCTCTACCTGGTCTTCCACTAACTTTGCTCCGTCAACGCCAGCCGTCGTGGGCGTTGGGCAACTGGGATGTCGTCCTTCAACACAATCTTCAATTGTACTGGTGCTTCTTTAGTTTGGCACGGTTTGTAATCCAATACCATTTGCTCCACCTGCTCTCGAGTGTTTACACCTGCTGCACAACCTGTTAACTCAATTTGGTTAGCAAAACAATCAACTCTCTTCCACCATTCATCATCTTTCGGGTACAACTTCGCCTCTCCATCACATAACACCATCACTAATTCACTCAGAAATTCTTGCCCTAAAATAACCGTAAACGGCATACAGTCTCTAGGCACTACATGGAATGTCACGTCTTCGTAGAGCTCTCCGTCGATCGTCACGTTAGCACGAAACTGTCCGCTCGATTTCACCTTTGTTTGGCCAAGTCCAGATATCACCAAGTTGTCGTCGTATTTCTCGATGTTAAACGCCATAAACTGGTCGTCGGCCACTAGATTCGCACATGATCCTGTGTCTAGTAATGTCTTGACTTGAAAACCACACATTTCCATCATTTTCATGGGTTTTTTCTGCACTTTCAACTTAAACTCGTCTTTGTTATTGTTTTGAATGTGAAACATTCCGCCATGTTCTCCGTTTTCATTGTCAAACGTGAACTCTCGCTCCTCATTGGCTGTTGTCGTGTTTTGACAATCACTTGCAAACATGGCCGCCCTCGGCTTCATGTTTGGTTGGTCGAATCTTCGAGGCGTCGTCTTATTGGCTGGCACCCGGCGCCGCCAAATTTGAATGCATTTCCGCCGCTTCCGCTGCCAACAGCGCCATCACGTCTAGCGGAGGATTGTGGAACCTCGACTTTGCAATGCTTACTCAAATGTCCGAATGCATTACAGCGAAAACACTTGATTCCTGTGGGACAGTCGCTCGCCATATGGTCATTCTCCCCACAGTTGTAGCACCGTCTCCGCTGCTGACCACCTGTCTGCTGTTTGCCACTCGTCGTTGGTCGTCTCGAACCTTGTCGCTCGCTGGTCTCCTTTGGTGCAGAGCTTCTTTTAGCCTCTGACCTCTCCTTCATTTGTTCATACAGCTTTAATCTATCTTTGAGTACTGAGTATGTAACAGCGCCATAAAGTATAGTCTTGTTTACTTCACTATCTTGAATGCCCTCAACAATGTACTGTATTGCCACATTGTCATTGAACCTAGCGCGCTTGCCCATCTCCTTCATCTTTAGCATGTACTGCATGTAGGTTTCACCAGGTTCCTTCTTCCTAGCTGCCATCAGCTCATGCATCTCTTTGCTGTTGATCTTTTCAGGGAACTCTTGTAACAATGCCGCTTTCAGTTCTTTGAAGCCTTTGAACACCTTCTCCGTCTTTAACCATAGTGCTGCTGTACCTTCTAGTGATCTTCTTGCAATAATGAGCTGCTGCTGAGGTGTCCAATTGAATATTTCTGCGTTGTCCTCAATGTCTTCTGCCCACTTCACAGCAGAATAGGTATCGTCATCGCCGTTGAATTTGGTTATGTTGTAGAATCCGTCTAAATAGGTTGCAAACAACTTCTCCGGTTTTTCCGTCTTATCAGTCGTCTTTTCTGATTCCGTCGTCATTGTGATTGTATCGTCTTCTTTGGTTTATTCGTCTTTTCGTCTTTGAGGTTATGAAAAACCACGCCGGTCACGTCGTAAAAATTTTGGGATGATCCCGGACGAGCCCCCAAAATTTGTAGGATTATCCTGATTAAATGAAATAATTGGTTTTTCAACTCACTTCAGTCTTTTATTTTCACTTTTACTATTTTAGAATATTAATTTCGTCTTATCAGTCGTCTTTTCTGATTCCGTCGTCATTGTGATTGTATCGTCTTCTTTGGTTTATTCGTCTTTTCGTCTTTGAGGTTATGAAAAACCACGCCGGTCACGTCGTAAAAATTTTGGGATGATCCCGGACGAGCCCCCAAAATTTGTAGGGATTATCCTGATTAAATGAAATAAAATAAATAAATAAATAAATAAATAAATAAATAAATAAATAAATAAATAAATAAATAAATAAATAAATAAATAAATAAATAAATAAATAAATAAATAAATAAATAAATAAATAAATAAATAAATAAATAAATAAATAAATAAATAAATAAATAAATAAATAAATAAATAAATAAATAAATAAATAAATAAATAAATAAATAAATAAATAAATAAATAAATAAATAAATAAATAAATAAATAAATAAATAAATAAATAAATAAATAAATAAATAAATAAATAAATAAATAAATAAATAAATAAATAAATAAATAAATAAATAAATAAATAAATAAATAAATAAATAAATAAATAAATAAATAAATAAATAAATAAATAAATAAATAAATAAATAAATAAATAAATAAATAAATAAATAAATAAATAAATAAATAAATAAATAAATAAATAAATAAATAAATAAATAAATAAATAAATAAATAAATAAATAAATAAATAAATAAATAAATAAATAAATAAATAAATAAATAAATAAATAAATAAATAAATAAATAAATAAATAAATAAATAAATAAATAAATAAATAAATAAATAAATAAATAAATAAATAAATAAATAAATAAATAAATAAATAAATAAATAAATAAATAAATAAATAAATAAATAAATAAATAAATAAATAAATAAATAAATAAATAAATAAATAAATAAATAAATAAATAAATAAATAAATAAATAAATAAATAAATAAATAAATAAATAAATAAATAAATAAATAAATAAATAAATAAATAAATAAATAAATAAATAAATAAATAAATAAATAAATAAATAAATAAATAAATAAATAAATAAATAAATAAATAAATAAATAAATAAATAAATAAATAAATAAATAAATAAATAAATAAATAAATAAATAAATAAATAAATAAATAAATAAATAAATAAATAAATAAATAAATAAATAAATAAATAAATAAATAAATAAATAAATAAATAAATAAATAAATAAATAAATAAATAAATAAATAAATAAATAAATAAATAAATAAATAAATAAATAAATAAATAAATAAATAAATAAATAAATAAATAAATAAATAAATAAATAAATAAATAAATAAATAAATAAATAAATAAATAAATAAATAAATAAATAAATAAATAAATAAATAAATAAATAAATAAATAAATAAATAAATAAATAAATAAATAAATAAATAAATAAATAAATAAATAAATAAATAAATAAATAAATAAATAAATAAATAAATAAATAAATAAATAAATAAATAAATAAATAAATAAATAAATAAATAAATAAATAAATAAATAAATAAATAAATAAATAAATAAATAAATAAATAAATAAATAAATAAATAAATAAATAAATAAATAAATAAATAAATAAATAAATAAATAAATAAATAAATAAATAAATAAATAAATAAATAAATAAATAAATAAATAAATAAATAAATAAATAAATAAATAAATAAATAAATAAATAAATAAATAAATAAATAAATAAATAAATAAATAAATAAATAAATAAATAAATAAATAAATAAATAAATAAATAAATAAATAAATAAATAAATAAATAAATAAATAAATAAATAAATAAATAAATAAATAAATAAATAAATAAATAAATAAATAAATAAATAAATAAATAAATAAATAAATAAATAAATAAATAAATAAATAAATAAATAAATAAATAAATAAATAAATAAATAAATAAATAAATAAATAAATAAATAAATAAATAAATAAATAAATAAATAAATAAATAAATAAATAAATAAATAAATAAATAAATAAATAAATAAATAAATAAATAAATAAATAAATATAAATACTAAACACATAGATAAAGAAACGGGTCGTTAGAGACATCACAGAGAACGTCGATGGAACGTTTTATTAGTGTTAGTGTGAATTTTGTTTATATATGAATATTTATCTATGTAAAAGGCTACAAGTAACAGCTATGCTTCGTTCGTGACGCCAATGAATAGCTTTCTTTGCTGAAGGTTTCTTGCCTGAAAATTAGCGCTGAGAGGGGATATACTCACACAGAACATGCTGAGCTAACCGCTTTTCGACACAATCCATTACCTTGGAAACTATGACGATGATTAGCTCACCGCCTGTCACGTTGTAACAAATAAGCATCGGTGTAATATGTGTCGAAAGGCCTTAATTATCTAGACATCTCCCTACTTACAGTGTGCTAAATTGCGGTAAGCTATAAAAATACTCCAGTATATAATTTTAATCTAGAAACCTAAATCAGTTGAGTAGTCCATTCGTAATTGCATATTTGTCGAGGTGCTTGCGTTATAAACGAGTGACCCAGTTTTAATCCACGGGGAGCACTAAGAGGGCAATTTCGAATAAAGATTTCGAGGTAAGAATCTATCACGAGTAAGGCGCTGATGGCAAACTTTGTAGGAAAATCAGCCTGCCTGTAAAATAAAAAAAATCGGAATGTGCAAACTATGCTAACCCGAACAGGAGCAGAATAGTGAATATTTACCGGCAGTAATCTATCTCTCTCTCTCTCTCTCTCTCTCTCTCTATCTTCCACTCTACACAATATTTGAGAGAAGACCTTGCACCTTTCTATTCACCAGTCACATTGTGTATATCTCACATACGAAAATTTAGATACGAAAGTCAGATTATTAGTTGTAATTAATTGTCATTAAATATTATGTCACATACTTTTTTTTTCAATGTTTGCTATTTGTCACTTATAGATTATGAAATAAACTAAATAAATAAATAGACAGGAACAACATATTACTCTGATTCCTAAGTATAAATAAATAAATATATATAAATACTAAACACATAGATAAAGAAACGGGTCGTTAGAGACAACATCACAGAGAACGTCGATGGAACGTATAATCTATCCATGAAAATTTTTTTTATGAATTTATAGAAAGCAATTAGGTTTCTCGCTCGCCAATCCGCTTGCCAAGCGTGGATGCCAATGTGGTTATGGAAAATCCTCCCTATGGGAGAGGTCTATGTCCTGCAGTGGACTTTAACTGACTGGATATCCAGAGAGAACAGATCGCCAAGTGTCGATACTTCTACACCTCTATCGCTCCTATCAAATTCAAAAAGTTGGCACTGCGGCTCATATGTTCGTTGGGTTTTATGTGCTCCTTTAGCACATTAAAAAAAGGAAATGAATAAGCCGTCCGTGTATTCATAATAGGAAAATTAAATAGTAAATATGTACATAGATAGGGAAAACATCACATATATTGCTCTGATCCCAAAGTAAGCAACTTAAGCATCATTATTAGGGAATTAGAAACAAAGAAGGTCCCACAAACACCCAAACCCGAAAAAATTTAGAAAAAGTGTTTCCTACATTGCCCCGACCGGGTATCGAACCCGGGACTTTAGAGCTAGACATTATCAATATTGGGGTAGACAGAGGTCTAGACAATACTTTCTTTCTATTTTAGGGACCCGGTGACATGTGGTGAGTCTGGCGCCGTCTTTACGTCCAAGCTAACGATGTATTTTTTTCCAATCTCCCAACTAGTTAAATCTTGAAAGGCAGTTTGTACGCCACTCGTCCTCGCAGTTCGGAAAAACATTTTTGTAATGTACAACACACTATGTTATTAAAAAATAAACCAACTGGACCGTGAATATTTATTGGAGTGTGAAACGGAGTTTACAACTATTTTTTACAAATGCCTGCACACGGCGCGCCCGGTTATATAATAAACTACGCCGCTGCAGCTGAATATGAACGAGTGAATTACATGCTAGTTGAGTGGTGAACGGAATTCGGAGCGGGAGACCCGAGGTCAATCCATAGTAGGATGGTTCATACTAGGTAAAAGAAAACTGGTTAGATTAGATTCTTTTTTTCTTCACGGAATTCTCTATACTTTGGTAATCGGATCTGGGGTGGCGTGCTTTCTGCCCACTTTTAACCTGAAACTTCTTTGAGGCAACTTGACAGGAGGAGAGCCAATAGCCGTCTGTGGGGCCAAGCAACCAGTACTACATACAATAACTTTCATACATATATATTTTCGTGGATAACATTTATTTACACTTACAAATAACCACAACTCGAATGAACCATTCATGTTTATCACATAAATGTTAACCGTAGCAGGATTCAAACCCGCACACATTAACTTTGAAGGCGTAATCCCTATCAACTGAGCCATGCAGTGTTTTGTAAAAAAATTATCAATTAATTTCTTTATACTGAGATAGTCAGAGAGCCAAACAATTAAGTCCTTTTTGGCACTTCGGAGCTTATTTGCAATACCGTGACAGTACGAGCTTTCCTATTGGGAATCAAACTTCGATCTGCTGATTCCAGTTCCAATTACCCAACAGCTCGTTAATTGTGGGATACTTCTTTACAGCAATAGCCACTGATAAAAGCTTGAAACTTAAAAGGAGAAAATAAATTTTACACGTAGACTGCCCGACATTAATCACGTCTTGGCCTCGTGCCGAGGTTGAAGCGTAAAAACTTCTCCAAACATTGTAAAGGTATAAAATAAAAGTAAAGGAAGAATAATTTTATTTTTACTTTTTTCAATATTTTATAAATAGAAACAAATTTATATAAACGTCATTTTGTTTATGTCATTTTGTTCAAAACATAATTTTGTTACTGTTAATTATATTTACAATAATTTTAACTAAAAACTATAACAATTACATAGTCCTACTTTTTGTGGTACGGTACCGAGAACGCAGGCTGCATTTCCACGTTGAATGACTAGACTTAATCGTTGAGCGAGAAATATATCGGACCTTTTGTCACCAGCGGTTACGACTAGGTACAATTCTTTTAGAAAATACATCGCGCCAGAACTAACTTTATATCTATATAAAGTGATATCATCAACGCTATGCAGTAATGCCATGAATGAATGAATGAAGAGTTTATTTGCTAAACAATAGACGCATTATCTAATAAATATATCAAATAAACAGAATGGTTATATCTATATATAACCATACTGTTTATTACAATGAATTACATCAGCTGTACTAGGAAACTTGAAGATGTAGGCTTTTCAAGCGAAGATTTTTTTTGAAAGAGCGGATAAAATGTTGTCGCATAAGTTCTGGGAGAACTCGAAGCTCTTTTGGGGAGAGATCTTTCGTTATTTCATTCAACTCATTCTTACTTTATTTCATCTGTCCTCTAACTTTCCAGGTCGAAACTTTCCTCTCCATACCCCACATTCCGTCATGTCGGGCTATGCGTGACGGGTGGCGGTTTCTGACGCTGCGGAGCTCGCTACCTTCCTTACCAACGACGAGCTGGTCTACGACATTTTGGAGGGACGCCCTAGTACTCACTGGCATGGGTTCGCAGCTATGTAGGATTGCAGCTCTGAAATACATTCCACGCTTCTGCAATCATCTGAAATACGTTTTATTTGTTTCAAATGAATTCCATGCAGGAGCATTTTGTATTCAAATGGCATTTCATTGTAGTGTTCACGAGCTGCTAAGAATACAAAAACGATTTAACTGAACGACGCATAATAGCTTTCAGTAAGAAGTTAAATAAGACAATAAATCTTAAAAGAGTCGTCCTTATAGTAATAGAATTAAAAGTTATATACAATAGAAGAATTGTTAAAATAATTAAAATGTTCGTCTCCATAGTTTCCTTCGTTAATCCCAATAAGACAATTAAGTAAATTAAAAAATATAATTATTCTGACAAGAAATATACAGAAAAAAGAAATTAATTTTTTTTATCACGCCGCCCATGAACACCCGCAATACCAGCGGTTGCGTTGCCGGCCTTAGAGTGCCCCCCCCCCAGAATTGGGAGAGGGGGGGGGGTATGGGCATCCGGTTACCTGCACTCACCAGACTAAACGCAGAAGTTTTTAAGACTTCTACTTCACGCCGGTATTCTGTGAGGTCGTGGTACTTCCTCGGTTGAGCCGGCCCATTCACGCAATAACAAAAGCTGATGCGTGGCTCTATCACTGTTATTCAGTGCAATTTCATCGCGTTAACCTTTACTTCGTGTTTCACCGAAATATTGTTTTAATAGAAATGTTTTTGATGTACTTTAACAGGCCGTAATGTGTATGTACGTATGTATGTATGTACTCGGCCTTAACAATG
Source organism: Sericinus montela (assembly GCA_029286605.1). Lineage (NCBI taxonomy): Eukaryota > Metazoa > Arthropoda > Insecta > Lepidoptera > Papilionidae > Sericinus > Sericinus montela. The sequence continues at coordinate 508,500 of JAGSMR010000079.1, read as the reverse complement.
ATACAGATTGACAATCCTTTGCCTCTAGAAAAAAAGATAAATAAAATGTAAAAAATACAAAGGAAAAACTAAACAGAATTTGCAATGGCAGTTAAAGTCTTTCTCGGTCATCAACATTAATTGCCTTCGTGTCTATTAGTTTCTTTTTCTGCTTTCTAACAGCGCTATAAGAGACAGTAAACTTCCATTTACTTAACAGTCCGTTTAAGGAACAAATGGTGAGACGAACATTCAATTAAGTTAACGGTTTTTGACCACTGGGCTTACAGCTTAAAGCTTAAATAACCAATGCCTAGTATTCTTTATTGAAACATCAGTTTACTTTTGTATTTACAACGTATTTACAACATTTGAATGTACATTTATTATCAGATATTTATAGATGGAAGTTAATGCTGCTGCTCGTCTGCTGAACTATGATCTAAAAAGGTTTCGAAATGCTTATGCCGCCATCAGCCGTTAGCCAATTGTATTTTCGAGGATTGTTATAATATTTGTATGCATAATAGTCACGACAGCCAAGTGGTTGGGTGGTCGGAATTTTGAGTCGAGAGACCCGAGTTCGATTCTCAGGTGGCAGGCTCGTACCAATGGGTTTTTCAAAAACCTATGTACGAATTATGTCGTTGGCTTGAACATAAAGTTGGGCTCACCACCTGTCACGTTGTCCCGAAAATATCTTCGGTGGAAGGTGGGTCGAAGGGACTTAATTGTCTAGGCTAGGCCTCTGTTTACCCCTGTATTGGAAATTGCGTGAAGATATATTATTATTATTATTTTAATACATAAAGTCCATATCACTGATCCGATTCCAAAGTAAGTTGCTGAATCACTTGTCTTATGGCATCAAAAACAACGAAGGTACTACAAATAAAATATAGCAAAAGAGGGTTCCCTGTTCGGGAATCGAACCTGAGACCTCCGAGCTGACAACACCTTAAACAATAGTATATACGCAACTTGACTACGGAGACAATCATATAATAATTTATTAATGCAATATTTTTATTATTTATTACTTTTCATTTACGATAGTGAAAATACTTTTCCAAGTACCGTCACGTTTTCCTGGAACAAGATGCAGAAAGAATAATCCGCATGTAAAATTAAAAGAAAACGTGTGCTGAAAGAAGTTTTTCGCAATTTTCAACGGTTCTATGTAATGATGAAAAAATAAAAATTACCTCTTAGTAAAATAAATATATGCGGATTTAATTTCCACGTAAATAAAATAAATAAATAAATGTCTTTACGCCATTCCCAATACAGGTGTAGACAAAGTTCTAGCCACTTAAGTCGTTGCGTTCCACCTTCCACCGAAGACATTTTTGGGAAGATTTTCACGTGTCTTTTAAATTTATATTTTTTGTAATTTAAAAAAAAAACCTTTGTAGTATGATATTTCCTGCTTACCCTATTGCTCAAAATATCTTTCATACAATACATATTAGCGTAAAGATTTTTACACTATTATGTATTTAGATTATATAAATATGTTTAAAATCACGATAGCCGACTAATTGGGTGATAGGAATTCATATCAAGAGGCGCGATTTCGATCCCCTAGCTACCAATGATTTTTTCAAAGACTTATGTACGATTTATATTGGCCTAAAAATATCTTCGGTGAAAGGTGGATCCTTAATTGTCTAGACCTCTATTTACCCCAGTTTTGGGAATGGCGTGAGGATATTTTTTAATTTTTACAAGATGATCTACACAGGTGTCACCACTATGTAAAATATTAAGTTAACTTTTAAATATCATGGTATTTAAAAATGTATATGGAACTATCAGAAATAATATGTATCATTAAAGCATCAACGCAATATATACAAGTAAAAATTTTAATACTGCAATTCATCACATGCTAACAACATAAATGCCATGTGTAAGGTGTGGTTTAGGTTCTGATTGAGTTAGTCAATCGGAAGAATAAAAAATAAAAGGAGATGGTTGTGGGAAAAGCCCATACATTTTTTAGTCCTGCTTTAAAATTAATACTAATAAATTATATTTTTTACATGTAAAGACGCAAGAAATAATGAAATTATTGTATTTAAAAAAATATAAAGTCACGATAGTCGGAATTTCGAGTCAAGAGACCCGAGTTGGAACCCCAGGTGGCAGGCTCGTACCAATGGGATTTTCAAAAACTTATGTACGAATTATGCCTCTTCGTCCCTGGCCTTCGTGGAGGACAGTTGTAGTTTCGCTCCTTTTATCATTTATTATCTTTGTTTCATAATAAATAATATAAGATTCCAATAACCAAAGTGATATCTACTAGGCGCCCATGCGCCAAAAGAAGTCAATGTTATGAACGGGTGAGTAGCGCAGATAACTATAAGCGAGACAGTTGTTTATTCTTTTGTACTATATTCTTTTGTACACTGACAAATCAAAGCATGGTCACTTACTCTCTCTCACAACTATCTACGATTATTGCGCTTTTCTTGTCGCACCTATAGCTCATACGTGTGCCCTCGCTCATTAAACATAAAACTCGGTAGCCGTCGGCAAGTTTAGGCCTCAAATATCTTGTGTTAACAAAAAATGCCGCTCTTTAAATCTCCAAACGCTGGATCCTCTGCTACATCACTTTCACAAACTGACCCATCACATAACATGTCTCCTGTCAACGACAAAGAGGATCAACTGGTAAATACAAAGACAACAAGAAGAACAAAAAAAAAGTGTTTGAAGTCTCCCTCACAACTAGATCATGAAAAAAAATCGATTTTTCTGAAAAATTCGACTACGGTTGAAATACGTAACATACCTAAACAAACAAGTGAGACCCGTCAACATTACTTAATATAGCAAAATCAATTGGATCGGTCATTCAGTTACAACCCAATATTCAAGATGAAGAAATAAGAGATATCTATCGTACCAAATCTCAGACCATCGTTCTTGACTATGTGTCTACATCTCGAAAGGAAGCTTACCTTTTAAAATGGAAGGAATACAACAAATACATTAAAATCAAAAATCAACAACATTTAAATACTCATAATATTAATATTACAGGACAATTAAAGTATATTTACATAACTGAATATTTAACATCTAAAGCCAGACGATTATTCTACTTTAGGTAGGCAGCTATTTAAGTCGAAGAGAATTTCTGGGTGTTGGACAGCTTTTGGCAAGGTATACGTTCGCATTGAAGATGGAATGTCTGCTATTAGGTTCGAAGAAGAAGAAGATCTACACAAATTAAATAAATAACTAACTTCTATTATTAACCTATTTTTAAATTATTATGTTTTTTTTTATGTATTGTATATTTTTCCGACCTCATCAAATATAGGGTATAATAAAGAACTGATTATTAAGTTCTGGTATGCCTTGTTTGTGAACTACCCTCACACTGTTTTTATTGTTAAGTCTTATTATATCTTATCATTCAGTGACCTCACGTCAGTTATGTTCTTTCTTTTTGAACGTAACTAGAAAACAAAATGAATTTACTGTTTAATGCTTAGTTATTTTAAACTATTTACAATGTTGTAAGAGATATTGTAAGAATAGTTCTACAGAACGTAATAAGACAAAATATGAATACAACCATTTTAATTTTAATTATAATATTGCAAAAAACAATATTTTTATAGTCAGTACATTTTTATTTTTATGTTTTGCTAAAACCACTTATCATTCTTATTTTAATATATTCCACTTATATTATCATGTTTTTAGTTTTAAAATAAAGTGTAAGCTTGGAATTGTACACATTAAAAGACACTGTAAATACATCCATTCATTGTTTTTCTATTTTTTATGCGAATATTTTGTTCATGTTAAACATAATAATACTCCATTACATAAACGTACATATACTCAATCATACCACACCTTCCAAACAAGAAACTGTACTTATAATATTAAAATAAATGACACGCAGCATTACACACTCATACCGAAAATATATTGTTTATACCGTACTACTAATTATGGTAACAATATTATCAAATTTTTCTTAAATTTTCTCCTATCTATAATATTCAACTGTCGTTTTTTCTTTATTTATGTAACTGATAAATTTTTGGTTTTCTTAAATTATTTACAAATAGTTTTAATTGAGCAATATTCGATTTCATTGACAATTTAAACTGAGATTTAGATAAAATCTCTTTGGCCAGTTACCACATGCTCGACAATATAGAGAACTGTCCCTCTTATATTTCAGAACTTACCAAACCTATAAAAATCCTAAATCAAAATATTAGGAGTATACATCGTAACATGCTATCGTTGTTGACATTATTAACTAGAAGTAGTACTACTTTCGATATAATTATCCAAACAGAATGCTGGCTTCTCCATTCGCCTTATATTCCGAACTTAGACGGCTATAGCTCCTATTGCACAGTTAATAATAGATCACAAAATGAAGGTGTGGTCGCTTATCATAAGTGTTGATGAACCCGAATTCTTAGATGCCAATTGTCTCCGTCTATCGTTTGATTCAAAGACTGTAATTATAGCTTTATATCGCCCACCCTCGTACCATAACATAGACAGATTTTTAACATCTCTAAACCAATGTCTAAAACAACGTGCCGTATTCGATAATATAGTTCTTGCTGGTGATATTAATATTGATATATTGATAGACAGTAAAGATAGTCGTTGTCACACTTACCTCAATTTATTGGCTTCACACGGTTTCCTCTCTGCCCATAATCTTCCTACACACTCTTTGACATGTCTCGATCATATGATGCTTAAAACCAAAGGTAAAGCCGTTTGCTATGTTATTAGCACTACTATAACAGATCACTATACAACTATTCTTTATCTAGACAGTATAACAGGAAACAAAACCCTACCCAAGCTTGTTAACAAAATCGATTATTCTTCCCTAACATACTACATAGAAACTATCGATTTTAAACCTATATATTATATACACCTGATGTAAATATTGCCAAAAATTACCTAGTTAATGTTCTAAAAAAAGCTATTAAAGAAAATACTAAAATTATTAAGCTCTGAAACCGTAAACGTATAATGAAACCGTGGATAACACCAAGTTTACTGAAATGTATGAAAACAGAGATAGATTGCATAAAAAATTAAGAAAACACATCGAAAATTAAATATTAAAACTAACGTATAAAAGGTATAGAAACTTTTGTAATAATATTCTAAGAAAGCTTAAAATAGAATTTGAAAAAAATTAAATGCAAAGGAATAAAAACAACAACAAAAAATTACGGGAAACTATAAAAACAATTACAAATTCAAAAATTAAAATGCCTATTTGTTTTTCACGAATATAGGTAATACGTATATAATACGTATTTCTTTTGATTTGACTAAAGAATTTGACACAGTTTCTCTCCCATTGCTTATTGAAAAACTTGAAGTTCTTGGTATCCGTGGTCTGACTGAATCTTTTCAGAGATTATTTAGATACAAGATCTCAGTATGTCAAGGTTTTAGATCTTATTAGCGATGAGCTTCCAGTTACTTTTGGCGTACCACAGGGAAGCACACAGGGTCCCACACTATTTTTAACATACATAAATGATTTGTGTAACTTAAGTCTCGTAAAAAAGGTGGGTTGAAGAGCCTTAATTGTCTAGACTCGACCTCTGTCTACCCCTGTATTGGGAATTGCGTGAAGAAGTCTCGTAAATGGAGAAATTATTGTATTTGCTGATGATACTACATTACTCTTTTATGGTGATTCTCAAACACTAGAGAATGCACAGAGAGGACTCAATGCTGTCGTGAATTGGTTTAATGACAATATTCTCTGACTTAATATTGAGAAAACTAAATCTATGACGTTTTCCCTGCGACAACGTGACCAACCGTTACTAGATAATTTTTCATTCCATTTTACTTCTAATTTCAATTGTCTGGTAGACTGCTGTTCTTGCCCTAAACTTCAAAGAACTGACCACGTCAAATATTTAGGTGTCATCATAGACAATCATCTAACTTTTCATCTTCATCTTTCAAATCTACTTCTAAAGTGAGAAAAACTTATTTATATATTCAAAAACCTAAGAGGTATTGCTGAGTCCAGTGTTATTAAATCTGTTTATTTTGCTTTAGCTCAATCTCTCTTAACCTATTGTATTACCACTTGGGGTGGTGCGGCAAAAACGCACCTTTTGGAACTAGAACGCGCGCAAAGAGCTATCCTTAAAGTGGGCAATTCGCTTCCATTTCTTTATCTGACTAAAGAATTATTCGCTTCTTGCAAGGTATTTTCTGTTAGACAACTATTCATCCTTAAAAACTGTTTTAAAAAAACATTCATCTATTCCATTTGACAACATAAGCTATTCAGCATCAAGAAAACGCAAAAGCATTTGTACTTATGGAAACCATAACTCAACCCCATGCATAAATAATCTTTTAAAAAGCCATTTAACTGATTGGTTATTGAGTCTGGACTATTTAACAACAGAATATATTATCACCACCATATCTTAATCATGATGTAGATGTAAAAACAAACACACACTTACGCACACACACAAAGACACACACACACTTACACATACACATACACACACACACACACACACACACACACACACACACACACACACACACACACATGTTTTTATTAATTATAATGTTATTAATCTTAAGGTTTATAAATTGTGAGAGCATATAAATAAACAAATTATTATTATTATAATTATATCGTTAGCTTGAACATAAAGATGGCGACGGGCTTTTTTTGAAGTTGTCCCAAAAAATATCTTCGGTGGATGGTGGATCGAAGGGACTTAATACTACCCGTCTATTGGGAATTGTGTGAAGATATTTTTTTTAATAAATAGGATAAATTTTCACAGATTTTGTTTCATTGCCAAAACTAATCTTATTTTTATAATACGGAATAATTAAAAGCAATAACCATAATCGTACGCCCCTACTTTTCGTGATATGGATCAAAGCAAGGCATGGAAGTATGGTGTATGAAAGATAGATTTTGTCACATACGGGAAAGACATCGCGGTTTGGAGGTAAGAGCATCGCCACGGCGTGGCGAAGATTGCGGGTTTAAATCCCGATCGAGAAAGTCTTTTAATAAAAGTTATATCCATGATTTATTGATTTCGTTATTGATATCCATGATTCATAATTATAGCATGTGTATAATATAGCAAAAGGTTTTTACTCACACTTACACTTTAGCACACTCACATATCGTTCAACTGATTACCATGCCTAAACTGTTACTCATAATAATATAGCAAGGACATTTCATGCCTCCCATTTCCTCCTACCCCTCCTTATCTTAAAGAGCAGTTCTAGTTACTCACTAACACTCCTTTCCTTCAAAGAACCTTACCTTAAAAATTCCTTCCCATAGTTCCTTCTATTCCAAATCTATTGAAGCGTTATAATTCGGTTGAAGCTGTTTGGAATTTCCTGCCGCTTCATATACGATGGGCGAAATAAATTTAAACATATAAAACACCTTTCGCCGTCCATTTCTATCCTTATATTATTTACCTTTCCTTATAACGTAAATTATATTTTCCTTCATATTGAATATCACTTTGGACTGTAGTTTTATTTCCGTATCTTTCGATAAGAATACATTCCCAACACAGGGATAGACAGAGGTCTAGAGAATTATCACCAAATATGTTTTTTAAGACTATGTGACTGGCGGTAAGCATATCGCTGTCTTTATGTCCAAGTCAACGATATAAAAGGTACAGAAGTTTTGAAAAAACCCATTGGAATGAGCCTACCACCCGGGGATAGCACTCGGGTCTATTGACTGGAATTCCGATCACCCAGCTTCTCGGCTATCTTGACTACAACCTTTTGGTAAATTTGTCAAGTCACTTTTAATATAATATGTATAAATATATTTTTGATAGTTAATTGACGCAGGCGTTTAAAGTTAATTGACATTGCGGAAATTCATTGTAAAGTTGTTATTGAATAATTACTTCGTACCACTCTGCATGCAAATATAAAAAAGTATATGTTACCTGGTACAAAGAGAAGAAGAACACCACCCTCCCTCCCACAGTTGCATATATTTTAACATATATTTTTTTGTCACATTGCATTTATCTCCCCCTCTTAACACTGGTCATATATTATATTCTCTGCAACATGGTTGCGTGAAAAAACGGTTTTTTGTGATAAGACAGCCAATTGTACCTTAATGTAATTTTTGGCCGTTTTTTTATTTAGTATTTTGTTTTCTGTAGAATAAACTATATTTTATTAATTCATTTGTTTTCATTTATTTATTATTAGTCTCCAGCAGAAAGCGCTGTAGGTCGCATGGTTTCGCTGGTATATATTATACAGGCTGATTTGTAAACGAAAAATAAACCTGCTTATGCAGGTTTGTTTTTTGTTTACAAATCAATTTGTTTACAAATCAAACAATTCATTGTATAAATAATTTAATTAAAGTTTCCCTATTTTGCGGCCAGCGTTGTTTGATGAATTAAATAAGTTTCGAATTTGGAATGCTTGTTTTCAATTAATTTAATACGGCTCTGACTTAAAAGGTCAATATGAGAATGATTTTTAGGGTTGCAGATTTGACTTCTGCTTCTTTGATAGTATGTGTACGTATACGTTAATCTTCATGTTCATGTTTCTGGACTTTCTTACTGTATATCATGATTCAACTTTTATTTTGGGCGTTTCTTCTACTAAAGCGTAAAGAAGTTAATGAGTTTTTGTAGAAATATCCACATTACGAAATTCTGTAAATCTCTATTTGCATCAATCACGATGGCTAAGTAGATGGGTGATTGGAATTCGATTCAAGAGACCCGAGTGCGATCCCTAAGCGGTAGTAAGCTCGTACCAAAGGGTTTTTTCAAAACTTATGTAAGCAAAAAGTAAACTTTTATATTGTTAGCTTAGAGATGAAGATGGCGATAAGCTCATTACTTGTCACGTATGTAAAATATTTTCAGTGAAAGGCGGGTTGAAAGGACTTAATTGTCTAGATCTTTGTCTACCCCAGTATAGGAAAAGACGTGACAATTGAGACACGTTTGCTAATATTGAGGCAGAGATTTAGTAAATTTTAGTTAATTCGATCCACTTTTGACCGAATCTTATTTGTATGTGTTTTGTACCTTAATTGTAATGTGACAGGTGGTGGGCCTGACACCGTCTGAGTGCCCAAGTTAAAAATCGCACATAAATTTCAAATAAACTTATTGATTCGACACTTTATACTGAACTTCTGACTTCAATTTCCATTCCCGGAATATTAATAAATTTGAACAATTAAAAATAATCGAGTATTAAATATCTTATTGTCCATAATTTAATCTTATTGCATATTTTAAATTCACATATATGTATCAATAATGTGCTTTTCTTCTTGAAACTTCCAGTACAAATCTAGCACCGGCTTTTATTCCTTGCCATGTTTCATAACCGGCTTGTTCAATGAAATCAGGGTCCACAAGGAAACCATTAAGGCCATTGTTTTGATTTCTGTACGCTGGTAATTCGTAAGTGTATGAGAGAGGTACACCAATCGCTTGTGCGTAATCGGGTGCGGCTCCAGAGTCCTTGTAGTTAATGACTAAGGCTGAATTTCCAACTCGGTAGTTGGGCTTTGAGGGCCATTTGACGGCGTCGATTGCCTGTGCCATTCTCACACCGGCAACGTTAAGCGTGAGAGCGTTGGGAGGCAGTTCACCACTTCCATAACCGAACAGTATCATGCTACCGAAACTATGAATGTCAAGGAATAGCTCTAGACGGTTTCTATTCTGCTGAATGATATTCCGTACGGCAGCAGACTCTGGCTCTGAGAATGGTCCTTTCCCGTGATAGGTTTCAGCGCACGCCGAGTTGCTAGACCACAATCCGTAGTTTATGTCAAAGTTGCGGTTGAGGTCTACACCGAGGCAGATGTTGCCAATCATATGGCCTGTTGAGCGGTTCTTCCTCCAGAAACGTGTCTGAAAACAATATTGGAGATATCGTGAGAATACTGGGATTATTAAAAGCAAATGTAAAGTAATTTTATCTGCGTGCACAACACACTGTTCATAGCCGCTGGTGACAAGAGAGCTGCTTTTTTTTCGCTCAACGATTAAGTTAAACCATTCAACGTGGAAATGCAGCCAGCGTTTTTGATACCATACCACGAGGAGAAGGGCTTATAGTTTTTTAGCTAATAATTATTGTAAATAAAAAAATAATTTTGTTTCTGTAAGTAAAGTATTGAAATAAAATAACAAATTTAAATGTGTCTTCTTAAAATAATACAGTCTAAAAAACTGTTTTTATTATTTTAACTAGAGAAAAAATCTAAAAACAAAATTGAAAAATTGAATCAAAGTTGACCTTATTTGTTTTTTATTTCTATAGAAATTCAGTATATTTTGTCAGTATCGTGGTATAAATAATGAACCTATTTCTACATTTCTTCACAAAGTTTATTTATACAACATTAGTTGTATAAATAAACTTTATAAAAATATAGTGAATAGGTTGTAAATAAAACGATTGAAAGCAAAAAAAAAGCAAACAAATGCTCAGCAAAGTCTATTTTTAAGTAGCCTATTTTGTTAAGAAACCATTCGATTTAATTCATTATATATTATTGTAGGTTGCTTTAAAAGATATATCACATAATTTTCTTCTTTTCACATTCTATGTTTTTTATATTTATACAACTAATTTCTAGACAAAAAAATATAGGTTATTTATTTATAGTGGAGTCTACTTCGTCTGGAGTAGAGATACTCGGGCCATGGGGACCAGGCGCGAAAAATTTGTACAAGGACATTTTCTCGCGGTTGGTTACCATTACTGGTAACCCAAGGCCTAGTTTTTACTTTGGTAAACGTGTCTGTATGGCTTTACAACGTGGCAATTCCTCCAGTTTACTCTTCCCACAAAAGGCGATATATCATCTTAATAAATATATACAAATATCTTCACGCCATTCCCAATACAAGGGTAGACAGAAGTCTAGACAATTAAGTCCCTTCGACCCACCTACTACCGAAGAGATTTTGGGCCAACGTGACTGATGGTGAGCCCGTCGCCGTCTTTATGTCCAAGCCAACGATATGAATCGTACATAGGTTTTGAAAAAACCCATTAGTACGAGCCTGCCACCTGGTGATCGAACTCGGGTCTCTTGACTCGGAATTCCGACCACCCAACCACTCGGCTATCGTGACTTATTGTGTGTTGTATTGTTAATACTTACATTAGTATGGGTGAACTCGTATCCATCTGGATTGGCGATGGGTAAAATGATCCAATCAATTTTGTTGAGCAGATCTCTTTCGGTGATGTCGTTAACCAATTTCTCAATGGCGTATAAAGAAGCCGGTAAAGTTACCCATTCACGTGCATGAAGTAATGACTGAATCATGATAACGGGTTTAGAAGAATCCTGCAATTGAGATAATACAAGATAAAATATTCTATAAAATATAAAGACGACTTTCATGGACGAGTGGCGAATAAGCCGGTTTACGTGGTGTCACCAGATCTGAGTTCCCGGCTTCGATTTCCGGACGGATCAAAGTAGAATAACCACTTTTTTTTACATTTTCTGTCTTTGTTTGTGGTTTCTACATTGATTCCGATTCCATTATACAAATGCTTTATCTACTTACTTTGGGATCAGATAAATGTTTGTGATATTGTCCCTGTCCATATATGTATTAATATTACGCTAAATAAAATTGTGAATTGACTTACCGCGAAGTTACTTGTGGAAATCCTCAAGTACTTGATATCACGTCCTTCAAAACTTCTTCCTGCGGATGCTACAGTTACTGTGTTGTGTCTTCTAGCTAAGTCGACTAGGTAAGCATCAACCTAAAAAAAAATTTTTTTCTTTATTATCCAACGCACGAATTGGTTAGTATATTTGCTTACTACGTTATGGTTTCAGCTGAGGATATCAATATTAAAGAAAAGTCTTTACAATTGTACCCATATGTCTAATAACGAAATTAAAAATATTTCTTCAATATTTCTGTAAGGTTTTTTCCTATGAAAAATTCAAAATTGAGGAGGGCGATATCATAAACTAATGTATTAACTTTGTCCTCGATTACATAGAAGTATCGTTTGATAATCTATTTCGAATGTTAAGTCTGTTAACTTTTAAATTTCAACCATTTAAACATCACATATTTCCTAATACAAGGGTAGATAGAGGTCTAGCTAATTAACTTTTATCGACCCACTTTCCACCGAAGATATTTTCGGGACCACATGACAGGTGGTGAGCCCATGAGCGTTTTCATGTCCAAATCACCGATATAAATCCTACATAATTTTTTGGAAAAACCCATTTGGTACAAGCCTTGGGGATCGAACTCGGCGAACTCGAACATTCACGATAGCCGACGTCGAGAATTCGATGTCCGTGAAGATATGATGGTAACGTCACTGAATTAAAATTTTGTTCTGTTCATTGTATAATAGTGTGATGTATTTTATAATTGCGTGATTGTAATTGATACATTAAATTATTATAATTACCGCTGCGTAACGATGAATGACGTCAAACGAAAGACGACCCTCTGTTCTATTGCTGCGTTGAGCTGCTGCAGCTAGCAGTTGGTCTTCCATTTCCAACATCCTGATAAAACACTTCGTTTATTAATCTTCCTCATTAAAAATAAGTTAAATGCCTAATGGTTTCTCTAAAAAAGCGTATAACGCCAACCCCAAGTGCGGACTGCGAAATATAATGTCGCAGTTTCGACGTCATTCGACTTGTCTTAAACCACTCCAGGTATTGAAGTAGGAGTGGTTAACCGAAATACCAGTTATATAAAATTGCTAGTAGTCATTTTTTATTGTTTGCAGGTATTGTGTGCCGCAGTAGCCACTTAGGGGACTATTAAGTTTAGTAACAACCACCTAGATGTCGGACTAGCACTGATATAAACCCATAGTGGCATATTGGCACTGCCACGGGGACGCTTTTTATTTTGGATAATTATTTATATCATTTAAAAACAAATGAGTTATTGTTATAACCGGTTTAAGACTACGTCGTGCTTAACAACTGTCACGTTGTCCCAAAATAGTCGTCGGTGAAATGTTTGTCGAAAGGACTTAATTGACTAGACCGCTCTCTGTATTCGTATTGGGAATGTTATGTAAATGGCAAGATTTAAGGAATTTGACTTACTCTCTCACATTTTCCACTTGTACACTATATTCTGCACCAGCAGCAATGACTTCTTTCTCGAACTCCTCGCGCATTGGTCCCGGAACAAGGACTAAACCTGGACGACTGGGGGTAGTATATGACCACGTGTCTAACCCTAATTGGTTACCCAATGTAATAACATTTTGTGCCTGTACCTCATTTTCGACTTTAAGTTCATATAAACCAAAACTGAAATACACAAGGATTAAGTAAATTAATTTCTCTTTTAATTTTGATCTTATTAAATTGCACAATTAGTTACATCGAAAATGATTTTAATTAGTATTGTATACCTTTAATCTGTATTTAATGTGTTGTAACGATTTTATTTACTATTGTAAAAGTTACTAAAAGTTTTTCTAAACCCTTGTGCCTAAGTGCTTGGCATTTTTATATAAATCTTTCAAGCCTGTACCATATTCATAATGTATATGTTAATGTCTTTATTGTATATCGAAATTATATAAGTCATATCATTTATCGAAGTCACGATGGTAGCGTGTTCGAATTTCGAGTCGAGAGACCCGAGTACGATCCCTAGGGGGCAGGCTCGTACCAATGTCTACCTCTGTATTGGTAAATGTGTGAAGATATTTATTTATTTATTTATAGAAACGCTTTAGTCCAGAAACATACTTGTTACAAATTACACATAGATCTAAAAGGACCTTCCTACGGAATAAGAAAATCAAAAGGTGGATACGAGTATAACATAAATAATTGAAAACATTGAAATTATTCACGTGAACGACAAACACCCAAAATCATAGACGAAGAAAAAAGCTTACCCGTTGTATTGTTCATGTTTGGCAAGTGCCAAACAGAAGGAAAGAGAAATAAGAAGTGAAACCTTATACATTATGGCCATGTTGTTCTTACTTCGGCCAGCAATAGTTAAACTAATTGATTATTATTGGGTGTTACGGTATTTATTAGATACGATGTTCTATTTATCCTCATCGTCATTTTAATGTTAATCCTCAAAGTCGACATATATCAGTTATCTATATTATTTATCATCACTTAATTATATTAATCACATTAGCATGAAATTAAAACAAGATTTTACAAAATCCAATTAAGCTAGAGATAATTTACATAACCTACAATTTGAAGTAACATTTTCACAGTGGTAGAGCATCAGCTTCAACTTTTGTTGTTGCATGTATGGGCCGGCTCGACCGGGGAAGTACCACGACCTCACGAAATACCGGCGTGAAGAGGAAGTCTAACAAACTTCTGCGTTTCGTCTGGTGAGTGCAGGTAACCGGAGGCCCACCCACCCACTCCCCCAATTCGGGGGGGGGGGGGCACTCTTAGGCCGGCAACGCATCTGCTATGCCTCTGGTATTGCGGATGTTCATGGGCGACGGTAATCACTTGCCATCACGTGAGCTGCCTGCTGGTTTGCCTACCTTTTCTATAAAAAAAAAAAAAATAAAAAAAATAAAAATTAATAATTTTATAAGAAAATTTAAACTAAAGAGAAAAAATGTTTTTAAAATTTCAACTGACACGGGTGGGACGACCACTGCCAATCCGTGGCAACGCTCTTACACCCGAGCCATCGTGTCCTTAAATGATCACATAAAAGTTCAGCATAAATATAATTTAAAAATCAAGAAAAATTGCGTAAAGAAAATTTTAGTTTGTATTTTGTAATCAATAAATAATTTCGTATATAATTTGCGATCCACAAAAGGCTTGTACCAATGAGGTTTTTCACAAACTTAGTGTGACACATGTTAGATTTTGATTTGACGTTGGTTTGGACCGTTGTACCTGTGAGAGTCTCAAAATAAGCTTCGGTTAAATGTGGGTCAAAAGCAGTAAATTGTCTAGAATTCTGGCAACCCCTGTACTGGGAAATACGCGAAGATAAAAAAAATATTATAAAAAGTTGTGTGGGTTCAATTGTAACAGGGCCGCTATCACGTCACAAAATGCGTAATAAAAATGAAATAAACAACTTACTAATAGTTTTATCGGTTTATCTCTTAGAAGTTTTTATTTTGATGGATTAGATTACGCGCTAAATACTATTCGATGTTAAGTAGCTACTTGAAAATACTTTTAAACCCTTCAACACTAGTATGAGAGACCTCATGGTTTGTAATTGTAACCAATGTCTTTCAAACCAAATAATAAAAAACTATCTTCACGCCATTCCCAATACAAGGATAAACAAAGGTCTAGTCTAGATTGTTAAGTCCCTTCGACCCGCCTTCTTCCGAAGATATTTTGGGACAACGAGACAGGTGGTGAGCCCGTCGCCATCTTTCTGTCACCAGCCAACGATTTGAATCGTACATAGGTTTTGAAAGTTTTTTCAAAACCTATGTACGATTCAAATCGTTGGTACGAGCCCGCCACCTGAAGATCGAGCTCGGGTTTCACGACTCGAATACCGAATCACCCAAACACTCGGCTATCGTGAAGCAAATATAAGATTGAATTATTAACCAGCTGCCCTATGCGACTTTGTCCAAGGTTATTTTTCTTAAATAAAAGTTTCCTAATTTACTTTTTATTACATGAGCTATCTGCAAGTCAAAGTCCCGTTAAAATTAGTCTACCCGTTTCAAGATTATCCGACGCAAACAGACAGACAATTGGACCAAAATTTTAAATATATATCTTTACACATAATTCCTGATGGCGTAACAAATTGGGGTAACAGATAATAGATTGCCACGTGTCACGATCCTTACGTACCTCTTTCGCTTCTTTCAAATTCATGATTCTCTTCATATATGGCACGTCTAAGTATCCGAGTACTCTTGACCCTCACCAATTCGAGCAGTTTGATGGCACAATTTTCGAAAGATAGTCTCAGTCTACCGTCTTCGAAAGATAGTGCGCGCTATATAAGAAAATATTAAGGGCGCAAGTATATCAAAAGGTGTCGTTTGATATAAACTTGCGTGCTATATTTTCTTTACCATTCGGTCTTCACTCATTCAGCATGCCCTTATCCATTTTAGTGATAAGATCATCATGTACCTATCGTTTGATTTAATGCAAACGATTTATAAGACCTGCCGCAACAAACTGATAATTAAAATCTCACCTCCGATAATCTTTGCATTCCATACAATTTACTATCTTTACCTTTTACAAAAAGAAATACTCACGTTTTTTCATTTCGTTTAATAGACCACATATACAACCTCAATTTATTAACTGCTTCTGAAACCTAATGTATCCTACATAAGGCCAAGATTAGAACGCCTCTTCCTTAAGGAGGAATTGCCATAATCGCTTCGGTTAACAAGCGGATGTCATTAAACAGTTACGGAGCGGACCGGGGCATATATGGATATAATAATGGATTCCATGGAGTAAGGCCTGAGTCTATTAACTAAGCGGGTAGACGATTGCAGTACCAACACCTCGAATATTAGATCTTTGCTGCCATAATGGGTGTGATTTTTTTGCTAGTTTATTACCGAGGTTTTTAAGTGATTAGGGTCTTATCCTACTTAAAAAAAATCTAACTCCACCGAATGGAAAGTGGTTTTTGCAACCCATAACAGCTGAAAAAAAAGGTTTTTGACACATCTACGCGCTTAAGGACTAAGACAGAATGCCTTAAAGTCTGTGATTATTATTTTTGACGACGATTATTATTGTGACGACACCTCGACGAAAGTTTGTCCATCGATATTGCGTGGCACGTATGCTTGTATAGACATGTATTGTGTAAATATACTATAATTTACCCTACGCTAATAATTATGTAAATGTAAATGTAAATTTTAACAGTGGTAGAGCCACACATCAGAGCTTTTGGTGTTGCATGCATGGGCCGGCTCGACTGGGCAAGTATCACGACCTCGCAGAATACCGGCGTGAAATAGAAGTTTAACAAACTTCTGTGTTTCGTCTGGTGAGTGCAGGTAACCGAAGGCCCACTCCCTCTCCCAAAACATGGTAGTGGATGAAAAAACGGACCCCCGGAGGGCTATCAGCACCACCGGTACTGGAGAATCCCCCTCTGGGCACCCTAGCTTGGGAAACCAATCGGTGCTTGAGTATGGATGCCTGAGGGGGGGGGGGGAGCAAAGTTCCGCTCAGTTTACACACTGTCCGAGGTAACGTAGCAGAAAACCTTCGGCACCCCTTACCACGCTTGCAGTGAATCTCTGCAATATCAGGGGACTACACTCCAATCTAGATGCCGTCCACTACCATCTGGAGACGGCAAAGCCGGCCTTGCTCTGTCTTACCGAGACGCAGATATCCTCTCCAGCGAATTCCTCTTATATTTTCTACCCGGGGTACAAGCTAGAACATTCTTTTGTGCCTCGAGCCGGAGTTTGTGTGTACGTCGGAGACGATATATGTTCTAAACGCCTCGGCAGCCTTGAAGGAAGGGACCTGTCCACCCTTTGGCTACGCATAGACAGCGACGACCACCCAGGCGTCTATGAGTTCTTTATATCAGCATGTATAGAGAACTCATAGACGCCTATGAGTTCCCACAGCAGTAATACCGAAACTGACCGACTCATCGACCACATCTAAATGGCTGCAGATTCCGTACTACAGCAGATCCCATCCGCAGGGTTCGTGGTACTCGGCGACTTCAACGCCCACCACGCCGAATGGATACGATCTCGAACCACTGATCATGCGGGGAGATCTGTTTTTGACTTTGCCTTAGCATATGATATGACACAACTGGTTACTTCGCCAACGCGGGTTCCGGATGTGGAGGATCATACACCTTCCCTGCTGGATCTCCTGCTGACTTCTCATCCGGACGGCTATGTTGTCTCCGTTGATGCCCCTTTCGGTTCATCGGACCACTGCCAGATTCGGAGTAAAGTGCCCATCATGTGCCCATTGCGGTCGCGATATGCAAGCCACCGCCGTGTGTGGCACTACAGGTCGGCGGATTGGGAAGGGATGCGTCTTTCGCGACGCGGAAGGGTCTTTCTTTGCGTCATACCCATGGGGGCAGGTTTGCTTCTCGCTAGATAGTACCGATGTGGTGCTCCAAGAAATGGAACTCTTCGTTCCTTCCTATGTGGTGCCAATCGGTGGTAGATCAAAGCCTTGGTTTGAAGGCACCTGCAGAATAGCATTTCGTCAAAGTCAGCAATGCTACCGGGCCTGGGTTAAAGCATCGGCCTCTCGGGATTCAAAAACTAGTGTTTTAAGAAGAAGTGTAACTCTGCCGCCAGTTCCTTCAAAAGAGTAATTATTTCGGCAAAGTCCGAGCACATTGGCAAAATTGGCGAGAAACTGGTTCGTCTTTCTTCGGGAACTCGTGCTTTCTCGTCCCACGCCAAGGCCTGTCCAAGGGAATTTCAGTCAGCTATCACTACCATCTCTGCACAGGGAGGACAACTCGCTGGCCCATGACGCAAAAGAGAAAGCCGATCTTCTAGGTTCTCTTTTTGCGTCCAATTCGATTATCGATGACAGAGGGAACTCACCGCCGACCATCCCGTACAGTGAGTGCTCTATGCTGGACATCCGGTTCTTTCAGAGCTTAGTGCGAAAAGCACTCCGCTCCCTGGACATCCAGAAGTCAAGTGGGCCCGTTAGTATCCCCCTATTGTGCTGAGGATGTGTGCTCCAGAGTTGGCACCGGTTCTAAAGCGTCTTTTTCGGTACTCCTACTCTGAAAGCTTAGAGGAACACCAGTTGATCAGTGACCGCCAGTACGGCTTCCGTCGGGGTCGCTCGGCTGGTAATCTTCTTGTGTACCTCACTCATCGATAGGCGGAGGCAGTAGAGAGCAAGAGTGAGGCCCTGGCAGTTAGCTTGGACATAGCGACAGCCTTTGATCGGGTATGGCACAAAGCGCTTCTCTCAAAGCTTCCGTCATATGGGCTTCCCGAGAAATTTTGCAAAGGGTCACTAGTTTTCTCACAGACTGGAGCCGACTGGATCAAGGTCGTAGTTGACGGTACATGTTCGGACTCCCAAGTATGTGAACAGTGGTGTTCCACAAGGCTGTGTGCTATCGGCAACCCTGTTTCTTCTGCATTTCAATGATTTGTTATATATATAACTCCATTGCTATGCACATGACAGCACAGGTGATGCCCTTTATACTGGCCGTGTCAATATTTCTCGGGAACACGTCGATGAGTACTGGAACCAACTTGTGTCTGAAGTCGAGATTTTGTTGGACATAATCTCGGCTAAATTTAGTCCAATTCAACCCTTAAAAGACATAAGATTGCGCGTTTACCGCTAAAAAGAAACCCTTCGTTATATCACCTCGTTTTGAGAGCACTCCTCTAGTTGCCTCACCCAGCATCGGAATCCTTGGCGTCGACATATAGAGCAACGTTCAGTTTCGCGGTCATTTGGAAGGGAAGGCCAAATTGGCCTCTTAAAAGCTTCGCGTGCTCAGTAGAGCACGACAGTACTTCATGCCAGCCCACCGCTTGCAACTTTATAAGGCGCAGGTTCGGCCCCACATGGAGTACTGTTCTCGTCTCTGGGCGGGGGCATTCCAGTGTCAGCTCCTTCCATTTGATCGTATCCAAAGAAGAGCGGCTCGGATAATCGACGACCATATTCTACCCGATCGGCTAGATCCCCTGGCTTTGCGAAGAGATGTTGCATCTCTTTGCATTTTCTACAAGATGTACTACGGGGAGTGATCCGAGGAATTTTTCGGATTAATCCCAGCCGCTGAATTTCACCATCGTACCTTACGGCATAGTCAAAAATTTCATCAACACCATCTTGATGCTTGGCATTCCATCACAGTGCGCTTCTCGCGGAATTTTCTGCCGCGCACTTGCACTTTATGGAATGAGCTGCGGTCAGCGGTTTTGCCGGACCGATACGACTTAGGGACCTTAAAGAAAAGAGCCTATATCTCATCATCGGCAACTCATCTGCTATTCCTCCGGTATTGCTGATGTTCATGGGCGGCGGTAATCACTTACTATCACGTGTGCCTCGTGCTCGTTTGCCTCCCTTTTCTATAAAAAAATAATGTTTTCCGCAGTAGGATGGAATGCAGTGAAAATTCTTTTGTACAACAAACTGCACCGAAGGATAACAATTTAATCCCCGACATTAATAGCTTTAATTATAAAAATCTCAATTGTTTCGGGAAAATGACGGCGCCACTTTCTATGTTGTTTACAGTAGGCAAATATCTGTATCTATTGTAAAAATAGACTGATATTTGGAATTTCAGTTTTGCTTTTGGTGTGTTAACGTTAAATGAAATTCGTGAATGCTCGAATAATTTTACTATGTATTTTATGAAATACCACATTTATATGTGTACATACCGAGTTCGTCGAGACCCGAGTTCGATTTTCAGATGGCAGGCTCGTACCAATGGGTTTTTCAAAAACCTATGTACGAATAATATCGTTGGCTTGGACATAAAGACGGCGACGGGCTCATCACCTGTCACGTTGTTCCGAAAATATCTTCGGTGGAAGGTGGGTCAAAGGGACTTAAATGTCTAGACCCCTGTATTGGGAATTGCGTAAAGATATTTATTTATTATTTATTTATATGTGTACATTGTAACTGTCCATTTTTCAATATGAGACATATTAAATTTGGATTTGGAGAGGATATCCAAATCCATGAGGCGATAATCAGAGATCTGTTCCGTCGCCGATGTAGCGACATCTATGTCCCTAAATATGATACTCGGCAGTTGCGGACAATTTAGGAAACAACACATCGACTTAATCTATGCCGCTATCGAATTTCCTACGACTCCAGGTATATAAACGATTATCTATTTCCAGGTATATAAACGACTACACTGGTGTATCAGACGACCTTCCCAGGTTCCGGATAAATTTGAAAACAACGCTATTGTCTCGTTTAGTTTATAAATCATTTACCTACGTGTGTGTTTCACAACCATAGTTTTTTTATTTTGTTTTTGTTTGAAGTATACATACTATATATTCAATACTGGGATAGATAGAGGTCTACACAATGTTGTTCTTTCGAATATTGTAAATTCGGATATTGTACTGTTTTCTCTAACGGAGAAGAAACAGGCGAAATAAACTTCGAAAGGATCCACTTTTTTGGAATTTTGATTACTAAATTTGATCGCCACAAAACAAAAACAAAACAAAAAACAAGTGTCGTTAAAAATTAATTTAACACATCATTAATAATTGATAAAAGTGCGAAAAAGGGGATGCGAGAATTGCCATTTTTCTTCTATAATCCATACAGATTACCATAGTATTGCCCTCCTTTATTTAAAAAAAATAGAATACCTGTGATGCTAGATAAAATCACTAGTATGCCTATTTACCACTACAACTAAGCTATAATGCTTGTTTCTGGTGTAGTTTACGAAAATTGTCAGATGGTGGGCCCGAACTTGCGACGTCATGTTTCACAGTCCGCTCCCTCAACCACTAAGCTATTGAAATTTCAATAGTATTATCTTTTAATGTAATAAACAACAAAGTACTATGCACTACTATGCGTATGATCTGGTAAAAAAAAAAAAAACTATGAATATTTTAATGAGAAATTTAATGTCTTAAATTTAAAAATAGAATCACTGTCACTAAAATAACATTGAATGATTGAACGTACTATCTTTAACAATGATAGGCCTCAGTGACCTAATCTGTAAATTTTAAAAGTACTTATAGTTTGGTTACTTCTTACTTCTGGAAACTTCAAGCACGAATCTGGCAGCAGCCTTAATACCCTCCCAAGTTTCATAACCGGCTTGCTCAATAAAATCAGGATCCACAAGGAATCCGTTTAAGTTGTTGTTTTGATTTCTGTAGGCTGGTAATTCGTAAGTAAACGACAGAGGCACACCAACAGCTTGTACGTAATCAGTGGAGCCACCTGAGGCTTGGTACAGCATCATAGCAATGTTTCCAACGCGGTAGTTAGGTTTCGAAGGCCATTTAACAGCATCAATTGCCTGTGCCATTCTGACACCAACAAGGTTAAGCGTAAGAGCATTGGGTGGAAGATCGCCACTTCCATAACCGAAAAGGATCAGACTTCCAAAGCTGTGAATGTCAAGATACAATTCAAGACGACTTCTGTAATCATTTACAATATTGTGGATGATAATAGTTTCAGGTTCAGAGAAAGCGCTTCTGCCGTGGAAAGTCTCAGCGCACACAGAGTTACTAGACCATATGCCGTAGTTGATGTCAAAGTTACGGTTCAGGTCTACACCAAGGCACACGTTACCGATCATGTGGCCAGTAGAGCGGTTCTTCCTCCAGAAGCGTGTCTGAAAACAATATTGAAGATATTGTGAGAACACAATGAATATTGAATAATAAGAGATTAAAACGTGTCTATTAATGAATAATATTTTTTTTCTTCTTTTGTTATATCTTTAAGCAATACTCTGTTTAGTCGAGATAGACAGAGGTCTAAACAATATTTTTCACTGCAGCTAATTTTGGACAACTTGCAAGTTGGTGAACCTTATCTATCTTACATATATTTACATAAATAAATAGTCATATATACTCTAAAAAATTATCATTATCACATTAATTATCTGCCCCAAGCAGTATTTGAACCAACTACAAACCCGGTTATCCAAATTTAGTTAAAAATTGTAATAAACATTATTTTTTCAAAGAGTATGGTTAGAAGTCACGGTTGTGTGATCGGAATTCGAGTCAAGAGACCCGACTTCGATCCTCAGGTGGCAGGGTTTCACCAATGGGTGTTTCCAACAACTTATGTAATTATATCGTTGGCTTGGTAATTAGGACGGCGACGGGCTCGCCACCTGTTACGTTGTCACAAAAATATCTTCGGTGGAAGGTGGGTCGAAACGATTTAACTGTCTAGACCTCTGTCTACCCCTGTATTAGGAATGGCCTGAAGATATTATTATTTTAGTATTGGGCTGTAATAAACTAAACTGTAATTTACATGCGATTGGCCTATACATTACTAATACAAAGTTTCCCTTATCTTGTATCTGCGATATTTTCCAAGAGCTTTCTTTCAATAGATTAGATTCCAAAAATCCAACTAATGAAACAAATAGTCAACATATTTTTCATCTTTTTAAATATTTCATCAAAATTAAGTTTACAGCTGAATTCATCATTAATGAGATGAAATATATTTATGCATGCTACTATTAATAAATATGTTACTTGTACTTACATTGGTGTGACTGAACTCATAACCATCGGGATTGGCGATTGGTAAAATGATCCAATCAATTTTATCAACCAGTTCGCGGTCAGTTATATCAATAACAAGTTTCTCGATGGCGTACAGTGAAACTGGCAAAGTGACCCATTCACGGGCATGAAGCAGGGATTGAACCATGATTACTGGTTTTGATGTATCCTGAAAACAAAAATTAAAGAAAAATTAATAAATTTTCAACCAACATACATTATGTATATATCTTCACGTTATTCCACATAATTGGAGTAGATGGAGGTCTAGACTATTAAGTCCTTTCGACTCACCTTTCACCTAAGATATTTCGGGACAGGTGTTGGACCTGAAAACAAAAAAACGACGACAGGTTCAACACCTGTCACGGTCTTTTTGTTCTATTCAACGATATAAATCGCATATAAGTTTTAGAAAAAAGTCATTGATACGAGCCTACCAATCGAACTCGGGACTCTTGACTTGAATTACGACCACTGAACCACTCGGCTAACGGTTCCTGAATTGACTTGATCACGTAAAGTTTTAAATTTTAACGATTTTCGATATTACATTCAATTTGAAGTTTGATTACCTTGAAGTCAGTTGTAGAGATCTTCAAATATTTGATGTCGCGTCCTTCGAAGCTCTTGCCTGCGGAAACTACGGATACAGTTGGGTATTTGTTTGCCAACTCGACAAGGTAAGCGTCGACCTGAAAATAAACGTATAGAATGATTTTATCAACTTAAGTAATTTGAAATGGTTCGTCTAGTTATATGGTAAGAATATATCACCTCTATGAACGACTGGCGTACACAATGGTTTTCATGGTATTGATAGCTCTGAGATCCTCAGTTCGATTCCCAAAGTAAAACACTTTTTCCACATTTTATCGGGTGTTTAGAGTTAAAATCCAGTGTATCCGGTACCTTCGTTGTTTCTGATTACATTATGAAAGCGCTTAAGCTATTTCCTTTGGGATCATAGCTGTAGGGTATGTGGCTGTATATCATATGTACCTGATGGGGGTCGGTTAGTCGTACACTAGCTACGGAGGAGGAAGAGTGCGAACGTGCGCTAGTCGTGTCTACCAGTTAGTCAAAAGCGTGTTTTATTAACCCTTCGTAAACTACAAGAGCAATGCACGTTATGTTTTCCGTATTACATACATACGGAAAACATAACGTGCATTGCTCTTGTATTTTACGCAGGGTTAATAGAACAATAAATAACAAATATAAACAATAACAATTTTGTATGAATATCTACTTTCGGTAGAGGGTTTACCGTGAGACACGACTAACGAATAAGCCATAAAATTGGTTTTCTATCCGCAGATCATAAATCATAACGATCTCGTAAAATAATAAATATAATAAATATAAATATCTACACGCACTTCCCCTTCCCTTCCCTCTTACAGGGGTAGACAGTGGTCTTAGTCTAGACAATTAAGTCCCTTCGACCCTCCTTCCACCGAAGATATTTTCGGAACAACGTGACAGGTGGTGAGCCCGCTGCCGTCTTTAAGTCCAAGCCAACGATATAATTCGTACATAAGTTTTTGAAAACCCCTTGGTACGAGCCTGCCACCTGGAGACCGAACTCGGGTCTCTTGACTCGAAATTTCAACCACCCAACCAGTCGGCTATCGTGACTCGTAAAATACCAGATTAAAATTGAGAAGACAGTAAAGTTTTAGGTGATAGGTGTATGATACTGGGTTTGCGAATCCGGTTGCATGCTAGGCTTTAATGGTAAATCCTCGTATACATTCAGGATTCTTGTTCTATTTTGTGCCTCTTTACTATTGAAGATTGGCTGTCAGTTTTATGAAGCCCTTTCTATCTCTAGCTAGGCGAAACAGTTGTTCAATAGAAGTGGCTTATATTTAGGATAGAATAGGCTAATATTTTTTTACCGCTGCATAACGATGGATAGTGTCGAAGGACAGTCGACCGTTTGTACTGTTGCTGTGTTGTACAGTAGCGGCCAATAATCTGTCTTCCATGTCCAACATCCTGAAAAATGTTTACTCAGTTATGAAAGTGAAACTTAATACAGTAATGTAAAAATTTGAATTTAAAACACTTGTATTGCATTAAGGATCTCTATATTGCAAAAAAGCCTGCAGTTATTTAATAGCGAATTTGCATAGTAGTGTTTTGTAGCTATTTCTTGGGCGCGAACAAATAATAAATAAATATATATATATATATATATATATATATATATATATGTATATATATATATATATATATATATATATATATATATATATATATATATATATATATATATATATATATATATATATATATATATATATATATATATATATATATATATATATATATATATATATATATATATATATATATATATATATATATATATATATATATATATATATATATATATATATATATATATATATATATATATATATATATATATATATATATTTTAATGTTAGTATATTGTCCCGTTAGCTTGGGCATTAAGACGGCGATTTGTTCATCATTCATTCCATTCATTCATTGGCAATTAATTAATTAATCGGTTGATCACGTTGTCCCAAACAACGTCGTTTCGGCCCACTATGCGGTTGAAAAGTGGACCGAAACGACTTCGTTTTCAAGCGGAAGTTGGCGTCCTTGTACTATATATTTTTGTAGTATTACACCATTGTAATACTACACAAAATGTAGTCAGTAAACCAATGACGAGGAGCAGCGTCAGAAGTCCGAGTTATCTAGTACTATGTTTGCCATGCCGCTTGCCGGCCGTAGCGATTATGGCGAATCCTCCCGTAGGGGCGAGATCTATGTCCTGCAGTTGACTTACACAGAAAATTATGACGATGATGATCCATGACTCGAGTTGCGCTAAAACTACATTCACATGATATTGAAGTTTCAAAAACCAAAAGAACTTACTCTTTGACATTATCCACTTGAATTCTGAACTGTGCTCCGGTGTTAGAGACTTGAGTTTCGAACTGCTGCTGCATCGAACCCGGCACAAGCACTAAACCGGGGCGGCTCGGGGAGGCATATGACCACAAGTCATATCCCATTTGATTTTCCAATGCGTTGACCTGTTGCGCCTGTTGTTCATTGGCTACGCTAACTTCATATATGACGTAGCTGAAAATAAAAATCGGTTATAATTTGTAGGTTTATTCTGATTCTTAGACTAATTAAACTTGAGTGCTATTATGATAAAAAATCTCTTCTCGTCATTCTCAATACAGGGGCAGATAAAGGTCTAAACTTTGAAGTCCATTCGAGCCACCTTTCACGGAAAAATTTATTTGGACAATGTGATAGGTAGTGAGCCTCTCGCTATCTTTATGCCGAAGCTAACGATATAAATCATACAAAAATTCTGAAAAAACCGATTGGCAGGAGCCTGCCACCTACGGATCCTACTCGGTTCTCCTGACTCGATTTCTAATCACCCAACCAATCGGCTATCGCGACTTTCTCTTTTAAGATAATACTATCAATGAATAATAATAATATCAATATTAAGACATATCAATTAAACATTAAATAGTCCACTTATGTTCGAATAACATAAAAAAATAACATAAAAACAAAACAATTCTTTAGTAGTTGTGTAGTGGAGTAGGAGTTAGGTATTCCAAGGGCACTGACCTTAAACCCAATTAGTAGTGAAGGCCAGTTGTTAACTATTTACCTAAATATTATCTATGGAATTTGGATTAGCGATTCAATAGCGACAGGCAAACCGAATTTGCCAGTTAAAGGCAATTTAGTAACACCACTTGAAACAGACATAAAACAAAACTGGTAAATAAGAAGTTCTGAACTTTTATTGAGTTCTTCAGAAACTTTTATTGAGTTCCAACTTTATTTGAATACAGAAAATTTATTAACGTAAAAAGACACTATCTAATGAAATTTTATAAATCGCTTTCTAGTGACGACAAAAAATGTCTCAGGTACACTAAGAAATTAATATTTAAAATGAAATGATAAATATAAAGAACAATCTCTATGTTTTCAGTAGACAGTGGATTTGTTG
Source organism: Sericinus montela (assembly GCA_029286605.1). Taxonomy (NCBI): domain Eukaryota; kingdom Metazoa; phylum Arthropoda; class Insecta; order Lepidoptera; family Papilionidae; genus Sericinus; species Sericinus montela. Next base: position 481,145 of record JAGSMR010000079.1, on the reverse strand, counting down.
TGGTACATCTCTTCAAGTGAGAGGGAGAATGAAAGAGAAAAATGGCATTTGTCATCGTCATCGATATATCAGAAACAAAATCAAAAGTGTTACCTTTCGACATAGAAATATAAATTTCACATTTCAAAATTTGCTATCTTTAAGTATACTACAGTATCGCAAAGAGGATTCTGTGACGAAGAAGAAGCTAGCAAAGTTAGCTCCATAGTTTAACTCTTTCATTGACGTCTTTTTTTTATTATGTGTAACAGTAACGAACCTTTTTGATTAGCTAAAAGTAAGCAAAGACACAATCAAATCCTATGCCAAAATAAAAATGGTAAGAAAGAGAGACGAAAAATATCATAGATTGCAGACCCGTGATGACCAGCCCCCACAAGCAGCGCCTGCTCACAAGAAGGAGCCATACGGGATACATATTAAAAGGTAATATCCTCAATCATATTAAATAGTAGTAGAAGACCAGCCACATAATGTCAATGTGGGAATACCTTGTAAAATACCAGACCAAAATCAATCGGATAGGCAGCTAGCTGTGTAAGAGATATAAGGTGTTTAGTTCCATGATCGTTTGGCAGGTTGCCACACGATCATAGAACCGATCCTTCTTACGGAAATGGCCTATTGCCTGCAAGGAACATAACTTATTCTTAATGCATTGTAAAAAAACATAAAACAACTACATTTTATCCAAGCATATTAAGTAAAAGAAGAAAGGATATAGTTTTTCCGTGTCCAACAGCATCAACGAGTTTTGCCAGTAGGCAGTATGAAAGGCGAGGTACTTACCTCTACAATAAAATAAATAAATCTCTAAATATTTACACAAAGTACTATCGAGAGTGCAAAAAGAGAGTGGCTGAGTGGCTGCAATCATTTGACTATAAGGAAACTGAAAAGCTTTTAGAAGTACTACAATAGTTGTGAACGGTTTGATAGGTATATATTTATGTACAGAATACTCGCTCACACACACGGACAACACACTCACCCACCCACCTACACACACATACACACACGCGCACATGCACGCACGCACACAAACACACACACACACACACACACACACACACACGTATTTTTAATTATTATTCTTTGTTTTACTTTTGATTTATTTTTGTTTAAGCATTGCTCAAAATTGAAAAATGTAATAAAAATAAATACATAAATTACATATATAGGTACAATATCACATGCATTGCTCTGATCCCAAAGTAAGCAACTTAACACCCAGACCCGAGAAAAATCCTAAAATCCGACCGGGACCTGAAAGCTGGCGAACCAACGTGTACCACGGAGGTCGTTAATTTTATCATATTGATTATTATTAAAAATATTCAATGTGAAGTACAAAAGGGGAGATAGAATGAGACACATTTTCGAAGAGAGAGTTAACGCAAAGTTAAGAGCACTTGGATACCTAGACGTGCATATATGAAGAAAATTGGGAATTTGAAAGAAGCAAAGGTCTTGACACTTGGTGATCGGTTCTCTCTGGCTACCCCGTCAGGGAATTTGCATGAAGATATAGTAATAATTAAAAAAATAATTATTAAAAAAATCTTACCCATTGTACTGTTCATGTTTGGCGAGTGCCAAATAAAAAGCAAGTGATATCAAAAGCGCAAATTTAAACATTTTGACCAAGTTATCACTATGGCCAATTATGCTAAAACTGAAGCGAGAATGATGTCAGCTTGGCTTTTATTAGTTACGTTATAGGTACTTAAGATAGTTCTTACGGTTAATAAAATCAATAATCGGTGTGGATTAGAGGTATATACTTTTATAACGTCAAGATAGTGAAATAGTACACCTGAAATGTATTCTGTAATAATTGAAAAGAAGGTAAATATCTTTCACTGTGTTTTTTAGTTAAATAAAAGAATACACACAAAGATAGGGACAACAACACATAAATTGGTCTGATCCCTAAGTAAGCAGCTTAAACACTTGTATTATGGACACAGAAAAAACTAAAGTACCACAAACACCTAGACTCGAGAAAATGTACAAAAAGTGTTTCGTACATGAACCCGACACTTGAAAACTCGGAGCTGGCGACACCATGAAAACCGGTCTGCCACTCGTCCATGAGGGTCTTTCAAAGTTGAGTTCCGTATCCATCGACTTCTGAGGAAATGTGAATCTTTTAGTAGATTCAGCTCAGGTATATATTTTATGAAGATTCTATAACTTAGTCCAACATAGAACATTATATCATCATAAACAAAAAAAAATGTCACAATACCCGAGTAGACAGGTGATCAGAATTTGAGTGCAGGAGACTCGAGTTCAATCCCCAAGGCTACCAATGGGTTTTTTAAAAAACCTTATGTACGATTTATGTCGTTGGCTTGGATATGAAGATGGCGACGGGCTCACCACCTGTCACGTTGTCCTAAAAATTTGGTAATCGCTCAAGTAGTAACTATGCAGAAATATATGAACTCTTCTCGTCGTATTTTAGGAGAATATTTTTGGAATCGGATTATAATAATAGACAGGGGTAGACAGAGGTCGAGTCTAGACCCTTAAGTCTCTTTGACCCACCTTTCACCGAAGATATTTTCGGGACAACGTGACAGGTGGTGAGCCCATCGCCGCCTTTATGTCCAAGCCAACGATATTCGTACATAAGTTTTTGAAAAACTCATTGGTACGAGCCTACCAACTGGGGATCGAACTCGGGTCTATTGACTAGAAATTCCGACCACCCAACCACTCGGCTATCGTGACTTTACAATTATAATAACTCTACCATACCTAATCTTGAAAATGGTAAAAAGTAAAAGTCTGTGCAATGTTCATACAATCGATATCACATCTGCATTAGTTTTGAAGAATCTTAAACACTTAGATTTAAACAAATCAGCTGGTCCTGATATGCTTCCTGCAATATTTATAACGAACTGTGCTGCTATGTTGAGTATTTCTGTAACCATTTTAAATAAAACGATTTTTGGATTTTCTCGCGTTTTTTAATTAGTTTTTACAGACAACTTTTATTTCCCGACGTTTCGGATGCTTTACAGCATCTGTTACCACGGATGCTGTAAAGCATCCGTGGTCACAATGACTGATGAATGACCAAGCAATGACTGTTCGATATTTCTAACATTCACGATAGTCGACGTCGAAAATTCGATGTGTGTGAAGATATAATGGTACCATCACTGAAGTGAAGTTAAAAACCTAATGAGATACCTAAGAAAGTGTCCAACGCCAACTCCATTGAGGACTGCGAAGTATAATGTCGCAGTTTCGACATCATTTTTATTTCCCGTCGTTTCGGAAAAAGCACGTTTCGGATACTTTACAGCATTCGGGAAATAAAAATAGTTTGTAAAAACTAATTAAAAAACGCGATAAAATCCGAAAATCGTTTTATTTAAAATGTGTAGTATTCGCGTAAATACAAGAAATCATTATTTCTGTAACCATATTATTTAAGCGTTGTCTAGGAGAAGGCTTAATATGGAAGTCGGCTTTCTTTAAAAGGCAAGTATTAAGCCATATTTATGCAACAACTCCACAGCAATACAGCTACGTAAGCGGTAGATCTGGTGTTACCAACTTAGTCATATTTAACTAACTTTGGACTAGTAGCATGGATAGAGGTAGTCGGGTTGATACTATCTATCCCGACTACAGCAAGGCCTTCGACCGCATCGATCACAATCTATTTACTATTATCCAAACTTTTTGGTTTGAGAATTCACGGTGATTTATACAGATGGTTCACCTCTTATGTACGGGATTGTTCATATGAAATGCCGTTTTACACAGATGGTGTAAAACGGCATTGCATTGTCTTGGGTTAAAGCCTCTCCAGGAGTTCCTCAAGGATCCTTACTCGGTCCTTTATTATTTTTTATATTCATAAATGACATTAGTTTTTGTTTTAGTCACTCAAATTTTCTTTTATTTGCGGACGATATGAAAATATTTAAAACCATAAATGATGCAAACGACGCATTGCTGTAACAGGACGATTTGTATCGTCTAAATAATTATTTCAATATAAATAAACTAGACCTCAACGTTTCTAAACGTTTTTGTGTGACTTTCTCCTGTAAGCGCAATATTTATTCATTTAATTACAAAATAAAAACTCAAGATCTAGAAAACACATCAATTATAAATGATTTGGGAATAGTTCATGACTGAAAATTATTATTCAATCATCTAGATTACACGGTCGACAAAGCATATAAAGTCTTGGGTTTCATCATTCGTTTTGCTAGACAGTTAAAAACAATGAAAGCACTTAAAATTATTTGTTGCGCCTATGTCCGAAGTCACCTTGAATACGAATCATCTTGAATATAAATATGGAACCCGACTTCCGCTTTATATTCTAACCAAATTAAAAAAATCCAAAGGAAATTTAATAGCTTCTTTTATTGTAAATTTCATTTGCCTCCTACAGATTATGTAAAGGTGCCTTAATACACAGCTGATGCCTCTTCATAAAAATGAAGAAATATATCCGATCTATGTCTTTGGATGAAAATTGCTCAAAATAAAATTGATTATCCGGAGTTACTGAATAAACTATTGCTCAACGTACCGTCACAGAAATTGCGGTAAAAGTATTATTCCACATTCCATTTCATCGCACCAACTATCGAAGTAGTAGTTTTCTATCTAGTTGTATGAATGAGAATATAGATCTATTTTGTAACAGTAGTACCAGTTACAAATGTGTTCTCACTACAAGATTTTATTAATAATGTTTGTGTATGAGACCAATCTTACTTAGAATGTTGTATATGTGGAAGCTCGTCATTGGGGTGTAGATGTATTTTAGTAACTCTATATTGTAAAAATAGCTGTCAGCTCCCCAAATAAAATAAAATAATATAAATAAAATAACCGCTTGCCATGCGTGGCGATCGTGACAAATTCTGCTTACTTTCTTTATAAGTCATTAAGTTATGGCAACACTCACTGGCTTACTCACTGGTGGTGAGTTTTTGAGGTAAGGTCAGTGAGAAGATATGATGACTAACTGCGTGGGGGAGTGGTGTACCCACCAGTTTTCATGGTTTCGCCAGCTCTGAGGTTCCGGGTTCGATTTCGGTTGGGTCAAGGTCAAGAAAACCTTTTTTATTTTTTTGTGTCTAGATGTTTGTACTTTCGTTGAATCTGATTTCATAATACCAGTGCTTAAGCTACTTACTTTTCGATCAGATCAGTATATTTTATGTTGTCCCTATCTATGTATGTATCTTTTGATCGTAGTTTGAAGGACTACAGTATATCTTAAAAAGCTAGATGCTTTTAAGCGTAGTTCTATTTTACGGTCACGTGAAAATTTTAAACATAAATAATTAAGCAATTTATCGTTTTTATATCTTACTCCCAGTAAATAATCAATAGCGACATCGATTTATAATTTACTGCTTCTATTTAGACAGTTACACAAATAATCTTTCTTATCATATTGATAGCACCATGAAATTCAATATTCATTATTGTCATATGATCAATTGATAAGATGCTTTGCAGTATAATTTAATTTGTAGTCATGCAAGTTTTCTTTAACTATTTTATACCTTAAAGCTGTCGAGTAATGATTTTGACGGGCATTTAATTATGTATGTATGCATGTTTATCTGTTCCCTTATGACTTATCGCCTATTTTATGCTTGTCAGACGACTTCGGGCTCACGAAGGTGGATCGAAAGAACTCAATTGTCTAGACGTATTTCTACCGCTGTATTGGGAAGCGAAGCTATTTATTTATTTATCTATTTTATTATATTAGCTTATGGTTATTTGTCAAATATTTCTATAGAATTTGGATTGGTAAAGTCTTTTATTGGTAGTATTATCATCAGCTAGTGATATTCTTCAATCACAGTATCGTAGGTCCGCACATGGAGAAACAACTGGTAACTATCAAAGAAGTTTAAATGAAAATTTGTCATTAAATTTTGATTGATTTTAAAGAATTTAAGTTATGCTAAAATTTTTGTTATTAAATTCAAGAGTTTTTTTTTTATTATTTTATCGGACACGGGCGGGATACGAAACCGCGCCTTTGTCGTAACGTGGTAATGCTTACCTTCGAGCTTTCGCATACTACACGCATCGCGACACATACACGTTAAAATTTTAATTGTTTAAAAATATTTTTTACTGTTACTTTTCTCTTCAATTTTTTAATATTGTCATATTTAAGACATCACTAAACGTATTTTCATTCTATGAACATTTGTTATTAATTTAACGCCATCTAGTGATGCCCGGGGAAATTAACTCACCTACAAATATTTTAATCATTAGTTGAACGCGCGAAACCTACTTATTTTCATGCATTTGTACTGTGATCGTCAATCCACTTTTCATACATGGCGAGTAATACTAATAATCTTTATTAAAACAGTTCACAGGCATATAAACTAAAGTCTAGTGTCAATAATTTTGCTATAGGCTTTAGATTATTTTCATCGATCATTTAGCTTATTTAAGTTTCCGAACTAACGGTGTATGACTGGTTTCGGGTGATAAGTGTGTAGCAAAGTTTCTTCACATGAAATCCTGTGTCTTAAAGAGAAGGTATAAAAAAATAAAAACATTTTACATATAAATTTAACATTTTAACTTTACTAAGATAATAATCATTACATAAATAACAAAATCAAGGAATAATCGGAATTGATAATGATTGCTAAGCAATAGTAATGCTTAACAACCTATTCTCCAAAACATTTTGCTCCGTTATTTTTTTCACTTATGCTCAAGAACGAATCTTGCAGCAGCCTTAATACCTTCCCAAGTTTCATAACCGGCTTGTTCAATGAAATCAGGATCGACGAGGAAGCCGTTTAAGTTGTTGTTTTCATTTCTGTAGGCTGGCAATTCATAGGTATATGCCAGAGGCACACCAATTGCTTGAACGTAATCAGAAGATATTCCTGAGGCATGGTACAGCACCAAAGCTACATTTCCAACGCGATAGTTAGGTTTTGACGGCCATTTAACAGCGTCAATTGCCGCTGCCATTCTGACACCAACAACGTTAAGCGTGAGAGCATTGGGTGGAAGATCTCCACTTCCATAACCAAAAAGGATCATACTTCCAAAGCTGTGAATATCAAGATATAACTCTATACGGCTACCGTATTCATCCATTATATTATGAATAATAAGAGTTTCTGATTCGGAGAAGAAATCTGGACCATGGTAAGTCTCAGCGCACACAGAGTTGCTTGACCACATACCGAAGTTGTAGGCAAAGTTGCGGTTCAGGTCTACGCCGACGCAAACATCGCCGATCATGTGACCGGTAGAGCGGTTTTTCCTCCAGAAACGTGTCTGAAAATCGTGAGCTGAATTTTAATAATGAATAATAACAAATTATAAATGTATCCTCTCACAAATTTCTATAGAAACTTATTTCATATTTATAGAGTAATTCAAGTTCCTGTAAATTCTAGATGCATAAAACTAATATTTAATGAGACAAGGTTAATGAAATATTAGAATATATAAATTGACTCACAATAAACGACTCACTGGCATATATTTTTAAGTCTTGATATAGATATCTAGACTTATAATATATGCCAACTCACCTTGCAGTCTTAATTCTTATTGATTTTTTTTTATTAAATTAAATCTCATATTTCAATCCTAATGCATTTATGTATTTTGAATTAACATGAATGTGTTATCAAAATATTTAATTGAGACTTACATCGGTGTGACTGAATTCATATCCATCGGGATTGGCGATTGGTAAAATGATCCAATCAATTTTATTAAGTAGTTCGCGGTCAGTGATGTCTATAACTAGTTTCTCTATAGCGTACAGAGAAACTGGTAAAGTTATCCATTCACGAGCATGAAGCAAGGATTGAATCATGATTACTGGTTTTGAAGTATCCTGAAAACAAAAAGTAAAGAAAAAATCATAATTAAGGAATATAATTGATATATTGAATACTCACGTACTGTTTTCTCTTTGTGGAAATTCATCATTAAAAAAATTTCATTCTATTTAATGTAATTTTGTGAAATCTTTAAAAATATTGTTTAATTAACAAAATTTTCTTTGCATATTTAACTGAGGAGTCTAATTAATTATTCTAAATAATTTTAGCCTAAATTCTATGGAAAAATTTTTACGGGGCGACCATAAATAATTTACCTACATTATTTCTTTTGATTATAATGTTTTTGTAATTACAAGCACACACTTGCAGTTAAAGAATATAAAAGTAATATTTCTTCAGTGTCGTCTACTTTAGTATTTTAAACATTATAAAAAAAATATTAAACCTATGTTAATGCCATAAGGGCGAAACTATATTTGATAAAAAATAAATTAATATATGGAATTAGTATCATTTTATTTAATGTAATTTTGTGAAATCTTTTATAAATATTGTTTAATTAACAAAATTTTCTTTGCATATTTAACTGAGGAGTCTAATTAATTATTCTAAATAATTTTAGCCCAAATTCTATGGAAAAATTGAAACTTATCGTTTGCTTGGACATACAGACGACGACGGGCTCATCATGTGTCACGGTGTCCCAAAATATCTTAGGCGGAAGGTGGGTCGAAGGGGCTTATTTGTCTTGACTAGACCTCTGTCTACCCTTGTACTGGGAATGGCGTGAAGGTATAT
>JAGSMR010000079.1:220000-467500 GCA_029286605.1 Sericinus montela | reverse complement strand
CATTAACTTCATGAGTCTGCTGTTCATTATCCACGCTTACCTCGTACACGACATAGCTGAAGAGAAATTTGCACTTAGAATTTGTAGTTTTAATCTAATTATTAGGTTAACAATGTTGGAAAAATCATTCAATTATAAAATGATTTAGAGACTAAAAAGGATATATTTTTTTATAGAAAAGGGAGGCAAGCGGGCAGGTGCACACGTGATGGTAAGTGATTACCGCCGCCCATTAACACCCGCAATACCCATATTTCTAGGGCTTCGACCTGAAATCTATCTAAATTGATAAATACCTGGATGTAAAGTTGCTCTTTGCTTTCTATAGGATTTGAATTCGGTGTGCTTATTCTTCTACCAGCGATTATTTAGCAGCGTACGTCTCAAGTGTAAGTAATAAATATTTTTTTTGTATAATGACGGGGAATAACTACACATTTTTTACTAATACGAGAAATATCATAGAAAAGAGTAAAGTATATTCAAAGATCCTTTGCCGAAAAATGGGTCTCATAAATGATTTATCAAGGCCTTTGCTTAAAATATTATAGACACTATAGGAATTGCGAGAAGATTAAGTATTTTTATCCAATAAATCAATAAAAATACTTACCCAATATACTGTTCGTGTTTGGCTAGTACCAAATAAAAAGCAAGCGATATCAAAAGCGCAAATTTAAACATTTTGACCAAGTGGTCACTTTGGTCAGGTACGCCGGAAACTGCCGTGAGAACATTATAAAGTTGGCTTTTTATAACTATCTGACAAAAAGGAAATTGAGATAATTATAAATAAATATTTAGTGATCTATAATCTATGCGTATTACTTTTATTTAGTGATATCGAGATATTAAATCAGATAAGAAGTATATAAGGATTGTGACACTGCATGTTCCGTGCTCTCTAGATACACTATCTGGCATGATGTATGAATATAATTAAAAACACCGCATTCATATGTCTCACGGTCATGACAGGTCACGATAGATATATTAATGGATGGGTAATTGGAATTACAGTCAAAAGACCTGAATTCGAACTCTAGACGGTAGGCGCCTAGCAATGCGTTTTATTCGTTTATAGCTTTTTTTTTAAAGTTATGTACGATTCATATCGTTAGCTTGGACATAGACACGGCGATAGGCTTACCAGCAGGTTTTGATATTTTTATGTAATTTCTCTTTTCATGGATAGACTCTGGCCATGTTGTACCAAATAAAATGCAAATGTACATACATGCATAACTTTACGTGCTCCAATGGTTTTGGCACGTTGAGCAAATGGGTGTAGACCGAATAGTGAAGAAAATATATAGCGCGAAAGTTAATATTAAAAGGTGTCGAGGTAGGCCAAGACTAACGTTCGAAGACCATGTGAGCAAATTGCTCGAAGAGGGGAGGGTCAAGAGTACTCGGATATCTAGACGAGCATGTATGAAGAAGATGATGAATCTGAAAGAAGTATGTAGGGATCGTGACACTTGGTGATCTGTTCTCTCTAGCTACCCCGTCAGGGATTGTGCGTGAAGATAAGTAAGTAAGTAAGTTGTATGCATGTCGCCGTTTTTAAGACCAAACCAACCATATATCTAAACTAGATTTTTAATTTCATTATATTTTAAAACTATTTATAGTATCCCGACCGATTTCGGCCACAACGACTTGGACTATTGCGAGCGTCGTTCGGTGCTCGCAGGTGACTGACGTAATCGATTTTTGCGCGACATAATTATAGTAGTAGGTGATGGCTGCAGGTGATCGAGCCTTGGGCGCACCTCGCTTGGCATCGAGCTCATTCACATGTTCTCTCTCATACTGTAATATCTTGTCGCTGACAATCCGCCTCCACAGTGAACGGTCCGCAGCCTAATGTGTGAGATAATTTCACATTGTGACGGATCTAAGTCACGTTTCTTTATGTGACGCAAAAATACATCTTTGAACCTCATTATTTAGCCGCTTTGTTTTCGCTTGCCTTTATGCAGTTCAGAATAGAAGACGCACTTGGTCACAGTATTGTCAGATATTTGGGAGACATGGCCGAACCACATCTATTAGCCGCTTCATTAGATAAAAAAAATATCTTCTCGCAATTCCCAATACCGAGGTAGACAGAGGTCGAGTCTAGATAATTAAGTCCCTTCGACCCACCTTCCACCGAAGATATTTTCGGGACGACGACGGGAGATACGCCTCTATACCGCTGACATTAGCCCATCGAAGTACTTCCGTGTACGTGTTTGAACAAGGTGCGACCAATGAAGGTTCATAATGTCGCGTAGGCATCTAAGATGGAATCTGTCTAATGTGGATATGCTTTGCGGTATAAGATCAACGTTTCAGAGGCATAAAAGAGATTGGGCAGAACGACTGCCCTGCCACCACATAAAGCTTTATGTGGTGTGACTGAAATACCTTGGGACGAAGTTTGCCAAAGGCTGCAGCAGCCGCTCCAATTCTGCTGTTGACTTCATCATCAAGGTGTCACGTTTATGACTCAATGCTGCCCCAATACTTGAATTTATCTACTAGCTTAAGCGAGCAATGTATCCAGAAGCATTACTTCGGTTTTCTTTACACTGATTTTCAGGCCAAATCTTCGATACGACTCATCAAGACTTAACAGATCTCACTCATTGTAAATCCTCCGGGGATTCTGACAAAAAACATAAATCGTCTGCACACATCATCTCAGTGATGGACACGTGATACACTTTGGTGTGAGCATTTAGTCTAGCTACGATGAAGACCCTGGCGCCGTCGATATGATACCGAAAACGAATACCCTTAGATAAAGTCTGCAAAGACTCCCGAACTACTACTGCAAAGTATAAAGCGAACAGATTTGGGGAGAGTACGCAGCCTTGTTTAACGCCACAGCTCACCAAAAAGAAGTTTAATTGCCGAAACTGTTGATACAACATGTAGGCAGTCGGATCATTCTTACAGACTTGTCCGTGCGTCCAAGTCTCGATAGTACCACCCAAAGACCTTCAATTTGTCGGAAAAGCACAAAGTTAATCTGGTACCAATGTTCCGACCTCGGATGCATCCATGTGATCTTATACATTTATTTATTTATTTATTTACACTTTATTGCAAACCTCACAAAGAAAGTTATACAAAGGGCGGACTTAATGCCATTAGGCATTCTCTGCCAGTCAACCCGAGGCGTGGAGAAATATTGTTAAGGTGCTTTAAACTGGGTTACAGAAAAAGAAAATCAATATAGGATCTAACGAAAATAAAGATGCAATATAAAATACTAATACAAATAATAAATATAATATATATACATGTACATACATACACACATATATACATATATATACATATATACATACATATACACGTATATACGTAAATATACATATACATACATACATACATATATAAAACTTAAAAAACATTATTATGACTGTAATGACCAATCACTAATTCTAACTGACAGTTAGAAGGTGTTCACGTACAAGTCTTTTAAATATCGACTTATTGGTAACTTTTCTGATGTCTTCGGGCAAAGAATTCCAGAGCAGTGTAGCCTGAATGGTAAAGGAGTGACCAACAAAATTGGTAAAGTGTTGCGGGATACTCATCTTGTAATTAGATGAAGACCGCAGAGACCGATCATGAATTGAGCATTGAAACTGAAATTTATCCTTAAGATACGAAGGGTAAGTAGTATCATTTATGATTGAGAAAAGAACAAGCAGAATTCTAGAGCTTCGCCTTTCTTGAATAGTAAGCCATTTAAGACGAGAACGGTATTGTGAAATATGGTCATACTTACGAAGGTTGAAAATATATCTTATACAATTATTAACAAGGCGCTCTAGCTTGTTTAGAAGATCTTTGTTCAAATCACAGTAGCACACATCTGCATAATCAATGATTGGTAAAATGAGCGTCTGGACAAGCATAAGCTTAGTTTCCCATGGAAGAAGATTTTTGAGGCGATAGAGCACTCGTAGCGCGGCGGTTACTTTACGGATAACTTCAGTTATGTGTTTTCCCCAGTTCAAGGTGTTATCGATATGTAGCCCAAGATTTTTAACAGAGCCCGAAAATGGAATCACTGCATCGTTATAACGTATAAAGGGTAGGTTTCCAACATCGACTTTAGCTAGCATTTTAGTACTACCAACCAGCAAAGATTGGCATTTTGTTGCATTCACAGATACTCCAAAGCGTAAGGACCAGTCTGATACTGCTTTCAGACAGTCATTTAATTTATTAATTGCATCGTGCAGTTCTTCAATATCAGACTGTACATAAATGACGCGAGGGTGGTCGTCGTTGTCTATGCGTAGCCAAAAGGTGGACAGGGCCCTACGTTAAAGGCTGCCGAGGCGTTGAGAATATATATCCTCTCTGACGTACACACAAACTCCAGCCCGAGGCACAAAAGAATGTTCTAGTTTGTACCCCGGGTAGGAAAGACAAGAGGTATCCGCCGGAGAGAATATCTGCGTCTCGGTAAGAAAAAGCAAGGCTGCTTTTGCCGTCCCCCCTCAATAGGAGGGGCAGCCTGAGCATCCACACTCGGGCAACGATTGGTTGCCCGAGCACGGGCACCCAGAGGGGGATTCTCCAGCACCGGTGGTGCTGGTACCCCTTTGGGGTAGATTTTTTCTTCCGCTACCATGTTTTGGGGGTCTCCGGTTGCTTGCACTCACCAGACGAAACGCAGAAGTTTGTTAAACTTCTACTTCACGCCGGTATTCTGTGAGGTAGTACCACGACTTCCCCGGTCGAGCCGGCCCATTCCTGCAACAACAAAAGCTGATGCGTGGCTCTACCACTGTCAGTTGATTTTTTTTGAGCAGATGGCTCACGCGATGGTAAGTGATTACCGACGCCCACAACATCTGCAATACCACAGGAATAGCAGATAGGTGGACGGCCTCTGAGAAAGATATAGGCTCTTCTGGAAGGTCCCTAAGTCGTATTGGAAAAACCGCTGACCACATCACATTCCATAAAGTGCAAGTGCGTGGCAGAAAATTCCACGAAAAACGCAGTGTGGTGGAATGCCAAGCATCAGCATGGTGTTGGTGGAATCTTTGATTATGCCGTACGGTACGATCGTGAAATTGAGCAGCTGGGATTAATCTAAACAATTCCTCGGGGCACTTCCTACGGGGAAAAAATGCAAAGAGATGCAACATCTCATTCCCAAATCCAGGGGATCTAGCTGATCAGATAGAACATGGTCGTCGATAATTCTGTCTAATTGACTGAATAATTGAAATAATAATAAATTATCATTTTTTAATAAAAATCTTCACGCTTTTCCCAATACAGAATTTGACAGTCGTCTATACAATTAAGTATTTTCGATCCATCTTCCACCGAAGATATTTTTTTAACTAACGTACTAAGTCTTGGGAATTAAACTCGGGTCTCTTGACTCCAATACTGATCATCCAACCACTCGGCTATCGTGACTTTTTTATATAAAATAGTTTATTACTAATTCAATAATATTATTACTACTTGCTAAAATTACTCTCTGAAGTACCCTAATTGGTAAAGATTGGGACGTTTTCAGTTGTGGCTATTTTACAAAAGGCACTGTGGTGTTCAATGTGACCAGTCGTTAACTCAATATGATTTGTGGCTTCGCCTATTTGTGACAGTTATTGAACCAAAATGTTTGGTACAATTTACATAGCATTATTTGATAGGTTTCGCCCCTCGCTGGGTTCACTCTAATGTTTCTTGATATTTGCAGTTTTTGTGTATTCCCAGAGACGTAATTTTTTTAAGTAAACATTGATTCTGTCTAATTGACTTAGGGAAGTTTTCGTTGAAAATCTTCTGAGTTGTATTCTGCCCATCACTTAAAAGTGTTAAATAATGTACTAGAATATTTCATGGAGATCTAAAATGTTTTTGAATGTTACAGAATATTCTCAAATATTCCTCTATATTGTAGGATATCGCGTGATGTTGATGTTATGTTGTGAAATGTTTCGAATACTCCCACATAATACATTTCTGGAAGTTATGGAGGCTGAAAATTCTATCCCTACATCTTTAAAAATAGTGCTTTATGTAAAATCGTCTTCTTTGTTTAAAGGAGATAGGAGCATACCGCACTATATACCTAATTTTAATGTACCGGGACTCTCCTGCGAGTTTTAGTGGCACGCTGCACTTTCTTTTATAATATGTATTAATTTCTGTGATAAGTTTTAGAGACGCGTATTACGCGCAATAACTATATCTTTATAACTTATATAACTCCTACACGCATAAATTATACAGCTGTAATCTAAATAGATATTTTATTTTCGTCATTGTAAAGATTATTTTAAATACCGTTTCCGCTGTATTAGATAAAAAAAACAGCTCACTTTTAACGTAAGTTTTAGGTTCGTTATTTTTTATTTTGTATTTCCTTCTCATGTTTCTGAAAACAGAGGTAGCAAGAGGTCTCGATAATATTTAAATTTTTTTAAGGTTCGTGCATAATTAATAATTAAAAACTTTTGTCATAACGTAAAAGATTTTTTTTAGTATTAATAATGAATGTTCCAATAGCATAATATTAGTTGTTTAATCTTTTTATCTTCACGCATTTTCTAATATCGTGGTGTCAGAGGATTATATAATTTATTCTTTTCGACCAACTTATCGGCGGAGCTTACTTAGGACAAGATGGTGAGCCTATATCCATCTTAGCGTACAAAGTAAAGGTCCTATATAATTACATACATATTAACTAAGCCGCAATGTATGTAATAAGAAAAAAATGTATATTGTTCCAAACATTAGTACAGCTCAATATTAACCCTGGCTCCTAAACTAGTTTCAGGTTTGTCTGCCAGTGTCTTCCCAAACAATGAATACAATGGCTTAGATAAAACCTAAATAATTTGTTATTTCTAAATATTTAAATATAAGTTTTATTTTATAAAATATTTTTTTAAGAATAAATTTTTAAGAAAGTTTTAATTGATTCTCGTTAGCGTTGAACAGTGTTAATTAAATTTAATTCCTTATTAATAACAGGATATTTATAGATTTATTTGCTTAGATATCTGGATCTTAAGGAAGTTTTTGCATAATGATACAGAGATTAGATAAGGGTCGGACTGAATATCAGTGTCGGGTTATCCCGGCTACAACTGAGTTCGATCCATTTCGTGGTCGTATGCTGCAGCACGGATTGTCATATTTGTTGTTTTAGTTTAGCTTGCATTATTTTATTTCATATTGTCTTCGTGCTGTATTCGGTCCACGAATAAACGACATTCTTTCTTTCTTTCTTTCTAGATTTGCAGACGAAATCTCGGGTAAAATACATACAGATGAATTTAATTGTTCGCAACACTAAAGCACCTTGTAGGACAGCTTATAAGATTTTCTATTCTAGTCTCTCTCAAAAATTCACTTTATAAATGGATATTTACTTGGAGTGGAGAGGGAAACGCTCTTACTTCTCTCCAAGTGTTCATCGTTCCTTATCTCTTCCGGTGTTACACGGCTCGCAAAATAGTGAATTTAAGTACATCAATTTTTGACGACCTCCGTAGACGACGGAGGACACACCAGTTTTCAAGGTGTCGCCATCTCTGTAGTCCCGGATTAGATTCCCGAAGAAAAACACCTTTTTCTTCATTTTGACAGGTCCTGGGGTTTTTGATGCCTTCGTTGTTTCTGATTTTATAATACAACTGCTTTAGCTACTTACTTTGGGTTCAGAGCAATGTATTTAATTTCGTCCCTTTCTATTTTTTTTTTAATAGAAAAAGGGAGGGAAACGAGCAGGTGGCTCACGTGATGGTAAGTGATTACCACCGCCCATGAACACTCGCAATACCAGAGGCTTAGCAGATGCGTTGCCTCCCTTAGAGTGCCCCCTTCCCCCATAATTCGGGGAGGAGGGTGTGTGGGCCACCGGTTACCTGCACTCACCAGACGAAACGCAGAAGTTTGTTAGACTTCTACTTTACGCCGGTATTCTGTGAGGTCGTGGTACTTCCCCGGTCGAGCCGGCCCATTCATGCAACAACAAAAGTTGATGCGTGGCTCTACCACTGTTAAAAAGCCTATTAATGAATTCATTAACATTTTCTCCTCTTTAAATTTATTTCAGATTGTTATGGACCACTTACCATCTGATACTTAGTACCGTGTTTTGCAGCAACTTGTTCTAGAATAAAATAACCGAGTTATAAATATGTGGTAGGTTAAACTAAGTACGTTATTCGAGACATTTTTTTTCCACGCAATTTCCAATACTGGGGGAGGCAGAGGTCTAGACTCTAGACATTAAAGCCCTTTCGACTCACTTTTTACCGAAAGCCTATTTTGGGACGAGACTGATGGTGATCCATTCTATGATCGTCTTAGTGTCCAATCTAACGGTACCATACTTACACACTTATAAAAAAGTATTAAAATACAAAAAATATATCTTCCCGCCATTGCCAATAAAGGGGTAGGCAGAGGTCTAGACAATTAAGTCTTTTCCACCCACCTTTCACCGAAGACATTTTTGGGATAACATGACAAGTGGTAAGTCCGTCGCCGTCTTTATGTCTAAGCTAGTGACATAAATCGTATTTAAGTATTCGAAAAAACCATTGGTAGAAGCCTTGGGGTTCGAACTCGGGTCTCGTGACTCGAATTTAGATCACCCAACTTTTCGGCCATCGTGACGATAAATATTTACATATAGATAAAACCATGAAAAATTAATATTTATTGCATAAATGTTTGCGCGTAGCCCGATTTGAACTCGCAACCCTTATTGTTTAAGGCAGGGTAACTAAGAAACTGTCTATCCCGTCACCAAAAGGGGTCTTCAATGCCTGATATTTCTAGTGCTTTCCCACCATTATTAAACAGGAAAAGTGACGAGAATGTTCTCATTTTACTATTACTTCAACGTAAACTCATTACTTTATACTTCACACCTTGCAGATCTAAATAAATCTTCTATTAAAGATTCTATGTTCTAAATATTTATGTTTCTAGATATTTCTAAATAAAGATAAAAAGGAATAAAGATTCTAAATTCATTCTAAACTATTTTATGGTATTAAATTCTGAACTGACAATTGTGAAAAGTATACTTTCTCTCAATAATCTTTAAGTTTTTGAATTTCCTGATAAGTTTCTGAACGTAAATTCTAAGTTTACAGCCAGCGACACAGCTTTTGTTGTAAAAAAAATCTTTTAAGAACGAAGGATTTAACAGAACAGACATTTTTTCAGCCAGGAATTTTTCTGGAAACGAAGAACCTAGAATATTCATATACGTCATTTATACATTTCATATCATTTTATACATTATGCATTTATTTCTTTTCATTAATTTCTGCGAAGAAGGAACGAGTGATATGCACACCGGTTTTCAAGGTGCCGGCTGCTCTGAGATCCGGGATTTGATTCCTGGACGAGTCAATTTAGAAATAGGGGTAGACATATACAGGGGTAGACAGAGGTCTACATAATGAAGTTCTTTCGTCCCACCTTCCACAGAAGATAATTTTAAGGACAACGCGACAGGTGGTGAGCCCTTCGCCGTTTTTATGCCCAAGCCAATAATATATACATTGTAAATAAGTTAAAAACCCACTGGTATGGATTGATAAGAGCATGCCACCGGGTATCGAACTCGGGTCCCTTGACTCGAATTCCGATCAACCAATCATTCGGCTATCGTGATTCTACTAAAATTACTTATATGTTAAACAGCACTTTGTGTACCATTTAGGATATGGATATGTTTAACAGTCTGTAATCAGCTACAAACCGTTCAGTCGTTAAGAACTGTAATTGAAATACATATTCCAAAAAACTCTTACTAAACTATCAGTAGTACAGTAAAGATGAGTAGTAAAGATGAGATATATACGAATTGGATGAGGCAGATGCTGATAACCTCTGAAAATGAATCTCAGAAGCCAAAGAAGTCTTTACCATTACATTAGCGTTCACACCATTAGCTTGTTATGGTACTACCTCAATTGAGTCTACTAACTAAATTGATTTATTATTGTTTCCTTTTTTTGCACGTCAATCTTAATTTTCACTTTATCTTAAAAATAAATCTAAATTATCAAAATAATGATAAAAACTCATTAGAGAAATAAAAAGAAATAAAAAGAAGTCACGATAGCCGAGTTGTTGGGTGGTCGGAATTTCGAGTCGCGCGACCCGAGTTCGATCCCCAGGTGGCAGTACCAATGAGTTTTTCAAAAACTTATGTACGAATTTCATCGTTGGCTTGGACATAAAGGCGGCGACGGGCTCACCACCTGTCACGTTGTCCCGAAAATATCTTCGGTGGAAGGTGGGTCAAAGGGACTTAATTATCTAGACTTGACCTCTGTCTACCCCTGTATTGGGAATTGCATGAAGAGAAATAAAAAGAGCTGTGAAGGTTATGAAATATAAATGATTGACCATAACCAATAATTTGTTTTCCAAATATTAAACACACATAACGGAGGGTAAAAGTTCACGCCTGGACCCCAGTAAGCAGATAAATAGCTAGATGTTTAGTGACATTATGTGGTCACAATGGTCCCATTACCAGGTATCTCGGGATCTTCTGCGATATATAAGTAGACACTTCAGTAGGAACAGGTGGTTGTAAATTCTAAAAAAAAAGTCACTTAGCAATTCACCAATATGCTTGGCAAAAATCGTAAAATAACAGTCAATCTATCAACACACTTTATCAAAAACCCTTTAGTTTGATACACTAATGCTGATGAATTTTCTTAGACAATCTGTGTTGACAGGTATACATTATCAAAATACGAGTATTAAAAACATGTCGCGCGTTTTGTTTTCGGATATTCTCAACCATGAAGGTCTGGGCTTTGGTTGTCTTGTTTGCTGTGGCATATGCCAAACACGAGCAATACCAGGGGTCAGTAATATTTTAATATTTTGTTTCTCATTTTTTTGCTGTTAACCTCCCTAAAATATAGTTCTCAAGGTGTTGGTTTATTCTATTTAGGTTAGGCCAACGACAGGTGATCTTGAAATAAAATTTTATTTTACACTTTCTTATGCAATAAGGTTTTCTTGAAATAATTGATTTCATCGCTGAGCATTTGTTACTTGTGAAGCTTGTCTCGTATATTTTTAAATGAATATCTACAGATAGGGGGATAACAATCTCCAAATATGCGAGACCAAAATTGAGCATCATGGAATAAAACGGGCTCGCCACCTGTCACGTTGTCCCGAAAATATCTTCGGTGGAAGGAGGGTCGTAGTGACTTAATTGTCTCGTCTTGACCTCTGTCTACCTCTGTTTTGAAAATTGGGTGAAGATATTTATTATTTTTTATACTTACTACGAAAATATTCTGTGAATCTTATGCAGCCATTAGACCGGACGATTCAAAAGAAGAAGAAGTTTTTCTAAATTTTATTTTTTTATTTTAGATGGAAGTCCTATTTCGTGAGGCCATCAAACAAATTGCAGTTGTTTGCCTTGGGTTCGATGGTCCATAAATACAATCTGGACGTGGTTAGCAACGCAGCAGTTGGCCGCGATGGTGTAGTGCTGGTAAAACCTAAACATAATGAGCCGTTCATTGCGGAACTGGTTTATCACAGCATTGCCCACAGGATTCATGCTGAGGATGTAAAAACGTAAATATTTGTTATTCACGCTATTTTACCGTAAAATTAAATTCCTAAATCGATTTAAATTACCTCCGTGGACGAGCGGCGTTCACACCGGTTTTCATGGTGTCGTTTCCCGGTCGGATTAATAGAGAAAAACACTTTATCTAAATAGTCTCTGGTCTAAAGAAAATGGTGAATTCAATGGAAACGAAACAGGTATTTATCGTGACTTTTAGATATTTGTCTACCCCGTCAGGGATGTTGCGGGAATATATTGTTATAATAATTGCTGTAATCATGATGAAGGTATTTTCTTATTAACTTATTACTAATTTTTTACCGAGCAGTATCACTTTATAGCTTCATTAAGGAATCAAACACCACTTAAACATAAGCTTAGGGATAGCTTTGACAAAGTTACTGGTTACTGAAAGATAAATTAGCATAATAATTTTAAGTCACGATAGCCGAATTGTTGGGTGATCGGGGTTCGAATCAAGAGACCCGAGATTGATTCCCAGGTGCCAGGCTTGTATCAATAGGTTTTTAAAATAAATTAAGTACGAATCATATCGTAGGCTTGGACATAAAGACGGCGATGAGCTCACCACCTGTCACTGTCGAAAAGGCTTAATTGTGTAGACCACTGTCTACCCCAGTATTGGTAATGGCGTTAAAGATATTCTGTTTTTTTTTTTTTTTAATTTAAGTAGCAAGAAAATGTGCGCGGCATCTGGTGCTGATTCAGTACCGCTTTCTTTGATATATAATTAAGTATGATTTTTCTTAAATACTAGCAATTTGTACCTTTTAAGAGCCTATATAGCCCCTTAAGTAGTAACTTAAAAGGCTATGAGTGCCTGGACAGTTCACTACACGACGTTGTTCTCGTCCTTTAAAAGTTTTGCAATAACATAAACTTTCAAGTCAAGCCATGCCTAATGGTTTGTTGCAAATCGACTACTGACGTGAAACACTCTAGGCTAAAGCACTGCTGTTAGTTGGAGTGATTAATAGGAATACTAGTAATGTTATTTATATCAGCCCGTATTTATTTATGTTTCCTGTTGTAATTTAGACTGTGATGAAATGTTTCCTGTTTTTTTTTTTCTATTTTTCATCTACGTTACATTGATCTTTTAATACGAAAATTTGTATCGCTAATCAATCAAGATAAATATATGGGCTTTGATCCGACCTAATTCTATAAATAAGATAAAATATGATAATACACATTTAGTTAACAAACTAATTTATAAGTATATTATTGAAAATAAAAAGTCACGATAGGCGAGACGTTGTGTGATCGGAATTTCGAGTCAGAAGATCCGAGTTCGATCCCCAGGTGGATCGAACTCGGACCAATGGGTTTTTTCAAAAACTTATATACGATTATGGCGTCGGCTTGGACATAGAGATGGCCAAAGCCATATTAGCCAGCCAAAGTTATATTTAATCTTTCAGTCAACTGGATATCGATGAAAAACTTATTGAAAAGAGAAAAATTGAAGCACTTGGCAAAAGTAATGGCAGTGCATTGTTTGATAACTACTTGGAATTGGAAGAGGTAAGCCTATTAATAATAATAATAATAATTTTTTTTTTCAATGTTATAACATTTTATTTACAGAATCAAAAATATAGTGATATTTTGATAATAATTACAATTATTTAACTACAACCCTATTCCTCGTGAAATAGTACTAAGAACAATACGTGTATAATAAGCTCAGTACTTCTGTAAAGATATAGGAGTTTTACTTATTCTTTTAAGTAATGAAGCTAAGCTCGTTACTCTCGTGTATGGAGGATTTGACATAATAACGATATTTGGCGATCGGATTGGTGATTGCCGTGCCGGTCGAATGAGATGGTTATCACGCTACCTAGCGATAGAATGTAAAATAGAATTTATTTCTGTCACTTGTAACAAAAAACCCGCTGGTAAAGGTAATAAATTTTAAGCCAATATCACAACAAAAAGAACCATTTTAATATTAAATTTTGGTTTGATATTTATCGTAATATGTATTTATCAGCTAGATTCCCTGTCTTTGCGAAGAGATGTTGCATCTCTTAGCATTTTTTACACGATTTACAACGGGGAGTGCTCCGAGGATTTTACCAATTAATCCCAGCCGCTGAATTTCACCATCCTACCTTCCGGAATAGACAAAAATTCAATCAAAAACATCTTGATGCTTAGAATTCCACCAGAGTGCGTTTGCGTGCGGAATTTTCTGCCGCGCACTTGCACTTTATGGAATGTGCTGCAATCAGCGGTTTTTCCTGACCGATACGACTTAGGGCCCTTCAAGAAAAGAGCCTATAACTTTCTCAAAGGCCGGCAACGCATCTGCTATTCCTCTGTTATTGCAGGTGTTCAAGGGCGGCGGTAATCACTTACCATCACATGAGCCACCTGCTCGTTTGCCCCCAGTTTTATACAATAGTATAAAACAAATCTTTCCATATGTCGATGGTCATTGGTATTCTCTAAGTTTTAACCATAGTTTAACTTTTAAAGTTAATTATCTAGATCTCTGTCGACCCATGTATTAGGAATGGCGTGAAGATATTTTTTACCCATAATCACCTCTTACGTCGCCCGCGGGAAGAAATTGAGTGGTATATTTTCAAGCAACACGGTACATGACTGCATTATTGAATACATTCATATATACATATCGGCCTGTTAAAGTCCACTGCGGGATATAGGCCTTTCCTAGTGAGGATTTTGCATAATCGCTACCCTTGGCAAGTGGATTGGCGATCGCAGTACCAGTCCACCTGCATCTCAGACGCTTCTGCCCATCGCCAGTCTAATAATTTTGGTCTGATATTTTTATAAATGGTTATCCCGCCATCTACCGGTTGCCATAACGATATTCAAGGCTGTTTTCCATAGTCACCTCTTACGACAATCACGGGAAGAAAGGGTGTGGCAATATTCCTACGCCGTTACCACACGGAACATTATTATAAAATAGTTGTTATTAATTATTGTAAATATTAACATAATTTTGTTACTGTAAATGAAGAACTAACACATAATAGTTGATACATGTGTTGTTTACACACACGATTATTAATGACGATTTCGTTTATGGAACCTTTTAAACTTTACCCTAATTCAGGGTAAAGTTTAAAAGGTTCCATAAAAAATTAAAAATATATATAATTAATTGTTTCAGATATACGCCTACCTTGAAGATATTGCAGAACAACACCCCGATTTGGTAACCCTCGTTAATGCCGGCGATTCATTCGAAGGAACTCCAATTAAATTTTTAAAAATCTCCACTACGAATTTCGAAGATGAAGATAAACCTATTATTATTATCGACGGTGGTATACACGGCCGTGAATGGATTTCTCCTTCTACTATTTTGTATGCAGTACATAAGTTAATAGAAGATCTCACTGAGGAAGATATGTTGAATGATTACAACTGGATTATTTTGCCTGTAGTCAACCCTGATGGATACAACTATACTTTTGCAACTGTTAGTATAAAAGTTTTTTTTAATATTTCAATATATTCTTGTTAACTACTCCAAATAAGCTGCAGTGCTTGTGTCCGGAGGAGTATACAACAATAGACAGGCAGACTCGGATAGACAGACGGCTATTAAAAGTAAAATATATAAAAAGGGTATTTTTTTATTCGACCCATCTTCCACCGAAGAAATTTTTTGGGTCCTTTTGATAGATGGTGAGCCCGTCGCCGTCTATATGTCAAAGCTAACGATATAAATCGTACATAAGTTTTTGTAAAAATCCGTTGGTACGAACATTGTGGGACGAACTCGGGTCTCTTGATTTGAATTTTGATCACCCAACCACTCGGCTATCGGTACGGTACGGCGTACGGCTGTAGGCTCGTTCCCATCGGTACGAACCTACTGCCTGAGGATCGAACTCAGGTCTCTTGTCTCGAATTCTGATCACCCAAACATTCAGCTACAGTAGATTTAAAAAATTATTGTTTAAAAAAGTATTAAGTTACGATAGCCGATTGCAACCACTTGGCTATCGTAACTCGAAATTACGACCACCCAACGGTGGTCGGAATTTCGAGCCGAGAGACCCGAGTTCGATCCCCAGGTGGCAGGCACGTACCAATGGGGTTTTCAACAACTTACGTACGAATATCGTTGGCTTGGACATAAAGATGGCGATTACGTGAAGATATTTTTTTTAATATTTTTTTTTTATTTTTTTATAACTTTTTGAATTATGTTTTCAGGATCGTTTCTGGAGCAAAACTCGATCAACCGACCAGCACTTATTAAGCACTGTATGTCCAGGTGTCGATGCTAATACAAACTTCGATTTCTTCTGGAATTCTGTAGGAACAAGTAATACGCCTTGTGCCGATAACTACCCCGGTAGCAGTGCTTTCTCAGAGAAGGAAACACAAGTCGTTGAAAAAATTCTTCATGAACACCTCGCGCGTGCAGTTCTCTATATAAGCATGCGTAGTTATGGTAGTTTGATTCTTTATCCATGGGGAAATGATGGTTCTCTCTCGATTCATGCCTTTGCCTTGCAATCTGTTGGAGTATCAATAGCTAATGCTATTTATGAGAACTCTGTACCGGATTTTAAAAGATACATTGTAGGTAACTCCGTCTTAGTTACTGGCCTGGAAACTTCAGGAAGCTCAGTGGACTATGCTCATTCGATTGGAATACCCCTCACGTACAATTTTGAACTACCGGGTCTTGGAGAAGGTACAGACGGTTTTCATCTGGATCCGGAATACATAGAGCAGGTAGTAAAAGAAACCTGGGCTGGAATTGTTGTGGGTGCAAGAAGAGCTGGACAGTTATTTGGGGACCAGATGAATTGATTTATAATTCAGTAACCTTTTTATACACATATATTAATTTCAACAAAAATGTTTTGAAGATGCATCCACTAAGAATTATGTATTAATTATTTTATAATTTTTAATCTAACATCTTAATTTGTGATATCATAATTTTTGCACAATAGTCAAAAATTTATATATTCACATATTTCACTTTCAATATAAATACGATCTTACATCCGTCATTCCTTTTATTAATCAGCATAATTTTAAACATAAAAATTTTATTTATTTATTTATTTAAGCTTTATTTGCACACATTATAAAAAAATATACAAAACGGCGGAATTAATGCCTAAAAGCATTCTATACCAGTCTACCTTTGGTTTGTGCAGAGAATCTAGTGATTATCTAGAAAATTATTACAATTGAACCATTAATATTTCCTCTTAATACATTCCCTTTTCTACTGACTACTAACTATGAAGCGGAGGTTCATTTTACATAGATTTTCGATTTATGGCACTCTGATGAAATTTCATGTTGGTTAAGAATCTGAGTGACGAAAACTGACAAAACGACTGGCTACACACCTGTTACAATGTCCCGATGTTCCAAGTAAACTCCAGTTAAATGTATAAAAAGATAAAATTTTCTAGACCTAAATTATGCGAGAAGATTAAAAAAGAAAAAGAAATATTTTAAAAGAGGTCCATTAAAAAAAAACAAATACGATGAAAAACGGCCAGAGCAGCCCACGAGCTCATCAGCAAGTCATGTTCATCCAAAACAAACTGCGCGTAATGACTGTAAGGAAAACAATTATGTGAACCTTAAACCACACTAAATTTGATAGATCGCAGGAGCTTATTTTTTTATAAAGAAATAAAAATAATGAATATTTTCCTTCATTAATAATAATAATAACAAATAATTAAAACATTTATTTAAGTAACTAGATACACACATTTGCATAACAACAAAATTTATTCTATCATTCTATGTATCTCTATTATTCTATTTTCTATTCATTGCTTAAAATCTGGGCCTTTTTAATAATATATTAAAACCAAAAAATATTTTCACTAAGTTCTTAAATTCTTTTTCGGGTTGCAGCAACAAAACAGCCACCTACTCGACGTAATGCTTTGGCCTTGTTATCACAACTACAGCAATGCTATTTTCGAGGACATGAGCAAATTTTTTTTGTTTAAAAATTGCTTTTGTCGATGATTTTAAACATAAATGTGTCACATCACTATGCACCTCAAACGCGAACTGAATAGTCGTACTACGAATTAGTTATTGATCCAGCACTGCGCTAAAAGTTTTCAGGAATGGCGGAAAAATTCCAATTAAAATGTAAAGTATACCTGCAACACGAGCCACCTTCAGGAATATGTAAATTCTCATCTTTTATATTCATTCTCGAGATCTAAGAATTTAATTAAAGTTCCATAAAAGCGCGAAAGCATTATAAAAGTTCCATAAGATTATAAAACCACGAAGGCCCGATTATAGGCCCGATATCCATGTCTATAGTGACCTTGCCTTCAAAGTTTAGGCATGGGTTTGAGTGATGAAGATGAATGTTTGTCCTAGAGTCATGGATACCTATATGTGTAAATGAATATTTATGCATGTAAATATATACTTATATAAGTATATTGTACCGTTGGTTTGGATATTAAAATGCCGAGAGTTCGCTTGTCCCGTTGTCCCAAAAAACGTAGGTCAAAAACACTTAACTATCTACACCTTTCTGCATGCCCCTATCCCGCTAAGCGGGATTCGAACCTCTAACCATAAGTTTCGAAGGCTGGGGACAATCACTACTAATTAGGCTATCGGGAATATATCATAAGATATCATAATGATGTGAAATTACTAAATTTTGTTGTAAACAATAACATTAGAATGTACATAGTGTGTACTTTTAGCAAAATTCGACATCGTTGAAAGATATGAATGGATCGATCCCGTCTTCAGTCATTTTGTTTTTGATTATAGAATATTCAAGAGCGTCCGCTATGATTTAGGGTAATTGGTTCCTCCATTCTTAACATAAACAAGTTAAATTAATTTCAAATAAATTGAAATATATAGAAAATTTTTAATATTGTTATATTATACATAATGCTATAAGCGCATTGAAAATACAAAATGTTATAAAGATTTCCTCAAGATTCAAGAATATCGAATTTTTCAAGAATATATTACAGATAACAAAGAATACAGAGAATACCAATAAGATATTCAATCAACTTCCACATCATAAAAATATTTTACTCTTCATTTATCGCCGTAGTCTAAAAAGCAATGCCTACAGCGAATTACGACATGTTTTATTAAACTTGAATATTTTTTTGTTTCTTCTCAGTCAAGGAGGCCTAATAACGAAAAGGTAGTGAAGCAATTTATATTTACATTTTCAAAAAATTGCTATTTTCCTATTCTGCGACTCGACAGTGTTAGTGATCCTATATATATATATATATATATATATATATATATATATATATATATATATATATATATATATATATATATATATATATATATATATATATATATATATATATATATATATATATATATATATATATATATATATATATATATATATATATATATATATATATATATATATATATATATATATATATATATATATATATATATATATATATATATATATATATATATATATATATATATATATATATATATATATATATATATATATATATATATATATATATACATATATATATATATACATATATATACATATATATATATATATATATATATATATATATATATATATATATATATATATATATATATATATATATATATATATATATATATATATATATATATATATATATATATATATATATATATATATATATATATATATATATATATATATATATATATATATATATATATATATATATATATATATAGGATCTACCTATCGATATATATTTAAAAACGTACGTATGATAGGTTGGGGAAAGAGTTTCTTTGTATTCGTTTAAGATAATTCACAAAATTTTTTCGCACCAATTACCAAGGTCGTAGATTCAGAATATTTGACATGCTTGAAATATTTATCAAAGCCTTTATCCATTTAACTTGTACTTACGTTTATTCAATACGGTATTCGATAATTAGGGAAGCACTGTCGAAATAAAATGAAATCCCATAATTTCGAAAGCAAATCATCGAATAGATCAGAATATTAAATTGTTTCAAGCAATTGAATGAGCCCTTTTTTACTATTATCAAATGTTTAAAGAGAACTTCACGCAATTCCCAATACAGGGGCAGACAAGGGTCGAGTTTAGACAATTAACTCTTTATCAAATAAGTCTTTTATTTTCGGGACAACGTGGCAGCTGGTGAGTCCGTCGACGTCTTCATGTCCAAGCCAACATAAGTTTTTGAAAAACCATTGGTACGAGCCTGCTACCTGGGGATCGAACTCGGGTCTTTTGACTCGAAATTCCGACCACTCAACCACTCGGCTATCGTAATTTTAGACTTAAAATATCTTCGGTGGAAGGTGGGTCAAAGGGGCTTAATTATCTAGACTAGACCTCTGTTTACCCCTGTATTGGGAATTGCGTGAAGATATATTTTTTAAAGATAACTTTAACTATGTGAGTAAGCCAAGATAGTTGTGATCTGGTGAATGTAGAGTCTGGAGACCACGTTTATCACAATTGCATGTGCGAGGTGAATGGTATTTTTTGTAATTTTTTTATTAATAATACTGAATAATGATGTATATTTAATTAATACCAGTGATATGCAAGTTTTTAACGCCAGTTACTAGATTCCGTAAAGTACATAACTCGTTAAAGGGGTAGTGTGCACGCTTCTCCAAAAATTTACAGTAAATATAAATAAAAAAAAATATCTTCACGCAATTCCCAATACAGGGGTAGACAGAGGTCAAGTCTAGACAATTAAGTCCCTTTGACCGAACCACCTTCCACCGAAGATATTTTTCGGGACAACGTGACAGGTGGTGAGCCCGTCGCCGCCTTTATATCCAAGCCAACGATGAAATTCGTATATAAGTTTTTTGAAAAACTCATTGGTACTGCCACCTGGGGATCAAACTCGGGTCTCTCGACTCGAAATTCCGACCACCCAACAACTCGGCTATCGTGACTTATTTAGTAAATATACTAGCTTGCTTATAACTTGCTGTAGGCATCTAATAGGGGTAACAGTAACAGTAGGGCTTAACAGCTTACCTCTAAATACATACATAGATAGGGACAACATCACATACATTGCTCTGATCCTAAAGTAAGCAGCTTAGGCACTTATATCAAGGAATCTGAAACAACGATGGTACCACAAAGCCTAAAACCGTGTTTGCTACATTAACCCGACCGAAAATCGACCCCAGTATCTCAGAGCTGGCGAAACCATGCAAACTGGTATGGGCTTTTTTCGTTCACGGAGGTCGTTAAACATAATAATAAATAAGTAAATAAATATCTTCACGCAATTCCCAAAAAAGGGGTAGACAGACGTCTAGTCTAGACAATTAAATCCCTTCGACCCAGCCCGTCGCCAGGTCGTTAAACCTATGTAATATTATGTGCTTGGAATTATGAAAAGCTATTGTAACGCAACTGCTTAAGTTTCGTTACATTTGATTTTACATGGTTTAAAATGAGCCATTTGTTATTATTCGGACACTACCCATCCAATACTGTTTAACGCGTTGCCTTGAAAATCAGTGTTGTATTTTTACGTTACATAAAAATTAATACGTGCGCCCGGCTCTGCTACAGTGGCTGCATTTGACTTATGGTGGCTTTAAGTACAATTTAAAAAGCTTCTGCGAATGACAATGTGTTGTGTTGTACCGGACAATTACATTATACATTCATTTTATTTAATTTTCCAATTTGTTTGGTGTTATGTTATAAACATTCAACTTTATAAAAGCCGCAGTAAGGATTCTGTTGACCTGGGATCAATCCCAGGTAGCAGTAGCACCACTAAAACTATCAATGGCATCTTTAACCTTAAAATCACAAGCTGTGCTAGGTATTCACTTTCTTCGGTGTCGAGCCGGGTAACCTCCACGCGCGCTTAACTGCTGCTTCTCCTCGCAGAGTTTTGGGAGGGAGAGCAGCAGTGTAGCCGGTGCACCCTGGGCGCCGGAAAGCAAGCACTCAGTTGCGTCTTGTTGGCCGGCGGCGAATGACCCGTGCGAGTTGGGTTTCTCCCGCCTCTCTGTTGGCAGAGGGATATATGGAGGAGCTAAGGGCGGCCTTGTGTTCTCTCACTCGGTTACATGGCAGGTATGGGAAGGACTCATTCCAACACATTGGAACCCCTCGGGCGTATCGTGGATCATGTCTCGCGGCGCCCAGGGACCTAGGACTGTTGGCTTAAACGCCTGTAGTCGCGAGGACGAAAACCTCTGTAAAAATCACCCGAAGCTCAAGCGCTGGCATCGCCGTGAAGAGCTGAATGGCTGACGGGAAATTCAGTCGTTAGTGTTGCCCCCGTCAGGGTACTGGCCGAACCCCTGACGGGTGAAGTGCTACCTAGCACAGGCTTATCCAAGCAAATGGCTCTGCTTGTGATGGACTTAATTTTTCCCTCCTACTCGTGGGATTAAATATGGAAAAAAAATCTCAAATGTTAGCGAAGAGGAGAATATGTAATCAGCTTCGGAATCTGATGCAAGTTGAAAAGTGTCTCTCGTGGTTCTTCAAAGATCAGAGGCCGAGTTGCAAAGGCACGAGAAGCCAAAAAAAGACGGATGGAACAGCCGATCGCGATGTTTTCAAGTGATAGCGAAGCGCAGGGGAGTCTAACACCCTCTTTAAGGGATGGAAACGAAAGCTTAGGAAACAAAATTTTTGCTGAACCCAAGCGAAAAGAGCTGGCTCTAAGCGCTGAGGAGGTAGAAAACATGGCCCGAATTACTGAGATAAATCGCGCTGCCCTAGGCCCCATGATCAATAGAGGAGATGAGCGAACAGCAACAGCTCTAAATAAACAGGTTGCCGATGATGTAGGAATCATACTGATGGTGGCTTCGAAGTCTCGGAACCTAAAAGGCACCTTCCAACGTGCCTTGAAGGAAGCGGCATCTTCTGTTAAGGTGGCTGTAAAAGCACTACATAAAAGGTCGTGTAGTGAAGAATCGGAGAGATTGCAGGCACAAAACCAACGTCTGAAACACGAAGTTGCTGAATTTCGGAAAGAGGTCACGCAACTACGGCAAGAAGTAGCACTTGGTGACAAAAACTCTACTGCAATTCCATCTTCCTGTGGTCAAACAACTGAACCGTCAGAGCCTGCAGTTATACCCGCACAGGTACAGTTAGATGAATTAACAAGTATGATAATGCGCCAAGTTGGAACTATAATAATAATAATAAATTGCCATTTATTTTCTCTTACATTGCGTAGTTCTTATGCTAGGAATTACAATAATGCCAGACAAGGAACATAGTAGAACTATCCGCGTAAGAGAATGGTGCTTGAAGTAGGTTTCCTTGAAAACCTGTATTACAAGTCACCATACCCCTCCTCGGCTAGTTTCTTAATTAGCTATAATAAAAATTACGCTTAGACATGTAAGTACTAAGAAAATACGATAGCGTTTGTTAACTTAAAGGAATACATGAGAGCCCATTTGCAATAGTTTGTCTTGAGGAGTATGAGAATTGATGTGTTGTTTGTGTGCATGTAGGTGCGTTTGATGTTTGAGTATGTGTTAGTTGTAGCGTAGAGTTTAAGTTCATTTAGTTGGGTGTGTTTGAGTAGTGACGTGGGAAAGTGTTGATTATTATGTGCGTTGAGGAATTTCGACAAATAAGTTACATATCGAGACGTAGATTAATAAATTAATAGGAGAACGATAGAACGATGGAGTAAGTATACGGAGTAACTATTTGGGAGGTATCAGTAGATTTTCAGTTTCAGAATAGTCTAGGGTCTTGAGGTAATTTTTGACTAAAATTTTACAAAATTTTTTGTGGATATATGTTAAGAATTTTGTTAAGTTTATTGTATAAGTATGGGCCAAGAAAACAAAAGAACTTATGTGATAGTGTAGTGTTAAAGGTTTGAGCTTTACATACCTTTTCTTTTCGTCTTTTTGCTTCCTAAGGTTCAGGTCAAACTGCAGCTGGGAATGTTTTTGTATTACTATGTTTAGTATAAACGTTTGTCTAACAGTGAGCACATCCCATTCTTTGTAGAGTTCTACTGTAGGATAGTGAAAGGGCAAACCTGCCCCAACCTTGAGAATAGCGCGTTGTGC
Source organism: Sericinus montela (assembly GCA_029286605.1). Taxonomy (NCBI): domain Eukaryota; kingdom Metazoa; phylum Arthropoda; class Insecta; order Lepidoptera; family Papilionidae; genus Sericinus; species Sericinus montela. The sequence goes on along the minus strand of JAGSMR010000079.1, from coordinate 443,759 downwards.
CTTCTCCACCTCCAATAAATAAGTTTTTGCAGCCCCACCCCATGAAGTGATACAGTAGTCCACCAAAGATTGGCACAATGCATAGTAGACCATTTTAGTAATTTTACGGTTTGCAGCGTGTCTTAAATTTTTAAAAATGTAGATTAGTTTTCTTAATCGTGCTACGAGCGTATCTATATGTGGTTTAAAAGTTATGTGTTGGTCCATAATGATACCAAGATATTTGATAGTGTCAGTTCTTAGTAGTTTGGTACAAATACATATGGAGTTAAGGGAATCACAGGTGTGAGCGGTAATGGATAGGGATATTGGTGGTAGTAGATCGACTCTATGAGCGAATGCCATATACTTGGTTTTATTTATATTAAGTGTGAGGCCATTATTTTGTAACCATTCACTAACTTTATTTAGGCCTTTCTGGGCAGTATTAAAGGTTTCTTCCCAAGTATTGCCAGTGAAAAGCAGGGCTGTATCATCGGCGAAGGTAACTATTTATCCTCTGGGGATTTGAAGTTGGCAGAGATCGTTAATAAAGACTAAAAACAAGGTCGGCGCGAGGATGCTGCCTTGCGGGACACCAAAGTTAACAGTCAGTTCGTCGCTCATCATATTTCCGATCCGTACTCTATGTTTTCGATTTGTTAGGTAGTCCTCTAGCAATTTTAGGGTAGTCCCTCTTATACCAATCCTATACAACTTATTTATCAAGAGTGGTATGGATACGGTATCAAAGGCTTTCGCCAGATCCAGAAAAATAGTAAGACATTTTGCTTTTATCCATATTCATAATGATGGAGTTCACAAGCTCATGTACGGCGTCACTGGTAGATTTGCCGCACCGGAAGCCAAATTGTGCTGATGAAATTAAACTGTTTGTTTCCAGGAATTTTATTATTCTTTGATTTATTAGGCGCTCTAAGATCTTAGATAGTGTCGGTAAAATAGATATAGGTCGGTAGTTATTTATACAGTTTGTCTCTCTATTTTTATGTATGGTTTTGATTAGAGCTTGTTTAAAGGCATTAGGAAAAATTCCTGACGTCAGAGAAAGGTTGCAAATGTGGGTAATGGGAGAGGCGAACAGGTGACTATATCTTTTTATAATTTGGCTACTGATCAGATCAATTCCAACTGCGCATTTATCCTTTAGGCCTTTCATAAGGGTGGATATTTCGTCGTTGTCTGTGGTGAGCATGACGAAGGATTTTAGTGATGATATAGATGTTGCTTCTAGTGGTTTAAGCATATTTTGCTTTAAGTTTAAAAAGGCAACTTGTTCCGCCAGTTTCCTTTCAACATCCGCAAAGAATTTATTAATATTATTAATACTCATTATAGGGTTGTCTGGTGAGATAAGACAAGCAGAGTAATCTACGGTCTTCTTAGTGCCACTGATTCTTTTGATAACTTCCCAAAGTTTTTTTTATTGCCTTTTGCATTTTCAATCTCTTGCTTTTCGTATATCCTTTTAGCTTTTTTGACAATGTTATTGCAAAAATTCCTATAACGCTTATATGTGGTCTTAATAGTGTCATTCATAGGATTACGTTTGAATTTTTTATAAAGGTTATCCCTATTTCGCATGCATCGTAATAACCCATTTGTAATCCATGGCTGAATGATCTTTTTTCTTTTTGAAGTTTTAGTTGGTTTAGAATTATTTTTTATGGCTTCAGCTAAGTTCATTACTAAAATTTCTGTTGCTAGGTTAGCATCGCTACATTCGAGAATATGACTGAAATTTATATCATGTATAGATTTTTCTAATTGTACAAAGTCGATGGTAAATTCAGTTTCATTACAACATTCCCGTTGATTTTTATAATTAAAACTAATGGCAACACTATCGTGATCAGTGATAGAGGATGGCAATATAAAACATATAGCATCAAGTTTAGTTTTTATGATGATATGGTCTAAGCATGTCAGTCCGTGCGTAGGAGAGTTATAACCAGGTAGCATGCTGTGGCTAGCAAGCATGTTCAGATAATCATGGGAACGCTTATCTGTAGAGGATGGTGCAATGTCGATATTTATATCACCGCATAAGAAAATATTTTTATAACAATTTAATTTTGTGAGAAGGAGGTCCAGGGAGTTGATAAATTTAGTAGTGTTAATTTGGCTCGGTGGGCGGTATATACCTATGATACAGCTTTCTGGATTTATTTTTAATAATAGACAGTTTGCATCAGAGATTTGGGGTTCTTCAAAAGTTACGTTCAGCTGTTTATTGTAGTAAATAACTACTCCTTCATTTTGTGTTAAGTGGAAAGAGGGAGCTACATAATTATAGTTACTAACAGTAGGGATATACTTTGCGGAAGGAAGCCAACATTCTGTTAGTACTAATATATCCCAGCATATTTCCGATCTCTGGAGATGTGGTAAGAGATTAGACATATTACAGGCAATGCTGCGAATATTTTGCACCAGGATTTGTATGTATAGTTACTTTTGGGTATGTAATATTTCACATCGTCTATGTTGCATGTTATAGTTCTAGCCACCTGTATAGAGTCCAGATCAGAGTTGACAGCTTCAATATCTTGCATAGTGAAAATTATTATACTGAAAATATAAATATAATAGGATATTGGTCACTATATTCATGTGACCATTGAGTAGGGTATAGAGTAGCTGTACACATCGATCCGGTACGAACACAGTTGGCATAATATATTTTGGGCGTACTATAGCTTTCTTATTCCTAGTTCCTCCTATTTGTTTTTTTTGTGTGTATGAGGTGTTCATGAAAGGTGTGTTGATGTTCGTGTGTTTGCAAATTAGGAACCGGAAAGTTAAATTATTACATAATAAAAAAATATAAAAAATTATTAATAAAAGTAGTAACCATAAAGAAGTTTTTGTTGGAGTTATTTTACAGAAATAACCGTATTTAGGAAATATCAGTCACAAGATGAGTTTATGTAGGTCAGATTCTTCATTAATGCGGATTGGTGTTGATTCTTGTTCTTTCTTGACATAAACTCTTCCGTGTGAAGTCCAGGCAGCGAAAATCTTTTTATTCTTAACGTTTTCGCGGGCGACATAGAAAACTCGCCTAGAGCTACCCGTTAGGTATTCCGATATGTATACTGTACGTTGCTCGCCGGGTAGTTTAATAAGTTGTGTGTTAAGTTGTGTCTCTTTATTTTCACGTCGTGTTTTGTTGTAAGATTTGTACTTAGAAATCAAGCCGTCCTTTCTTAGAGTTGATGTAAATTTGACCACAATGACTTCTGGTTTAAGGCGATATATGTCTCTCATCTCACTTTCCATGATTGCCGTTTCAAGACCAATTGTATTCCCAATCTTCTGGATTATGTCAGTACAATCCTTCTTAGTTTCATTGGGTTGTTTTGGTATGTTTCGGATTTCGATGGTAGCTGAGTACGATTTTTTTTCAAGGACATCCAACTTCTTTTCTTCAACTATGGTGAGTGCCAGGTTCGAAGCGCTTGAAGACAGACTTCTCCCAGAGAAACGCCGTCGCCCTCCATTGGCCGCAGATACATGAAATGTAACAGAAGGGAATAAGCCAGGGCTAAATAAGCCCTCGTAAAAGGTAGGAATTACAAAGGATGCCTCCGGTTCTAAAGTTTTAAATAAACAAAAGAAGACGGACAAAACGGCAGCTCCTCCGCCTGGAGCTCATACATTGGCTCCAGAGTCTTTGGAAGAAGGATGGACTACAGTTCTCAAACCAGGTCGAAAGTCGAAACGGGTGGTTCAACAGAACAACCTAGAGAATAACGGGGCGATAAAAGAAAAACAATCAGGCCTTGTTAAGCCCAGAAGGCTACGTCCTCCAAAGTCTGCTGCCGTGGTTATCACACTCCAACCCGGAGCCGAGGATAAAGGAATAACTTACGCCAAAGTTCTAGCGCAGGCTAAGGAGAAAATTGATCTTTCCAGCCTAGGAATCAACTCACTGAGATACAGGCAAGCAGCCACAGGGGGAAGGATTCTTGAGGTGCCTGGAGTAACAAGCGGTGACAAAGCTGATACCCTAGCTAAAAAACTCAGGGAGTCACTTCCAGAGGAAATTGTTAAGGTATCCAGGCCTACGAAATGTGCGGAATTACGAATATCTGGCCTTGATGACTCTGTAAACGTGGAGGAGGTAACTACCGCAATAGCGCATCAAGGCGACTGCTCAAAGGAGTCAATCAAGGTTGGGGAAATTCGCTGTAACTTCTCGCGAACAGGAACCATATAGGTAAGCTGCCCTGTAGCCACTGCCAAAAAAGTACATGAGGGAGGGCGCCTCCTTGTGGGATGGGCAAAGGTGCAGCTATTGAAAACTAGGCCCACCCGGTGCTTTAAATGCCTTCAAAGTGGACACGTACGTGCAAAGTGCACAGAGGAAGCAGATCACAGCAACGATTGTTATCGCTGTGGTCAACCTGGTCACAAAGCGTCAAACTGCCTTGCTGTGCCAAATTGCCTCCTGTGCAGCGCAGCGAACGGGGACTTCAACGCCAAATCTACAGCGTGGGGATCCCCAACAACGGATGCCCGTGGCGAGGCACTGGAAGACTAGGTGAGAATGACCGGCCTGTCTGTCCTCAACCAAGGTTCGATTAACAAATGCGTGCGAAGGAATGGGGGGTCTATTGTTGATCTGTCGCTGTCTTCCTCCACACTCGCTAGTTCTGTGCGGGATTGGAAGGTCTTACAGGATGTGGAGACTATATCAGATCACAGATACATCCGCTTTGACGTCTGTTCTCCTGGAAGTCCTGGTATTAGTCGTCGACATATAGAGCGCATACCATCATCAACCAAAAAATGGGTGCTAAAAAGTCTAAACAGGGAAGCGCTCGTTGAGGCCTCTATTGTTCAAGCCTGGTTGCATCCTCCGACAGAGCTGGTGAACGTTGAGGAGGAAGCCATGTGGTTCCAAAACTCCATGACGGCAATTTGCGATGCATGCATGCCCCGAGTCATATTTCAACCTCACAGGCGTCAGGTGTACTGGTGATCCCAAGGGATATCTATCTTACGTGCCAACTGCGTTAAGGCAAACCGCCAATACACAAGACATCGCAGAAGGCAGCATAATTATATCTCTGGTGAAGATCAGTTATACGAGGCGTACAAAGAAAGCGTAAAAACCCTAAAACTGGCCATCGGAGAGGCTAAGACCCGGTCTAGAAACGAGCTACTGGATACCCTTAGCCAGGATCCATGGGGTCGACCATATAAAATAGTGAGGGGGAAAATTCGACCCTGTACAACTCCACTTACCGTCAGTCTCTCGCCCATCTTTTCATGGCAAGGTCATGCTGGCGGTGTCTTTAGACATTGCCAACGCATTTAATAGTCTGCCTTGGGATACTATCAGAGAGGCACTAAGGTTTCACAATGTACCTGCCTATCTTACGAAAATTGTGGAAAACTACCTCTCAGAAAGGTTTATTTCCTATCCTGGGCAAGAGGGCCAAATGCTAAGAAGGGAAATGACGTGCGGTGTCCCTCAAGGATCAGTTCTCGGCCCTCTTCTGTGGAATATCAGATTCGACATGGTCTTGCGAGCCAATTTTTTCCCAGCTACTGGTGTAATATGCTATGCAGATGACACTCTTGTCACTGCGCGAGGAAATTCCTAGGAGGAGGCTGCCCGCCTTGCAAATGAGTCGGTGGCACAAGTTGTTGCCAGGATAAGTATGATAGGACTGGACGTGGCGCTGAATAAGTCCGAGGCTATTTCCTTCCACAGGCCTCGAAAGGCACCGCCACAAGGTTCTCACATCGTTGTCGGTGACATTCGCATAGAGGTTAAGACCAACCTGAAATATCTTGGACTAATCCTCGACAGCCGCTGGAACTTTCCCGACCATTTTAGGACGTTAACTCCTCGCTTAATGAGGGCGGCATCTGCATTAAAGCGGCTACTACCAAATCAAGCCCTTCTCCATCCGCCATAGTATGGTAGGTCGACGGATATATAGTTGTTCCGTCGACTGGCCGTATTGTGGTGGATGACTTAAAGACGGTGCACACGGTGTTTGACCGCGTCAAATACATGCCAGTTGTGGCCAGTTATGAAGGGTTCCACACGAATCACCGTCGTCGGGGCTGCGGTAGTATGCGAAAGCGTTCCCGTGGCCTCGACAAAAGACGCTAAGAAGATAACCGTAGGGTTTTAGCCGGTAGGAGTCCGGCATAACCCTTGCGCCTCTGCGGCGGATGGGTATCCATGAGGATTTCCCCACGAAAAAAAGAAAAAAAAAGGTATTCACTTTCTTGAGTTTAGAAATCTGTATTTGTAAATCTTTTGAAGTCACGATAGCCGAGTTGTTGGGTGGTCGGAATTTCGAGTCGTGAGACCTGAGTTCGATCCCCAGGTGGCAGTACCAATGAGTTTTTCAAAAAAAACTTATGTACTAATTTCATCGTTGGCTTGGACATGAAGGCGGCGACGGGCTCACCACCTGTCACGTTGTCCCGAAAATATCTTCGGTGGAAGGTGGGTCAAAGGGACTTAATTGTCTAGACTTGACCTCTGTCTACCCCTGTATTGGGAATTGCGTGAAGATATTTATTTATTTATTTTATTTGTAAATCTTTTGGAATTCTCCTCCTAATCATTCTGCTTATATAGCAAACATTTCCATTCCTCTTCGGCAAATATTTGAAGAGTCGAATGCTAATATTACAATATTCGCTCCAGTAATTAACTGCTGCAACCGAAATGTCCTCCTTGAACTACAAATAATTGATAACTGGAATTGACCTTTATTCGAGGAGAATGCTTCTTATATTTTTAATGAGATAAAATTGTTTGACGACCTGAACCCTACGATGAATATAAATGCTTCCACTCGGTTCATGGACATTTATATGTCTATGTAAATGTTCAACCCATGTTGATGGAATTAGACTTTTAGCTTGTATACCAAGACGGCTATGGGCTCCTTACCTGTCATGCTATCCCAAATAAGCTTCTGTGAAAATTGGATGAAAGGTCATCATAGTCTAGATCTCTGCATAGCCATTTACGATAAATTGCGTGAAGTACTAAAATAAATATATCTGTTAGTTTTTTAAATGATTTATTATTTGATTTAGAGCATGTATACATGATAAAAAAAAAACAATTTAAAAAAATATCTCTCTATTAGGCTGTGTCGTCTGCCACCAAATACCAATGGAACAAATGTTGTGTTTCGGTGTAAAGGGTACAGAGAGCCAGTGTAATAATAATCAATCGGTGAAGATATCTATCAGAATCAGGCGAAAGAAACTCCTTTTTCGTTAATCACTTTTCTAAGATGATTAAATTTGAGATATAACTTTTTCTAGACAGCTTGGGAAAAATTACCTCATTCCCGGGGGTTATTGTAATTGAACGAGTAACTTACTCCACAGAGCTTAGTAACAGTAGGTACTGGTTTAGGTACTATAAATTAATAAAGAAATATCTACACGCCATATATGCCATTCCCAATACAGGGGAAGACAGAGGTCTAGACAATTAAGTCATTTTGACCCACATTTCACTGAAGATTTTTTGGAACTGGCATACAGTGTAGGTGTTGGTGTATAGCTTTCTTTATATTCGCTACAAGTTTGTGTTACATAACTATAAATATTAATTAGATTGAGAATATAGATTAAAGATTTTATTAAAAAATACTTAATCATTTTCAGTTGACACATCCAGTAATTTATATATATTTCCATTAAAACGAAGATGGCTAGAATTAATTAAAATTTCCTATTTCGTAACGTCTTCAGGCGCTGCGACGTAAACGTTGTATTAATTCCACCATATTGCACTCCATTTTGTATTTTCTAAAAATTATTCGATTTAATATTTAAAAATAAATTACTAATTTACAACATAATAATTTGAATATACTGTTATTTTACTACAACACTATTTTTATATTCTTTATTTTAACATAATATAAGACAGTACGGCAAACTTCTCAAAAAGGGGAGGGTCTACAGTACTCGGATACCTAAACGTGCCTGTATGAAGAAAATGATGAATTTGAGAGAAGCGATAGAGATGTATGAAAGGACTCATGGAGATCTGTACTCTCTGGCTACCCGTCAGGGACTGTGCATAAATATATTTATTATATTTATTTTACCATAACATTAAAAACACGTTACTGGTTTTATATTTAAGACCACTTTGTTTATTAAATGAAAAAAAAATATAGCATCCTGATTTTAGTTAAAATTTGATGACTTTGTAGTATAGTCTAGTGTAGTCCTTTATATATTTTACTTTTATCTATAATATAGCCCTTAGAGTATTAAGTCGTATTTAGTTCTTTGCACTCCTTAAGTAAAGGTGATAACGCTATAACTAGAGTGTAATAATGCTTTACCACCGAGCTCCCAGCGTCTTGGTACTTGGGGACGCTATCAAATAAGAATTTTTAATGAATTCTTGCCACCTCTTTTCAAGGATTATTAAATTCCTGCTCAAGTCTAGCGCATTGTTGAGAAACCGTGATGACTTTAAATTTAAAGAAAACACATAATACTGCTATGTTACAGTTCATAAGCTTTAAATCTTATTTATGTTGAAAATTAGTCTAGACAATTTAGTGCTCGACTGCATTTTTATATATTGCAATTACCTGATTGCTGGGTATCTTGTTGTTGTCTTAATAGACAATCCCACAGCACATTATACTTAAATATATGAAAATATGAGTTATGCTCGGTGTTTCTCTCTGCGATGGAATCCACAACGAAGGAATCTGCAGCAGAACTAAGGCAACAGACATAGCCGTAAGGATCAGCGAGCGACAGTGGCAATTGGCTAGCCACACAGCTGCATCAAGTGATAACCGTTCTCGAGTGGCAACCTCTTTTAGAGAAACGCAACGTGGGACCACCCCCCACGAGACGGAGAGAAGACTAGCAAATGATGCAGGCTTGAGGACCATCTTGTATGAAAAATTTTTGGGGGATGCCTATGTTCAGCAATGGACTCTTGATAGACTGTTGTTGAGTCATGCAACTCCACAGCACCGCTGAGTCCGGGGCACGAGGAACGGGGGCGTTGTTGCACGGCCAGTTTTGTGCGGCCGACTCGCGACCAGTCAGCTGTCACGAGCTCTGTTAAACAAACGCGTGCATCATTACATAATTTTCCATATCGTCCCGTGTGTCCGACTTGTAAACATTTGTACGTTTCAGTCGAGTACAATATTTATGCAGTCCACTGATTACTATTTCTCCAACAAGCGTCGAAGTCACCACTGTAAAGAAGACAAAATTTAAAAATAAATGTAAATATTTATGAAAATATTCATATAAACATTCTTGACTTGAGTACAACATTATCGTAACATTTCATCACACAACTTTTATTCTTAAAAAATAGGAACTACTTACTATAAAATACGAAATTTAATCCGTTACTAAAGGAAGTTTATTGGACTTATCTTCACAATACAGCACTTTGTGTGCTTGTTGCTCAAGAACGTGTTAGTTTAGGACGTTCAAACGTTTCGACAGACCCTTTCTATCTAATATGAAAATCTCACAAAAAATTATAGAACAAAATTACGTAGATAATTAAATATAGAATATAAATAAAATTAAAAGAAGATATGTGTCGCATAAGACGTCACTTAAGTAAAAAAATATGTTAATTGTTATAATAAATATTGAAATAATAAATATTGATTTCCGTAAGTCATTGACTGTAGATACTGAAATGTAGCAAAAATAATGACTTACGTAATATAGTCTACAATAGTGAGTAGAGTCTGTGTTTTTGTATTGTTCTTTAACATCTTATTTTGGGAAAAAGAGAAATTTATTTTTGTGTATATTTATTGTCTACATTTATTTATTTATTCAAAAAGTCACGATAGCCGCGCGGTTGGGTGGTCGGAATTTCGAGTCAAGAGACCCGAGTTCGATACCCAGATGACAGGATAGTACCAATGGGTTTTCAAAAAACTTATGTATGAATTATATCTTTGGATTGAATATAAATATGGCAATAGGCTCGTCACCTGACGTTGTTCCGAAAATATATTTGGTAGAAGGTGGGTCGAAGAGAATTAAGTGTCTAGTCTACACCTCTGTCTACCCCTGTATTGGGAATTGCGTGAAGACTTTACTTATTATATTATTATTATTTATTTATTATACCAATAAAAATAGAGTCACGATAGCCGAGTGGTTGGGTGATCGAAATTCGAGTCAAGAGACCCAAGTTCGTCCCCCAATGTTCGTACCAACGGATTTTTACAATAACGTTTCGACATAAAGACGGCGACGATCTCACCACCTGTCACATTATCCCAAATAATATCTTCGGTGGAAGTAAGCTAAGTAATTTTTAAAATAGAAGCATTTAACACCGCCAAGGAGAATTTTATCCATTTATAAATAGAACAAAAACCATACCATGCAGCTAGGAATAATTCAATAAATACACGAGTAAGCAGTCACAAATAAACCATTCCAAAATAATCTCGAGCCCAGACTGATCTTTAATATTTATAAATGCAGAATCTTTAGATGCAGTCCGAAGTTACGACGTCTGTCTGGTATCGATTCGCAACAAGGCTTTCATACATTACGTGTACAATCCAATATAATACAGATATTTTGACTAAATCCGTGGACAAGTAGGCGTACACACCGGTTTGAAGGTGTCGCAAACTCTAAAAGGAAATAAACACTTTTTCCATATTCTGCTATCTGCTCTGTCTCTTTCTATGGTCTGGGTATTGATACTGGGTGGCTTAGTTTTATGGTGGGTGGTAAAATAGTCACGGGTGAATAAAAATAATTTGAATGAAGCGAATGAGGTATGCAAGAACCGGGATCTGTTCTCTCTGATTACTCCGTCAAGGACAATGCCTGAAGACACTTATTTATTTTTTCTTTAATTTCTTATATAGTCTGAGGTCAACAATTATACATGTAGGATTTATACTGTAACAGAACGAGACAAAATATATCGAAGTTCATTTTTTTATAAGGCTTTACCCCTACCACGTGTGATAAGCATACATGTTTTTTTAACAGCGTAACATTTATAAAAGTTTATAAAATATACTCTTAAATTCGTTTGTAGTTTGTATATTGTGGTTGTTTATTTCTAACTGTCCGATGAATCACTTGCATTTTTGTATCTTAGACTTACGTATAGTTATAGAAATTTTGTAGCTCTTTATTTACAATAATTTTTGATGCAACATCTGATATTTGAGTTAAAAAAACAGTGTACATCTAAACAGTTGGATGAAGTGTTATAACTAAAATCATTTCATCAGACGTTCATTTTCCTTGTATTTGAATACATAATGTGTGATCCCTTGGAGTCGGACATGAATAAATTTTCTATTAAGTGAAACCGGATGAAAGCCCATTCCGGGTGGAAACTAGATTTACTTAACACTCTATATTCATTCAATAAAGATGGCGACGGGCGATGTCGAAAAAACCCATCTTTAGGCGATAGCACTTTCGTCCAATTATAATTGTCTTTTTGTTAAATAAATGAGAATATCCCTATTTTCTTTTTGTTTAAAAAATAGCACTTTTTTCAACGTTATTGAATCTCAACGTAATGATACGTATTATTCAATTTCAATATTCATTTATTTACATTATCAACCTTATTGAAAATGGACCATAACCTTTACAAGGTTGTAAACATTTATGGTTAAAAAATCATGCGGATTTTTGTGGAAAGTACATAGAAACATTAAATATACAGCCAAGAATTAATTATGAGCTATAAAAAATAAAAAAAAAATATCTTCACGCAATTCCCAAAACAGGGATAGACAGAGGTCAAGTCTAGACAATTAAGTCCCTTTGACCCACCTTCCACCGAAGATATTTTCGGGACAACGGGACAGGTGGTGGGCCCGTCGCCGTCTTTATGTCCAAGCCAACGATGAAATTCGTACATAAGTTTTTGAAAAACTCATTGGGGATCTATCTCGGGTCTCTCGACTCGAAATTCCGACAACTCGGCTATCGAGACTTTTTTTAGCTAAAAACTAAAACTCAATTAAGTCTGCTTATCTTCACGCACAAACCCTGACTCGACAAGGTTCGCGTACCTTACATATCTTTTACGCTAAATAAATTAATTTAAATGAAGACTTCCGTGAAAGAGTAGCCATACCGGCTAAGGTGTGGCCATCTCTGAGGTCCAGGGTTCGTATCCCGGGCGAGTCAAAGTAGAAAAACCACTTTTTCTATATTTTTATGGGTGAGGGTGTTTGTGGTGCTTTCCCTGTTTCCCGTTCCATAACACAAGTGCTTTAGCTGCTTACTTTGGGATCAGAGCAATGTATGTGATGTACACTTAGGTATTTATTATTATTAAGGTTTTTGTTATTATATTTTTGTAAATGGTATTTTAATAAAATATGTTTTAATGATTTAGTTAATAGACGTTCAAGTTCATCATCTATTTCACACAAGTACGTCTAAATGCAATTAGGAATACCAAATAAATTTGAAACTGGTTACTAAAGCAAGACAACAATTAAATGGTAAGGTAAAAAACTGATTTTGAATTATTTAACTAAAAATGAAGTTCGAATAAAATGTAATTCGTATTATGTCCATTATTAATCTAATATTCTGTTTTTATAATACATTCTTATCATAATCGTCACTTAATTGGCAGACAGGACCCTTTTTGCGAATTTATTCAAGGCCAAACTAAATAAATTCCTAATTTAAAAATGTTATCATACGAATAACGATTTAGTATATGTTTTGTGTTTTAAATTGATTTGTAAATTTAAATTTTATTATATCAATTTCCAATTATTTATAGTTGTAAGTTTTAAACTATTTTTAAATTATAAATTACATTGTATTTAATTATCTGAAATTTTTGTAATATTTGCATTCCTCTATGGTAAAACATTGTACAAATTTTTTATATGTATATAATCACGTGTTTTGAGCAAATAAATTGAATTGAATTAATATCATATTAATAAATACTCGTATAAGTATCGTGTATACAAAATTGTATATAATAAGTCACGATACCCGAGTTGTTATGGGATCTGTTAGGGAAGTCAAGAGATCCGAGTTCAATACTTGAGGCTCGTACCAATGAATTAAAAAAAAACTTACGTAAGATTTATATAGTTGGCTTGGCTATAAAGACGGCGACGGGCTCACCACCTGTCACGTTGTCCTAAAAAATATCTTGGACGATCTTTGTACGGTGGAAGGTGTGTCGAAAGAACTTAATTCTTGAAAAAAAATCTGAAAATATATTTTTATAAATAGGTTTTAATAAAATATAACTGTCAGTTTTGTAAATAAAATGTTATTGTTTACAAAATCCGCGCTATAGTATACCCCGTACCACCACTTTTATTGGTTTATTTCATTATATTGGTTTATTTATATATCTATCTTTATCTAATGACTTTAATGCGATTGTCCAATAAACATTTCTTTCCCGTATTTTAAATGAATCACACGAGCAAATAATGGAGTGCACAAGTTCGCCAGTTCAACATATTATAAAGTCAAAAACGTAGCAAATCATTCAGTTGCGCAGTTAAGCTGTCGGTTACAACCGCAGTCGGGTAATTAATATGTGTCGAGTAGTCTGAATAAATGGTAACGTTTCGTGGCGAAACATTTTGATACTTTGAGTTTTCGAAATGCATGTTTTTCTTTGTTTTTATATTTTTATATTGCTTCACGCAATTCGCCATGCTGGTGTACGCAAAGTTCTAAACGATGAGTGAGTTTGACTCAATTTTCACTGAAGATTTTTGGGACAACGTAACCAGAATTAACATATATGACACATATTTCGAGGTAAGTATGGTACGCAGTTAGAATGGAATTCTATCACAATAAAAAAGTGTATGTGTGACAATAAGAAAAACTGGTGAACTTCAAATATTAATAAATATCTTGTCGCCATTCCCAGTATTATGGTGGACGTATGCCGAAAACTTTTTTTTGGGACAAAGTATAAGGTGGTAAACCTGTCGCCATCTTTATGTAAATGCAGTTATGTAAAACAGAATACAGTATTGTACTGTTAGCTTGGCCACTAAAACGATGAAATCAAGTCACAAATAGGTTTCGTTGAAAGTTGACTTGAAAGTTCTAAATTGTCTAGACCTCTGTATACCCCAGTATCGCGACAAATGCGTAGAATATTTAAAAAGAGAAAAGATAATTTTTTTTTATATATTGGTAACCTTTAGACAGCTCTAACATGCAATATTTAAATTACTATTTTAATAGAGTTGACTTAAACTATGAACGGCTGCAGAGTGCATTTCACGCTTCAGTATACCTCATGGAGGTGTAATTTCATGTACCCGTGCCCTTGCTCTGTGGATACATTACTCTATAAAAGTTTCATACGACTTTAATCTTACTAGCATAATCTATACTAACATTCTATTTATTTATTGGTTTCATTGGGAGAACAAAGTGCTTAAACCCATGTCTTGCGGGTGGCGGATTCGGGAGGAGTTTTCTGGAGAAGAGGTTTAAGACACCGAGCGAATGAGCTGAACTCGTCTGAGTTCTAGTACTAGCCAGGAGAGAGAGGAGGAGGATGCGTTCTCTCTCGAAGCTTGCCTGGTGCGAGCAACGCGGGTGGTATCACGGATGTGTGGGAAAGCGTTCCCGTAGCCCTGCCATACTCAGCGATGGCGGAAACAAAGTGGGGTTTGAGTCGGTACAATCTCGACATCTCCTAACCTTACTATTACTGCATTAGGTGTTAACCCACGTAGAAAAAAGTGTGCAAGGGCTACAGTAGTAACTTATCATTAGGTTGCTAGCTCATCACCTGACTTCTATAAAAAAAAATGTATAGGAGAATATTGGGTTCAATTAAAAATGTTTAAAATAACTGAATATCAAGTGACGGTCTACTCTAATTAAGATTCAGAGAAAGAATTAGGTTACACTTTACATATAACCCGCATAACTTTTATAATATAGATATATCTGGATCCTTGAAAAGCCATCCGACTCAGTAATGAAGGGGCTTCTCTTCAGGCAGAGTTTATATTGTTATTAATATGCTGAGTCTGCTATATTATTGGTAGGGTGACCATATTAGATCAGCCTTATCTCTTACATAACTGGTATATAATAGATCGAAGATCCGCTAACGAAGTGGAGCGGTTAGGGCACAGCCTTTGTACTGGAGTGGAGTTTCAGAGATAATAATGTAATTAGAATTTTTCACCCTACTTCAATAAACAAAAACTGTATAGAAGAATTTTTTTTTTGCATGTTGTTCGGGTACACGAAACGATACAAAATTTCTCAACTAAAGGTTTAATGGCGGCCTATACCAGAGTTCCCCAAACTTTTTTGCGTCGTAGACCCCTTGCCATGTTTTTCCGTGTTGGGTAGACCCCTACTTACCTGATATTGGTTTCCTGTAAATTTCTAACTGTAGTGAAGTTTAGTGTTTAAAACTTAAAGTAAAAACACATGTTAATTTATACATTTATTAATTCAATTAAAATTGAAACTACTCAAAATAAAATTTTGTATCTGTTATGTAAAATATACGTAACATTAAATAAACATAAAATAACAAAAGCAATGAGTCAATATTTTTAGTGAGAAGGATGAACCTCATGCTTTAATATTAAATTAAAAATAACATTTGGCGTCAATTGTGTAAGGGTTAATCTTAAATCTCCTCGTCTAATGATGTCCAGTCTGTTTCTTTTTTCGTTAGGAGATTGATACATTTTTACGTAAAACTTTAAGGTTCGCTTATAAATAGTTTAAGTGACCGATTTGTCCGTACACCTACCAGTCATGTTAAAATTGTTTTATATTTTCCTTTGATATGTATTTATGTGTTTGTGAACATTATTTGTTTAATCACTTTATAAGTGGGTTTTGCCATAGTTGCCACGCCTGGCAAGCAAATTTTCTTTTCGCACGTTCTCGTCGTACGTGATCCACTTATAATTACCAGTTATTAGTTTTTCAAAAGTGGTTCGGTTTCATTGCGTCGTAATAAAGAATCACAAATGAGAACACGGTTTCTTTCAGTGAGCTCGTGAGGTACCGTATATCTAGCTTCTGTATGTGTCCAGTTTTATTTCAAATGCGCCAAAACTATTTCGTGGTTAATTCACAGTTCTTCAGCTACGTTATAACTACTGATATGCCAATCTTATTCCACTTTTTCAAAAATTGAATAATTTTATACATACATAGTCCATAAACATTGAAATTTTTTTTGCAGGATGCGTTGCATTTTTACCTTTTTTTTTGTAAAATTTAAAATTGTTTTGAATTTCTTCATTAGATTCACTTTTTGATCTTGACAGTACGAAAAAGAAATGAAAATCACACATTTTCCTAATATCAATTAAAAATATTTTTAAAAATATTATAGCCAGAGATTTTATAACAAGTTCATACATACTATAATGCGGAAAGACTTTTTCCCCTACCTATTGTGTAGGCATCTTGAAAAAAGGACAATATGATTTGGATTTAAAAAATGCTTTTGTAATTTTATCCAAAGCTTATCAATAAAAATGCATACATAATGTACTGAAAACTTCCGCGAGAGTATTTTCGAGCACTTTACATGAATACTTAAACATTTCAAGACTTTGTCGAGGAAAGTCTTATGGCTCGCTACTTGTTTTTCACGCTGCCATCGAGAAATATAATACGATACCCCAAGACCTCGATAGCCGAGTGGTTAGGTGAGTGGTTAGGTGCGTATTCCTCTGGATCGACGGTAGCTATGTGCGTACCGCAGGGCTCGATTCTCGGTCCATTTCTTTTTCTCATTTATATTAATGGTTTACCTTCCTTACTAGGGAATAACACGATATAGTATTATTTGCTGATGATACCCCTATAATATTTAAAATCAAACGACATATTGTTACACTTGACGAGGTAAATGATGCTATGTCAAAAATAGTCCATTGGTTCAATGCTAATAATTTACATTTAAATAGCAATAAGACTAAATAACTAGATAACATACAATAAGACTAAATAACTAGATAAAGACTGTATAAAATTTTCAACACGTAATGTTAAACAGTTGGGTGATACCAATGTACTAATAAATGGGGGAGAGTTGAGCTTTGTGGATACAGCTGTTTTTCTCGGAATAACACTTGATGCGAGGCTTCAATGGGGCCACCATATATCCCAACTTGCGAGTAGGTTAAGCTCTGCAGCATATGCTGTAAGAAAAATAAGGCTTTTAACTGATGTACAAACGGCTAGACTTGTTTATTTTAGTTACTTCCATAGCATAATGTCATATGGTATTCTGCTATGGGCTCATGCAGCTGACGTAGAAACAGTATTTGTTTTACAAAAGAGGGCCATACAACTTTCCCGAGCAACTCTTAGAGAGAAATTTAAAGAAATTAATATTTAAACACTGGCTTCTCAATACATATATGAAAATTTAATGTATGTGCATAAAAACATTAATACTTTTAGCAAGACTTCTGATGTACATAATGTAAATACTTGGAACAAACACAAGCTTACAACACCAGTTACTAGACTCCATAAAGTAACTCGTTCATAGGGCGGTGTATACGCTTCTACAACAAAGTCCCGGTAAATATGAAAAGCCTGTCTATTAACAGGTTTAAGAAATGTATTAAAGAAAAGCTTTTTAGGACGGGATTGTTAAATTACAAAGTAAAAAAAACTTGTATAACGATTTATCTACATTTCTTTTGTTGAAAAAAAAATATAAGGAGAAGCTCAAGCCATCAAGAATGAATTAAAAATTTTCTTATATATAGTCGCGTGATTACGGAATGAGAATCGAACCTAGGACTTCTGAGCTGGTAAAAAAATATCTTCACGCAATTCCCAATGCAGGGGTAGACAAAGGTCTAGTCTAGACATTTAAGTCCCTGCGACCCACCTTCCACCGCAGACATTTTCGGGACAGGTGGTGAGCCCGTCGCCGTCTTTATGACCAAGCCAACGATATAATTTGTACATAGGTTTTTAGAAAAACCCATTGGTACGGCCACTTGAGGATCGAACTCGGGCCTCTTGACTCGAAATTTCGACCACCCAACCACTCGGCTATCATGACTTGTCGGAGCTGGTGACACGATAAAAACCAGTTTATACGCCACTCGTCCACGGAGGTCCTGAAATTTAAAGAAGAAAAATCTAAAACTATAGATTAAATGCGAAGTTTTTTATGAAAGCAATGTTGTACGTTACGAATAGTTGTAAGCGCGTGCTATATTTCGTGGTTTTGTTTCGCTTTTGTGCTCTGTGTACAATGGAAATATATGTAACTGTTTGACTCCCACATTGCCTTAGTTGTCGTTTTAGAATTTTACAGATGTGAATATCATATCTGTTTTTTTTTAAAAAGAACTACCATAGATAATCGAGTATGGCTTTTCTTTGCGGAGATTCATTATTATAAATATGAAATAATACAACTATATTGCACAATTCAGTATACAAAAATAAATAACATGGTTCGGAGAGAAAACGAGCACGGACCCGTACATCGCGAACTTGTAGAGTCCCATATCACATATCGGAGCAATTCACATATCGGAGCAATTGTTTAATATAATATGTTTAAACCTGTCTATTTTTTTATAGAATAGGGAGGCAAACGACCCCATGAACACCTGCAATACCGGAGGAATAGCAGATGCGTTGCCGGCCTTTGAGAAATGAACAGGCTAATTTCTTGAAGATCCCTGTCTTGAGTCGTAGCGGTCCGGAAAACCGCTGACGGCAGCCCATTCCATAAAGTGCAAGTGCATGGCAAAAAATCCGCGTTAAACACACCGTGGTGGAATAGCAAGCATCAAGATGGTGGTGATGGAATTTTTGACTATGCCGTAAGGTACGATGGTGTAATTCAGCGGCTGGGATTAATGCGAACAATTCCTCGGAGCACTCCCCGTATTACGAAGGAACTTAATTGCTTAGACTAGACCTCTGTCTACCCCTGTGTTGGGAATTGCGTGAAGATATTTATTTATTTTATAGTCCCCAGCGGGATTTGAACCTTTAATCCTTTCAAAGTAAGTTTAATGGTATATATTATTTAGAAAGAAAAGTATTTAAGTAACTAACAGTAAGTGTTAACATACAAAAAAATCTGCGGCGGTGAGTTTGTCGTAGCTCATTGCCAAGTAATAATATTAATTACTTAATGGCGTCTGAAATCCCACTTCAATACATTAGATTATTATCTAGTAAGAAGGATGTACTCTAGATGTAATCTTTTCACTTCGCGAGCGTATAGTCGTCTTAAACCTTCATTAGTATAGGCCAGTGATTCCCAAAGTGGTCTGTATCGACCCCTAGGGGTCTATGACTACCAGCAAGGGGTCTACGTCAGCGAAAAAAAATTTGGGGGTCCATGAAATGATAATGAAGAGGAGAACAGACATCGCCTATTTAACAGAATTTTTTACAAAACTAAATATGGTTAATTTGCGATTACAAGGCGTCAGTTTAAATTTGATTAAAACAAGTTAAACTAACGAAGCAAAATATTGGATCGGGCGAATTTTCTCACTTCCCCAATTTGTCACAGACAAGCTGCCAGGAAGACGACGTTTCAACTTACGTTCAACATTTTGACACAAGTCACGATAGCCGAGTGGTTGGGTGGTCGGAATTTGGAGTCAAGAGACCCGAGTTCGATCCCCAGGTGGCGGGCTCGTACCAATGGGTTTTTCTAAAACCTATGTACGAATTACATCGTTGGCTTGGACATAAAGGCGGCGACGGGTTCACCACCTGTCACGTTGTCCCGAAAATATCTTCGGTGGAAGGTGGGTCGAAGGGACTTAATTGTCTAGACTTGACCTCTGGCTACCCCTGTATTGGGAATTGCGTGAAGATATTTTTTTTTATTTTTTTTTCAACATTTATATATTTATAATGCCCTCTAATCAGATTTTGAATATAGGTTTGAGGATATTTTGACTATGGTAATACCTCCGTGGATAATTAATCCATATGGTGGTGACATGGAAGAAATGAATGTCATAATACAAGAGGAACTGACTGAATTAAGTACAAGCGAATAATTTAAGGTTCAGTTTAAAAACGGATATCAGCGATTCTGGCTGCAAAACAACATACCCGTTACTTATCCCGTATTATGCAATATAGCGAGGAAATTTTTAATTTCCTTTTCATCGTCATACCTAGTGAAAAGGGGGTTCAGCACTGTTATCAATCTCCTAACGAAAAAAGAAACAGACTGGACATCATTAGACGAGAAGATTTAAGATTAACCCTTACACAATTGACGCCAAATGTTATTTTTAATTTAATATTAAAGCATGAGGTTCATCCTTCTCACTAAAAATATTGACTTTGAATGACTAAATGACTAAAAACATTGCTTTTGTTATTTTATGTTTATTTAATGTTACGTATATTTTACATAACAGATACAAAATTTTATTTTGAGTAGTTTCAATTTTAATTGAATTAATAAATGTATAAATTAACATGTGTTTTTACTTTAAGTTTTAAACACTAAACTTCACTACAGTTAGAAATTTACAGGAAACCAATATCAGGTAAGCATGGGTCTACCCAACACGGAAAAACATGGCAAGGGGTCTACGACGCAAAAAAGTTTGGGGAACTCTGGTATAGGCCGTCATTAAACCTTTAGTTGAGAAATTTTGTATCGTTTCGTGTACCCGAACAACATGCAAAAAAAAACTTCTTCTATACAGTTTTGTTTATTGAAGTAGGGTGAAAAATTCTAATTACATTATTATCTCTGAAACTCCACTCCAGTACAAAGGCTGTGCCCTAACCGCTCCACTTCGTTAGCGGATCGTCGATCTATTATATCCCAGTTATGTAAGAGATAAGGCTGATCTAATATGGTCACCCTACCAATAATATAGCAGACTCAGCATATTAATAACAATATAAACTCTGCCTGAAGAGAAGCCCCTTCATTACTGAGTCGGATGGCTGTTCAAGGATCCCAATATATCTATATTATAAAAGTTATGCGGGTTATATGTAAAGTGTAACCTAATTCTTTCAGCAAATAAATAATCCTTTTTTAAAAAGTGTATTTTAATCCCCCGCATAACAGATCGCAGATCCGGACACCAAGTACGTCACACGCTGTAGCCTACACAACTTGACACATACAGAAGCTAGATATACGGTACCTCACGAGCTCACTGAAAGAAACCGTGTTCTCATTTGTGATTCTTTATTACGACGCAATGAAACCGAACCACTTTTGAAGAAACTAATAACTGGTAATTATAAGTGGATCACGTACGACGAGAACGTGCGAAAAGAAAATTTGCTTGCCAGGCGTGGCAACTATGGCAAAACCCACTTATAAAGTGATTAAACAAATAATGTTCATAAACACATAAATACATATCAAAGGAAAGTATAAAACAATTTTAACATGACTGGTAGATGTACGGACAAATCGGTCACTTAAACTATTTATAAGCGAACCTTAAAGTTTTACGTAAAAATGTATTACTTACATTTTCCTCGTGAAATATATATATATATATATATATATATATATATATATATATATATATATATATATATATATATATATATATATATATATATATATATATATATATATATATATATATATATATATATATATACATATATATATATATATATATATATATATATATATATATATATGTATATATATATATATATACATTATATATATTACACATTATATCACATTATATATATATATATATATATATATATATATATATATATATATATATATATATATATATATGTAAATGAAAATATCTTCACGCCATTCCCACTACTGGGGTAGTCAGAGGTTTAGACAGCGTGATGGTAGTGACAGGTGAAATGGAAATCTAAAGTATTAAAACCATGTATAACTAATTATTCCAGTGTTGAAAAGAGTCATGCGTTCGTCACCACTTTTTCGTAAATGTCACTTTACCACGCTTCCTATAGCTTAAGTCGGATTTCGTGTAATCCATCCGTCGTATAATCCGTTTTAAAATTAAAAATAATGACCATGTTTTATAAATATTTATTTAAATAATAAATATATATGCAATTAATCATGAATTAATTCAATAAATTATTTAATGTCAATTTTTATTGAGGAGTAAAGCCACATAATTGAATATCAGCTTCTCTAAATAGGCATGCGAACATATTGACTCAAAGCTATCGTATAATGGTCGAATAAATTACTTCCAAGGGTTCAGATTTATTCCTTAATTAAAGACAAATTTGTGCTTTATACAAAATATTGCATTTGTATTTCTGACTAAGGATTTATTTAATGAAATAAGTTATGAGATATTTATCAGAAATTTGGAGGTTGAAGAATTCTTTTCTGACTACAATTCGTCTTGTACCGGCACCCATCACCACTCTCTTATCTATTTCTGCAGCCAAATTGAATTGATTCTTAAAAAAAAGGTGTAACCTAAAAGAGAAACTCTTGAGATCAAGTCTGAAGGCTACAGAGAGAGTCTAAATTCATAATACCAATGTAACGCGCAATCATGATAACGCGTTACATTGGTAATAACTTTCCACTTGTGATCAGAAATATAAAATAATCTCTGTCTACCCAAAACTAGGGTAGACAGAGGTAATTAAGTACTTTCGACCCGCCTTTCCCCGAATACTTTTTTTGGGATAACGTGACAGGTAGTGAGCCAGACGCCGCCTTTATGTCCATGCCGATATGATATTAACTGTACAAAAAATTTAAAAAAATCGACCACATGTGGATAGAACCCGATCTTTTGACTAGAATTCCGATTACCCAACCACTGAGCTATCATGCCAGTTCATAGATTTTCGTTTAAACATGGTTCAACGATTTATAAAAATAATCTTTTACACAAAAACCTTTTTAGTTTTTATCTGATAGCCTTCATGGCAGTATATTTAAAATTGCAATAAACTTTCATAAGTCACTATAGCCGAGTGGATTGTGGTCGGAATTTCGAGTCGAGAGACCCGAGTGCGATCCCCAAGTGGCAGGCTCGTACGAATGGGTTTTTTTCAAAACCTATGTACGATTCATATCGTTGGCTTGGACAGAAAGATGGCGACAGGCTCACCACCTGTCACGTCGTCCCGAAAATATCTTGACTATTTTAAAAAAAGTACACTAGCTATGTCACATTACTAGTATTCCTGTTAACCACTCCAACTTAGCTGCAATGCTTGTGTTTTCACAGTGTTTTACGACAATAGTCGAATGACGGGGCCGAAGCTGCGACGCTATGTTTCGCAGTCCGCACCCTAATCCTTTAGGCTATTGACGCTCCATCTCTCGCACCTTATACCCTGATGCTCGTTACCGGTCTGCTGGGTTTTGTTCTGATTTCAAATTTGAAATATTTACCCTGCAATCTATTTTGGGACAGGTGCTAATCTCGTTGCCGTCTTTATGCCCAACCCAACAATATGAATCGTACAGAGGTTTTTTGAAGAAACCCATTGGTAGGAGCCGGGGTATCGAACTCGCTCTCTCGACTAGAATTCCGACCTTCCAACGACTCAGCTATCCTGACTTTTTTTTATTCGTGTCGTGTGTAGTATGGCTGTGATCCTGATGTGTGTGCTAGAGCTATTATTCACCATTGTCGCTTCTTACGATAAGAAAAATTGTTGGCATATGTTCTGCTAATCGATATAATCTATTTACATAAAAGCGTTGAGTCACTCATTCATACACTGATACGACATACAGTAAGTGACCCATAAATATTAAATATGGTACGGAGACGAATTACATATGGAAGTCGTAAATAGACAAAGTTTTTTAAGAAATTCCACCTGTAAAACGACTTCTTCGACGAATTCGGAGGACAAGTGACCCATACTCCAGTATTCATGGCGTCGCCAAATCTGGGGTTCGGGTGTTGCTATATCTGAGGTTCGGGTGTCGACTCCCGGTCGGGTCAATGTAGAAACACTTACGCTACATTTTTCTCGGGTCTGTGTACTTAAGGTACATTCGTTGTTTATGATTCCATAACAAATGTTCCTAAGCTACTTACTTGGGATCAGAACAATATTCATAATGTTATCCCTACGTATTTATTTACAAAAAGGCTTCTGATTAACTCATTTACAAATTCCATTCATAATAGTCTTCGTTATGAAGCTGGTCGTTAATATTACAAAGGTTCCAGTGAATTTGGGGTACGCTGTGACGTACGTGGGTGACGTTAGGTATTTTAAAAGACTTCCTTAAAGTCTCACTTAACATTAGAAGAGGCTTTTTACGTTTGCGGGCGGAATAGAATTTATGACAATGATTCTACGTGATTCGAATGTGAAATTGAGTTTGAGCTTGAACTAATACCGACTCACGAGCTCTTTTACATTCGAAAGGACTCGTGAATTAGTTTAAAATAGTAACTATGAAAAGATATATTGAAATGAATTAAACTAAAGTTTACATTTAAAAAGTAGCTTTACATCACATTTGAGTCAAATATTTTAAACTAGACTGATAAGTCAGGATAGCTGAGTGGTTGAGTGATCGGAGCTCGACTCCGGCCGTCATTGGTCGCCTAATTTGGTCAAAAAGTTTTCCGAATAGTTGCGGGATAACTATACCTTTATCGGTAAGCTTTGCGATAGCAACGACTTTAGATTTTGGAAACTTTAATAGAGTACTTATATAACGCCTATACATTACGGTATCTTTTTATTACTACATTTTCTCAAAATGAGTATTATTCTTATACATATTTTTAATAAGTCACGGTAGCCGAGTGGTTGGGTGGTCGGAATTTCGAGTCATGTGACCCGAGTTGGATACCCAGGTGGCTGGCTCGTACCAATGAGGTTTTCAAAAACTTATGTAAAAATTATATAGTTGGCTTGGACATAAAAACGGTCACCAACTGTCACGTTGTCGCGAAAATATCTTCGACGGAAGGTGGGTCAAAGGGACTTAATTGTCTAGACTAGACCTCTGTCTACCCCTGTATTGGAAATTGCATGAAGATATCTATATTTTTATTTATTTATACTTTTTTTAAATTTATTATGGTACATAAAACAGTTTACAATCATGATTGAAACCCAGCATAGTTAAAAAGCGCGATAACATAGATTATCTATTTATTATACATGGAGAAAAACTTATAAGAACAACTGCACACACGCATACAAGTACATGTACATACACACATAGAGACACGTTTTTATATTGTACGTTATACATTTTTTATATTGTACAATTGCTAATAGTGGATTACTCCTATAATTTTATTTAATATCATCATATATTAATATATAATGTTTATATTAATATCATATATTTATTTATTATACAAGTATCTATAGCGCAGTCTTTGCGCCTTTAGTTGCCTGTAAGCGATCGCTGTGCACCGATATGGCCGCCAACTGCAACTATCTTTTATTTTTTTCACGTGTCCTTTTTGTTTTGTTGTGTATGTATGTATATATATATATATATATATATATATATATATATATATATATATATATATATATATATATATATATATATATATATATATATATATATATATATATATATATATACATACATACATACACAACAAAACAAAACAAATGGAGGACACGTGAAAAATTTAAATTTCTATCAGAAGGAAAACGTTTATACTTTCTTTTAGCTTTATCACGAAGAGCCATACACTCCTTTATATTACTAGTGAGCCACGGCGCAGGATTTCGCTTAACTCTAACACTTGCGCATCGGTGCATGCTTGTTAAACAAAGTTAATACAATCTTTGTGAAACCACTAACCTTTTCATCAACATTATTACTATTTACTATTGAAGTCCAGTCTATGGCGGCAGCATCACGCTGCAATGCCTCCAAGTCTATGCCCTTAAAACTACGAAGAAAAAAATATTGCGGTTTAAGTTTTGGTGTTCGAATGCGGTAAGAAAGATAGACCAGATCATGGTAAGAAAAAGAAGAAGTTATTTGGCCATGAGAGATTACATTACTGGGCGATGAAACGATCATCAGATCAAGAAGAGAGGGAATGCAATTAGGAAAATGATGGGTGGCAGAAAGGGGTAAGAGCTGTAGGCTGAAAGAATTTAAGAGAGCTGTTAATCGAGAAGCACGGGAATCATTTTTTAACAGACAAGTATTAAAATCGCCCATTAATATTACATGGTCATATATAGGACAGAGATCAGCAAAAACTTTATCTAGATCGTCAAAGTAGTCAATGGATAAATTGGGACTGTAAAATACAGAAAGCAGAATTTTTGAATTATTTAAAGATATTTCAAGGAATAAGTATTCGGCAGAACCAGAATACGCAGACGGGGACGCGCTGACGATTTTGTACTGAATATCGGTGCGAAGGTAGATGGCAACACCACCACAACGTTTACCGATTCGATCATTTCGGATAAGAATATAGCCAGGCAAGGCGAACTGGGTAGACGGAAGAGAAGGTTTAAGAAAAGTCTCAGAGATGAGGAGTGCATCAAGGTACTTACTATCAATGGATGCTAGAAGATCAGAGTAGTGACTAGGAACACTTTGTACATTTATGTGGGCTATTTTAAGATTATCAGAGTGAGGGGTGAATAGAGAGCATAATTGATCATGCAGAGTCAATGTTTCAGAGGATACACTATCCACGCTCATAAAACTGTCTGAAGACGAGCAGGAAAAAAAACTTTAATTAAAATTAGCTAAATCATTCATATTTCTGCGATGTATGTACTAATTTATAATACTAATTTATAATAAATATAAAATTAAGACTAAAATATTAAAAACATGTATATATAAATACACAAACATAAAATAATGAAAAGAAAAAAAAACGGCTTATATCAGCTAAACCCAACACTCACTGGTGTAGTGGAAGGAATGTGTAGATTTTGTAAGTAAACTATTAAACGAAAATAAATTAGATCAAACAAGACTACAAGTACAAAGGAAAGGGGTTACAAATATGCAAATACAATCAAAAATACTATTATGTATATAGTATTTTTTTACTGTATTTTATATACTATGTAAAACTATTTATGTATGAAATACTTAAAGCTTTGTTTATTTATGCGTTAATGTGGTTTTTCTGTATTAAATATCCAACGCTAACGTTACCAAGATGCTATCAGTGTTAAAAGAAATTTCTGTAAGCACTTGTTAGTGAAGCAATCTAACCAGACAGCTCTTATTTACGTTCGGTGGTTTGATTTTTCAGCTTGAGAAAATTCAGTAATGATTGTAGATTGATGAAGACCCGATAGCCTTGTCGCTAAAGACCCACCCTCCACTCACACCCTCACACACCCACACTCCCTCCCTATATATATATATATATATATATATATATATATATATATATATATATATATATATATATATATATAGATATATATATATATATATATATATATATATATATATATATATATATATATATATAGGGAGGGAGTTGCTGTAATATATATATATATATATATATATATATATATATATATATATATATATATATATATATATATATATATATATATATATATATATATATATATATATATATATATATATATATATATATATATATATATATATATATATATATATATATATATATATATATATATATATATATTTATATATATATATATATATATATATATATATATATATATATATATATATATATATATATATATATATATATATATATATATATATATATATATATATATATATACATATATATATATATATATATATATATATATATATATATATATATATATATATATTTATATATATATATATATATATATATATATACATATATATATATATATTACACAGCAAGGAATCCCCAAAAAATACATACGTATAATACAAGAACAGCATACATGCTAATAATCTTTATAAAAATTGTTATTTGGGATAACTGTGTGACTGGAATTGTAGGAAGTTGTTATAATCTGTTATAAATCCTGTAAAATTTCAACGTAGAACATGAACCTTAGATGTCAGAGAGGATTTGCTTTAATCAAAGTACAGGGGATTTGCTTTAATCGCCCGGCTTGGCACGCGAATTGGCGATTAAAGTACCAGACAGAATAATAATTGTAAAGAATTTTGATCTGTTGTATTTCGAGTCACGAGTACGAGTATAGTCACGATGGCCGCGTGGTTGGGTGGTCGAAATTTCGACACAAGAGACCCGAGTTCGATTCCCAAGTGGCAGGCTCGTACCAATGGGTTTTTCAAAAACTTATATACGAGTTATGTCGTTGCCTTGGACATAAAGAAGGTGATCTGCTCTTGCGAATTTTTTTGAAGACATTTATTTATTGTATTTCGAGAATGGTAAACCAAGCGGAACCTACATAGCCAGTGAACTTTGGAGGAAGTGTTTACGTTTTGCTTTGTTGCACCGCTCTTCTTGCCTTCCATAGCCGAGGTTGAGTCGCAGCTGAAGGGTGTTAGTATTGTGGTTCACCAAGCTTCCTATCCTCTGCAAAGCTGGTAGTGGTCGCAACTCTGATGTGGTTGAGGTCAGGCTGCGAGGAGATAGTATTTTCAGTAATACAAACACCGCACTCCCTGTCTTCCGCGGCCGAAATATAGTCTGTGCCGAGGCCAAAGTCGAGATGCGCTGGGTGATGGGTGGGCTCATGGCCTCTAGGTGGTACCCTCGGGGTTCATTGTCCACTTAGGTTTGGAGTAGAAGGAGGTAGACACGTCTGTGTTCCGAGGCGTCTAGCCATGAAGCGGGAGAGGATGTATTCTATCCCGAGAAGAGCTTTCCTGGGGCGGCCAGCGCTGGTTGCCAACATGAGCGGATGGCAAAATACCGTGGGATTTTAGTCGTTACGAACCCAACATCACCCGTCCTTTCTCCTGTTAGGTATTTCCCCACGTATAATTCGATCATAAAAAAAGGATCAACAAGCATATCCCCAGTATGCAATAGAAATAATTTGCTATAGAAAAACGCTCAATTTTCAACGAAAAGATTTGAACACAAATATCGCACGGAAGTGTAGCGAAACAAAAACAAAAAAAAACCAACAACGAGCATCTCCTAAGCGAAATTTAATGTATCGTATATCAAAACTTGCTCCTATTAAAACAGCTGCAGTTACAGCCTACAGATGTTTATAAAAAACTTTTTCTTAACACACCACGCGAGCACGGTGTAAGATACGCAATAATTTTCTGTACATTTTTTGCTCTTAAGCTTTTTCAAAATTAATTTCTCTTATTTAAATTTAAGTTGATGGATGTCGAAAAATATTTTTATTTTAAATGATTTTAATTTATTTACCCTTACCACGTGTGATCTGTAGACAAGTTATTATTTGAAGCGTAGTTTTTATAATAAGTTATAATTGTTTGCTTAAATTTGTGTATAGTTTGTTATAGCTATTTATTGATTTATTTACCTCTTTATTTATTAGAGTATACAATTTATTTTTGAGATAAAA
Organism: Sericinus montela; assembly: GCA_029286605.1. Classification (NCBI taxonomy): domain Eukaryota; kingdom Metazoa; phylum Arthropoda; class Insecta; order Lepidoptera; family Papilionidae; genus Sericinus; species Sericinus montela. Next base: position 414,263 of record JAGSMR010000079.1, on the reverse strand, counting down.
GAATTCTTGATACTTGAGATAAAAAACAGTTTACATATAAACAGTTGGATGTAGCGTCATAACTGAAATTTAGAAGCAACATTTTCCTTATATTGGAAAACATAATGTGTGATCCCTAGGAGTCGGACGTGAATAAATTTTCTATTAAGTGAAACTCACTCCGGGTGGAAACTAGATATACTTAATGCTACTTTAAAACCTTTACGATTTAGTTCAACAGTACGTCAACGGTGAATGTTAAAGGAATATTTATGTAATTAAAATATAGTTTTAGAGATCCAAGTCTGATACCCAGAAGGTAGGCTCGAACCAGTGGACATTTTTTTTCGAAACTTATGTGTGCTTTATATCGGTGACTTGGACATAAAGAGGACTACAGGCTTATCGCCTGCCACCTTGTCCCAATATATACTCCAGTGAAGTGTTTATAACCGTGTGGTAACGGTGTAAGAAGACCACTGTCTTAAATAAAGGCTATTTCCATTTGTCGCCTCTTACGACACCCACGGGAATGAAGGGTGCCACTCCTTCATTCCCGTGGGTGTCGTAAGAGGCGACTAATAGAAATAGCCTTTATTATTGTTATGGCAACCGGTAGATGACGGAATAACCATCCCTAAATAATATTAGACCACAATAATCTGACCGAAGATGGGCAGCAACGTCTGAGATGCGAATGGTCTGGTACTGCGATCGCCAATCCTCTGTCCAAGCGTGGCAGTTATGGCAAATCCTCCCTATGGAAGAGGCCTATGTCCTGCAGTGGACTTTACTAAGCCATTATGAATGTATGTATGTATGTATGTATGACGTGTGTTTCGAAAAAAACTAAATTGTCTATCTCTGATAAAAGTCACGATAGCCGAGAGGTTGGGTGGTCGGAATTTCGAGTCAATAGACCGAGTTCGATCCCCAGGTGGCACGCACGTACCAATAGGTTTTTCAAACACTTATGTACGAATATCGTGGGCTTGGAAATAAAGACGGCGACGGGCTCACCACCTGTCACGTTGTCCCGAAAATATCTACGGTGGAAGGTGGTTCGAAGAGACTTAATCGTCTAGGCTAGACCTCTGTCTACCCCTGTATTGGGAATTGCGTGAAGATATTTATTTTATTTATTTATTTATTTAGATTTGTCCTCCCTCCCTAAATAATTTGATCAGTTAGTATTCGAGAGTTAGTCTCAGCATACCTCACCACTTTTATTGTTAACATTTCGCGCTGTATATTTTCTTCACCATTTGTGCCACCATCGGCCTTCAGTCATTCTTTCAATTGTGCTACTTAAACTATTACAAAGTCGGCAGAGTCTATATATTATATATTTATTAGGCATTATAAACTGTATAACAACTAATATAAATACCATTAGTATTTATGTTAGTTACACATGGCATAACATTTTAAACTAAGCTCTGTTCCCAGCGGCATTCGAACCCTTTAAAAGTAACTCATAACTCATATATCATAAATGAAAGAAATACATTTTGAAAAAGATTAAGAGACGAAAAGAAAAAAAGTTACACAAAAATGATTGCCGAGTTTAAGTCACGATGATTGCGTATCTTACACCGTGCTCGCGTGGTGCGTTAAGAGAAAGTTTTTATAAACATCTGTAGGCTGTTACCGCAGCTGCGTTGTTACGAGCAAGTTTAAAAAAATATATCTTCACGCAATTTCCAATATAGGGGTAGACAGAGATCAAGTCTAGACAATTAAGACCCTTTGACCCACCTTCCAACGAAGATATTTTCGGGACAACGTGACAGGTGGTGAGCCTGTCGCCGTCTTTATGTCTAAGCCAACGATGAAATTCGTACATAAGTTTTTGAAAAACTCATTGGTTCTGCCACCTGGGGATCGAAGTCGGGTCTCTCGACTCGAAATTCCGACCACCCGTCAACTCGGCTATCGTGACCATATATATTATGGACGTGATTAATACGAGACAGAGATTTAATTTTTAAATATCGAGAAACATAATTATTATTTTGTGGAGATGTGATTTCCTTGTAAAATGTGCGGCGTTACCTTGGCCAACCGGAAGCGAAACGAAGAGATTCGCAAAATGGTAGGTTTGAAAGATGACCTTAACACTAAAATGGATAAGGGCGTGCTTCGATGGTTTGGGCACGTTGAGCGAATGAGCGAACACTGAATGGTGAAGGAAATATATAGCGCGAAAGTTAATATTAAAGGTAGTCGAGGTAGGCCAAGACTAACTTTCGAAGACCATGTGAGCAAATTGCTCGAAGAGGGGAGGGTCAAGAGTACTCGGATACCTCGACGTGCATGTATGAAGAAAATGATGAATATGAAAGAAGCGAAAGAGGTATGTAAGGATCGTGACACTTGGCGATCTGTTCTCTCTGGCTACCCCGTCAGGGACTGTGCGTAAAGATAAGTAAGTAAGTAAAATAAGTGACAGTGTCGATTTAAGTAATAAAATGTCATTAAAAATAAAGCAAGTATCAATTAACAGGTAATTATGTTATGTAGTCGTGACAACAACTTATTGTACATAAATTACAGGAATCGTTCTACCCCACAACCTCAGTTTTTGAACACTTTTTCTACATTTTTTGGGTCTAGGTGTTTGTGATACCTGCTGCGTTTCTGATTCCTGTGTCTCACGGTGCCCCGGCTAGCGATAATTAAAGGGTGTATAAAATATTATGAGATTTGCAAATCCTTACTATGGCAAATGCTAAAGTACTACCTCGTAACTTTTTAAACGTTATGATTGTATGTATGTAAAATTATAAATATCAGTAGTGTTTAATACAATAAAACTAATAACCTTCATGCATTTTTCCCAATAGCGGGGTGGACCGAGGTTAAGACTATTAAGTCTTTTCGACCCACCATTCACCGAAACCTATTGATAACAATGTCAATGGTAAATAATACTTACATAGACATAAACATCCTTGAATCGATCACAAATATTCTCATTCATGTACAATGTTTGTCCCTTTCGGGATTCCGACTCACAACCCTTTGCTTTGGAGCCAAAGTCTCTAGCAACAGGGCTTTCGGGTCATCAATCTACAATCATTACTGAATTTTCTCAAGCTGAAAAATCAAACTACCGAACGTAATTAAGAGTAGTCTGGTTAGATTGCATCACGTTGTGTCAAAAATATCTTCGATGAGTGGTGGGTCGAAAGGACTTAGTTGTTAGGAACGTTAATTATCAGGAAAGAATTAATGTTTATGTTAAAATTTTGTTTTATTTTGTGAATTAGAAAATAATTTAACAAGTTTAAGTTACAAAGCTATATTTAATAGTTTTTAGGTAAAAATAAAATAAATAAAGATCTTCAGTCAATCCCCAATAAAGGGGTAGACAGAGGTCTAGTTTAGACAATTAAGTCCCTTCAACCCACCTTACACCGATGATGTTTTCGGGACAACGTGACACGTGACTTTATGTCCAAGCCAACAATATAATTCGTGCATAATTTTTTTGAAAAACCTATAGGTTTTTTGGCACGAATTGGCACGCATCACAAGCCTGCCACCTGGGGGTCGAACTCGGGTCTCTCGATTCCAAAATCCGATCACCCAACCACTCGGTTACCGTCACACTAGTTTCTAAGTAATTATTTATAGTCTTTTTGTTATGTTAAAATAACAACTTTTACCGGAAATTATGCCAAGATATTGAGCGATAAAATTAAACAAGCCATTTTTAAAATTTTTTCTGTTCTTATCTATCTCGCTGTCAATTCTCTGAAACTGCTAGAAAACTGTTATATTTCCACTATAACTATTTAACTGTAATTAAATCCACGAGATGCAGCTAGTCTCTGCAAAATCTAAAAGCGGTGTATCGAAAAACTTTACAACAAAACATACAGAGAGTACTCTGTTCTATCTATACCTCTATATATCTATCTAATAATTCGATTATATGGATGTGAAATTTAAGGTCAGATCTAGTACGCACTGTGAATTTTAGCAGCTGATGGTCCCATTTTGTTTAATGGACTTTTAATAGCATCTTTAGAAACTCCCTTGTATTCTGAGTGTTGTTTAATTGAGTGCATATGAAACAAACATAAACATGTATGATTAAATATATTTTTAGTTACATTACTTATCAAGTACCTTCACGAATTGAAAAGTGGTATTCTACATTGACCCGACCGAATCGAACCCGGGACCTCACAGCTGGCGATACCTTGAAAACCAGTGTGTACACCACTGGTCAGCAGAGTTCGTCAAGGAATGTACCACATACTTTCTTATCGTGATTGTTGTATGGCACGACTAGGAGAAAACCCTTCAAAGTGTCAGTGTATAAGGTGTAAGGTACAACTATGGCTAATCCGCTTACCAAGCGTGGGAAAGCTTGTAGTGGACTTGATAGGCCCCTACAACAATTACATACTGAACGATGTCATCATAATGATGATGACATCTTTGAATATATATTATGAAATTTGCTGGGGCGAGCCCATTATATAGCGATTATGTCATAAAACTCTTATAGTTCGACTTCAGGATATTAGACCTCTTACACAATAAGCTGATATAATAACTTTTAACTCTGATAAAATAGAGAGTTATTTCATCGTATGTCAAGGGGTAGGAAATTGATAACTGCGAAAGTTAAGACAAAAGTTATTCCAGAGGAAAAAAAAACCAGAATTTATGTATAATCCGAAAACCATAAAATAACAATCTTACAAAAAAAACAATCACCAAAGAGCGTTTGTTAATATAAAATCCCCTACATTTTATCTACAGGTGAATGAGCCGTTATTTAAAAGGTAGATCCAATAAATGCGGAATGTTCAGAACGATAAGAAATTTACGATTCACCCTTTGTTTGTTTTATAATTTATTTTCGAGATCCAAAATTTACTCCATCATGGCCTGTCATTATTTTATCAAAAAGTAAAATTTTCATGTTACATATATTCATACATAACGAGCTTTAAAAGTTTAATGCGACTTGCATTAAGTGTTTACTAAGGCCACCTCTATTTATATATTTATCTTTGTTCAATAGGCGAGTAGTTGGGTGATCGGAATTCGAGAAAGGAGACCCAAATTAAATACCCTGGGGGTGGGCTAGAAGTAATGAGTTTTTATTTTAAGTATGTACGATTTACATCTGTGGCTTTAATATGAAGACAGCTTTATGATAAAAAAATTAAGTTATGTGAGTACTTGTTCCGTCGTATTAGACACGATAACAGCAATAGGCTCCACTTTGTCACAAACTTTGGCTTCGATGAAAGTTGGGTCGTAAGGACTTAATTTTCTAGACCTCTGTATCGGGATAATGCGTGAATATAAAATAAAACTTATGAGATGAATTCAAATTAAATTATATTGGAGAGGTCGCTGAAATTCCTTTACCGTATACGTTTACTTGATATCTCTTTTTATTAGGAATGTTTACTTTCATATATCTCGATGACGTATTAAGACATATTGAATTCTTAGGAACTTTAAGATAGCTAGCAAAAATTATGAAATTTCTTATAACCGATGGATGATATTAATGAAATACCTATACGAATTGATTGTGAACTTAAATTTTAGTTAAGAAAAATAGGGATTTGGTATTGACGTTAGATGAATGATAATAGTATATTGAATGAAATGATGTAGTGAACGTTAGATGGGTAATGACCGGTAGGTTATCACTCCATAGATAATATTGATGTTAATTCTAAAAATTAAATGACGACCTCTGTAGACAAGTGACGTTAATGCTGATTTTTATGGTATTGCCAGCTCTTAGGTCCCGGGTTCGATTCCTGATCGGGTCATTGTAGAAAAGAGTTTTTCAACATTTTCTTGGATAATGTTGTAGTTGGTACCTTAATTTTTCTGATTTCATAATACAACACGAGTGGCGTACACGCCAATTTTCATGTTGTCATTAGCTCTGTGGTACCAGGTTCAACGCCCGATCGGTTGAATGTACAAAACACTTTTCCTAATGAAATTTTGATTACTGTATGACAAGGGCGCGATTACAATCCGCGAACTCTGCCGTACCGAAACAACGGTCTTACTGCCGCGCCACCGTGTCCTACACGCATCAGTTGAAATTTTAAGTCTCTTTTCTTTTATTTATGCCTGTTTTTGGCATCGGCGCCATCTACAGGATTTTATTTTCTCTTTAATTTAATCTCAAAAAGTTCAGTATAACTGATATGCTTTAAAAGTATAAAAAATTCAGTATAAATTAGTTGACGTTATATTATTACTGTTTCCTGGCTGCAAGGTCATGAATTAGCTGTAATTTGTAAGAATATGTTTAATTTAATAATACTTACTACATTTTCTTGGGTCTGGGTGCTTGGGTAACTTCGTTGTTTCTGATACCATAATACAAGTGTTTAAGATGCTTAATTTAAGAATAAATCAACGTTTATGACCCTTTCTATGTATGTTTTATTTATTTATTTAAAATAAATGTGAACACGCAAAACGAAATGTCCAGATAAATTTCCAATACAAATTCTTGATGTTTTAATTAAATTTGACTGAGGAACGAATAATCCTGTCAACAATTCTATATTTGTACATAAAATTTGTTTGACTGGAGGATATGTATAATGTTAGATTCCACTTCATCTCAAGCTGCGGTTCGCTAAATTACAAAAAAATTTTTGCCCTAGTAAAAGAGCTCCTTTGAACTTGAACTTCCATTCTATTTATAATAGATATCATTTAATTTCGAGACAAAATGTGTTTTAGCAATTTTTTTAAATGTAATGATGAGCCTATCACTACCTTAATGCACAAGCCAACGATACAATACATTTATCATACATTAAAAAAATATAAAAAAATAAATATCTTCACGCAATTCCCAATACAGAGGTAGACAGAGGTCAAGTCTAGACAATTAAGTCCCTTTGACCCACCTTCCACCGAAGATATTTTCGGGACAACGTGACAGGTGGTGAGCCCGTCGTCGCCTTTATGTCCAAGCCAACGATGAAATTCGTACATAAGTTTTTGAAAAACTCATTGGTACTGCCACCTGGAGATCGAACTCGGGTCTCTCGACTCGAAATTCCGACCACCCAACAACTCGGCTATTTATCATACATTTAAAAATTAATAGTCGATGATAGAAGACAAGATAAGAACCACGTGGCCGCGTGCCTTTGAGATGGACAAATCTCAAGCAGAAGACTCTTGAAATGCCATTTCAAGAGGGTTTGAGACTAGCACAAGACCGAATGCGCTGGAGACAACTTAAAAGCGATAAGCTGATATAGTAGATGGGGTCAGTATCCTCAACACTGGAGGGACCGATTGAGCATTATGCAAGTGACCCGGACACTGGTAGACGGCGTCAAGCTGTTATCCCACTGCTCACTTAGGGAATTTAAATAATAGTGTGGCGCTGAACAAAAGCGAAGTCAATTTCGAGGGAGACGTATAGTATGTCAACATTAAAGCCACTATTGCGGTATTTTTTGTTAAGATGTTTTAAGAGGAGAAGCTTGCAAATAAATTTTATAGAATAAGTATTATATTATAGTATAAAGAAATATTATTTTATAGAATTTCTTTATATTATAAGAATTCCTACCAAGCTAGTGAAATATGAGCTAATGGTACGTTTCGGATCCTGGCTGGGGCAAACGTTTGGGTTACATATTAAAATTAATGTTTATACATTGATTTTTAAATGAATGTTTGTCTGCATAGGGATATATGTTTGAATTCCTGTGGGTGTCATAAGAGGTATTTAAGGAATAAGCCTTGAAAATGTAATTGGGTGCTGAGTGATGGCGAGATAACCATAACAAAAAGAAGCAGACCAAAATTCATCTCGAAAAACAGTAGTAAAAAAATCAGCAAATCGTTAACGGGGACGATTGTCAAAGGTTTGGTACTGCTATCACTAACCCGCTTTTTTTATAGAAAAGGGAGGCAAACGAGCAGGCGGCTCACGTGATGGTAAGTGATTACCGCCGCCCATGAACACCCACAATACCAGAGGCATAGCAGATGCGTTGCCGGCTTTAGAGTGCCCCTCCCACCCACAAATTGTGAGAGGGAGGTGTGTGGGCCTCCGGTTACCTGCACTCACCAGACGAAACGCAAAGTTTGTTAGACTTCTACTTCACGCCGGTATTCTGTGAGGTCGTGGTATTTCCCCGGTCGAGCAGGCCCATTCATGCAACAACGAAAACTGATGCGTGGCTCTACCACTGTTAAAACGCTTGCCAATCGTGGTGATTATGCTAAACCGGGTGGGTTTACGGGTGAGGCCTATAGGTCTAGTGGATTTAAAAGGGCGTTATGTTGCTGATGAAACCACTAAGCCTGCATTATTTCGTTCGCTGGAACACTAAGACGGTGACATCTATATGGTCCCAAATAAGCCACAATAAAATGTGGATCAGAAGCACTAAACAATCAAGACCCTCTGACTATACTTGTATAAGAAAATTCGTGAAGATGATAATTTAAAAAAAAAATCAAATAATCTAAATACAGAAAATACTTATATACTTTATACCGTCATTCGCGCCTTAGACCAGTATTCTACACTGTATAATATGAGACATAAAGTTGTCAAGTCACGGTAGCCGAGTGGTTGGGTGGTTCGAGTCAAGAGACCCGAGTTTGATCACGAGGCGACAGGCTCGTACCAACGGGTTTTTAAAAAAATCAGAAAAGTTCATCTCACTCTATTAAATCGTGATGGCGACACCTTGATAACCAGTGTTTACGCAACTCGTCCACGGAGGTCGTCAAATGAGTGGTCGTCAATGGAGTGATTGCCCAGTTATTAGGAAATAGATAAAAAAAATATCTTCACGCAATTCCCAATACAGGGGTAGACAGAGGTCAAGTGTAGACAATTAAGTCCCTTTGACCCACCTTCCACCGAAGATATTTTCGGTACAACATGACAGGTGGTGAGCCTGTCGCCGTCTTTATGTCCAAGCCAACGATGAAATTCGTACATAAGTTTTAAAAAAAAACTCATTGGTACTGCCACCTGGGGATCGAACTCGGGTCTCTCGACTCGAAATTCCGACCACCCAACAACTCGGCAATCGTGAGGAAATAGAGGAAAATATTTTTTTACTGTAATTTTAAAATTATTATTCAGCAATCTATCGGTGACTGTATTCCTGGGCTATCTCCACTTACGTAACCCGCTGGAACATAAAGGGATGACATATTGTTACGCAGTTAAAACACGATCTACAATTACGTGAAATTTAACATAATTCCTTCATTTAATTATAATAGTTTAAAATATAATAAAACGTCTTTAAGCCTTTCCCAATAACGGGGTACATAGAGGTCTAAACAATTAAGTTGTTTCGTCCCACCTTCCACCGAAGACATTTTTTGGGATAACGTGACAGGTAGTGAGCCCATCGCCGTCTATACATCCAAGCCAATTATATAAATCTTACACAAGTTTTTGAAAAAACGCACTGGTATAAGCCTTGCGGATCGAACTTGGGTGTCTTGAATCGAGCTTCGATCAAACAACCACTCGGCTATGGCGATTTTTTATTATAGTTTAAAATATGGGATTCAAATGTGATGTGAAGCAGTTTTGTAATGTAAACTTTGGTTTAAGTCATTTCAATATATCTCTTCATAGTTACTCTCTATTTAAAACTAATTCACGAGTCCTTTTGAATGTACAAAACTCGTTAATTGGTGTTAGTTCCAGCTCAAACTCGATTTCATATTCGAGTCATGTAGAGTCATTGTCATAAATTCTATCCCACCCGCAAACGTAAAAAGCCTTTTCTAATGTTAAGTGAGACTGTAAGAAAGTCTTTTAAATATCTAATTTTCCCCGTAACGAATCGTAAACAACGAATGTACCACAAACACCATGAGCAGACAAAAATGTAGAGCAACTGTGTTCTACATTGACCCGACCAGGAATAGAAACCAGGGCCCCAGAGCTGGCGCAGCATGAATATCGGACTGTGGCTTACTCGACCACCGTATTCTTTCAAGTCGACGTTTTACAGGTAGAGTTTCTTAAAATACTTTCTTAGATGACGACTTCTATATATAATTCGTGTATGTACCACGTTTAATCTTTATGGGTTAAGTACTTTCTAAAGTGTCAGTGTATGACTGAGTGACGCAACGCTCTAATGTAGATAGATTACTACCTGTAGTATAATAAACTCTGTCAATACTCTGATGATGCCGTAAGACGAAACCGGTCGGTTAATTAATAAATAATTAAATAAAGTGAAGTGTGTACAAGTGTTCAACAATGAATTTTCATGCAATGCAATTTCACCAAGTGACAATAATCGCAAGTATAAATTATGTAAATAGATTATATCGATTAGCGGATCATAGGTTTACAGCCAAAGAATATTCCAACATTTTTCTTTCCTATCGTAAGAAGCGACTATGCTGAATAGCTCTGGAGCACACGTCACGATCACAGCCCTACGCCACACGTCACGAACAAAAAGTCACGATAGCCGATTGGTTCAGTGATCGGAATTGAAGTCTAGGAAGCGAATTCGATCCAACCTATGTACGATTCAAATCATTGGCTTGTACGGCGTCTGGCGGTGAGACGGCGACGGGCTCACCTCCAGACACGTTATCCCAAAATATCTTCGGTGCCTCAAAAGCAAAAAGCGTCAAAAGCCTAAAGGATAAGGATTCGGAACGTGAAACAAGGGTTCGGCTAATGTCGTGAAATAATATAAAGAAACATGCATTGTTTGCATAAGCTAAGCTGGAGTGGTAAATAGGAATACTAGTAATTTGACATAGCTTTCAAAAAAGAATACTTCTTTTTTTGTCACGTGTATTGATAGCCGAGTGGTTGGGTGGTCGGAATTTTGAGTCAAGAGACCCGAGTTCGATCCCCAGGTGGCAGGCTCGTACCAATGGGTTTTTCTAGAACCTATGTATGAATAACATCGTTGGCTTGGACATAAAGACGGCGACGGCGACGGGGCATGTAAAAGTTGGTTGCAGTACGAGACTTTAAAAAAAAAGATATAAATAAAAAATAATAATAAATAAACATCTTCACGCAATTCCCAATACAGGGGTAGACAGAGGTCTAGTCTAGACAATTAAGTCCCTTCGACCCCACCTTCTACCGAAGATATTTTCGGGACAACGTGACAGGTGGTGAGCCCGTCAACAACGAAGCAACGTATGTGACCCCATCAATGTACGTTACTTATATATAAATACATACATACGTTATTTATACATAAATACAAAAGAATATAATAGAATTAAAAAAGTTTTTTCTTCATTGACCCGACCGGTAATCGAATCCAGGACCTCAGAGCTATCGAGGCAATAAAACGGTGCATACGCAACTAGTCCAGGAAGCTCGAAGCTTTACTTATTTATTAATGAAAAAATAAATAATAACAAAAATAAAAAAATAATACTAAAAATAATACGACTTACAGACTTTGAAAATCAAAAAAAATATGACATTTTTTGTTTGTAATTTGGATCAGCCATACATTTGCTTAACGTAACATATGTAATTTTTCCATACCTGTTTTAAATACTTACATACATAATACTTGCAACTCACGCCAAGATTTAAATTATCGACTAAAACACAAATCTTATTTAAACTTGAAACAACTTTGTCTCAAAGATATAAACTTATGAGATGTAACAATTAATATAAGGTAACTACACCGAATCTTACTCCATTGGGGATACACAAACTTCGGTTAACTTTAGTTACATTCAAGTTACGACTACAAACTTTATTAACAAAGACGTATATAGACAGATAGATAAATAGATAGATAGATAGATAGATAGATAGATAGATAAACTGTTTATTTGGTCACTACAGCTCACATACAATTAGCAACTTAAACAAACATTATTGACACAAAATTATGGTGAAACTAAGAACTAACAAAAATAAAAAAAGAAAGTGAAATAGCTGTTTACATAAAAAAAATAAAATAAAAAAATTGAAGTAAAAATTGAAAATGCTTCATACATAAAGTGTGATCTACAATGACACAAAAAGGCCAAAGCTCAGTGTATACCTTTTCCAAAGAGCAAAACACGGATTTTCAGCTATCCCCAAATAATATATTATAGAAATATAGACATTGCACCTTTTTTTAAAATATAGCAATAATATTATTAATAAGTTACATGTCCGAAGTAATAAATAAATATCATGGTAAGTGAAAATGTTGTAGAAGATAATAAATGCCAAAAAGGTCGTATGATGTATTATATATATGCCATAACCACCACCTAATTTCTGTTTTTACAGCAAGTAATGTTTAAAACGATTTTTAAACACAAAACTTGTATTAGGATTTTTAAGCGGAGGAGGTAAGTTGTTCCAGCATTTCGTTGCTTGGTAGTGGAAACTGTCAGTAAATGATGTTGTCTTTTGTGAATGATATTTGAGCTGTGAACGAATAGATCTTGTACAAATTGAGAGAATTCTAGTTTAGAATATAAATAATCTGGTTTTTAAATTTTAGAACTCCAAATAATAAACAACCAAGATGAAATTGCCTTCGTGATTCCATATTCAACATAGATGCTTTGTTTATGTTGTAATTTAACCTTAAAAGTTTCACTTAAATAATTACATAGAATTCCAGATTTAGCAATGTACGTTATGAACTTATTGTCTAAAATATTATTCGCTTAAGAGCGTAGATATAACGAGAGATATAACTACTTTATTGTCTAAAAGGGTGATAGGCTCACCACCTGTCAAGATAACTCGATTAAGCTTCGGTTAAAGGTAAGCGAAATGTCCTCTGCCTACCCCAGTTCGGGAAATTAGTAAGTATATTGGACACGTCTAAATCTAAATGAGTGCAATTTGAATTCATTAAGTTAATAAATCGACACCACTGTTTCAAATTTTAGGACGAAATTTATTTAGGCGGGCGGAAGCATGCATGCGACGGATACTAAATGACTACTTAGGCAGCTTTGCATACATTATGGTGATATTACGTTAAGCCGCTCTAATTTTTGCTTTTTTATTTTTCGCTTAAAATTTATTGGTAACTTGTCAGGTAAATCAAAACTGAAAGACCTCTGTGCTCGTCACTAAAAAAATATTACACGGAAATTTTGAGTGGATTAATAATGTATCCACAGGTTTTAATACAAGATGATTTTCGATCTTACCTTTCATACTTATATAATACATAAATTGCAAGAAAGGCTACTGAGAAATAACGGGATAAATGTCAAATCAAACTATACAAGACCAAGATTGATTGATTGCGAGTTGTAGACCCTTGACGATACTTAAGGCAGGATCGCTACCAATCTAAGCTAACGGGTTAAGAAGTATTGTTACAATTTATCTATATATAAAATTACTATTTATCATAACAAGGGCAAGGTGTAATTTACACTTAAATCTCAAAGTTTCATCACAAACGGTGTTAAAATGAACTCCACGTGTGACGTACGTGCGCACAAACAATGTTAAAGGGTTAACTGAATGTATTAGGATTTCACTGATTGTTATTTGAAAGTTAGCCTAGTTGTTAAAAATATAACAAAGATTTTCACAACTGACTTTGAATTACCGCCTGTGTGGTGACGACGAAAAATATTAAAACGGGGGTCCCCTTCTTCCCGTGTGGGTCTTGTAGGAGACAACAAACCCACAGTGAAAATGAGTACCGACCGGCGAAAATCTTGAAAAATACCAGACCGAAATTGAAACATTCGGATACGTACGAAATTTACATATGATATATGTGGTACGAACACCGACCTAACCCAACCACTCGACTATCGGTACAATTTTTATTGTGTACAATTTTTATATCATCTATATATTGTCTTTAAATTATTTATGTTTTTTATTGAATTCATTTGTGTATTCTAAACTACAACTTGCGATGAAAAACTATATGATTTGGATTTTAAAAGTTTTATGTAGTTGTATCAAATGCTTATCAATAAAAATGTATGTATAATATACTAAAAAATTCCGCGAGAGCCAAAGTCCACTTAAACCTTTCGAACACTTTATATGAATAAAAAAAATTAAAATCTCAAAAAATGTCTTTGATGGAAAGTGAGCCGAAATGACTCAATTTTCTAGACTTCTGTTTTGAGAATAGCGTAAAGATCGAGAAATATATTTTGGTCTTTCAACGACATATGTTATTTACAAGCAAAGTATTTAAGTTACGGATCATACATTGTCAACATATAAAGTAAATAAAAATCTTGTGTAACATTTTATCTGGATCCCTTTTGTTAAAAAAACGTATAAGGATAAGCTCATGCCATTAAAAATGAATTGAAATGACTCAAAAATGTTCTTAGTTTAGCCGTGTGATTATGGAATAAGAATATACCTCTGAGAATCGAACTCAGGACCTCATAGCTGATGACAGTACGAAATCCGGTGTATACGCCACCCTTCCACGGAGGTCCTTAAATTTAAAGGGAAAAAATCTAAAACAATAGATTTAATGCGTCATTTTTTATCAAAGCAATGCAATACGTCAAAATCAAAGCAATACGTTACGCATGCTATAATTGTAAGCGCGTGTTTTCGTAGTTTTGTTACGCTATTGTGCTCTGTGCGCAATGGAAATATATGTAACTGTTTCACGCGCACATTGCCCTAGTTGTCGTTTTAGAATTTTACAGATGTGAATATCACATTTGTTTTTAATAAAAATACCATATGTAATCGAATACGTAGTTACTTTGCTTAAATTCATTATTATAATGATAAAATAATACAATTATATTGCACAATTCCGAATGCGAAAATAAATAGCCAGGTCTAGAGAGAAGAAGAGCACCAACTCCCTCCCACCAAATCAAATCAAATCAAATAATTAAAAAATGTAAATTAAATATTGCTTGTTAGGGCTGTCTAAAGGTTAGCAATATATAAAAATTCTCAAAACTTATATTCTCTTTTTAAATATTTTACGCATTTGTCGCGATACCGTGGTATACAGAGGTTTAGACAATTTAGAACTTTCAAGTCAACTTTTAACGAAACCTATTTGTGACTTGTATCCAAGCGAATAGTACAATACTGTATATTGTTATACATAACTGCATTAACATAAAGACGGCGACAGGTTTACCACCTTTCACGTTGTCCCAAAAAAGTTTTCGGTGTAATGTTTGTCGAAATGACTTAATTGTCTAGACGTCTGTCCACCCGAATACTTGCAGTATGGCGAGGAGACATTTATTTATGATTGAAATTTACCAGCTCATGCAGCCAAAAATCACTTTCTGTAATCTGCTTCGTTGTGTGTGTTTGTATATAAATAAGAAAGAATCACGTTTACGTTAGTACAAAAAAAAATTAGTGACACAGAATATAAAATAATGTTGCCCTAATTAAGAAAGTGAAAATAGCATAAGACCGCGAAAAGATACCGTGGAATAGACCGTGACTCAGTAAATATCGAGATACAGAAACATATTGGTATCATATATACTCAGGTATATGATAATCAAACAACTCTCTAGAGAAATAGCCTATGTTACGGCAGTGAAAGTTATATTTCTCAGCCTTAATAGATTTTATTATCACACGAAAACGTTTGTATTTGGTTAGAATTCCATTCTTACCGCTTTCCATTCTTACCTCAAAATATGTTGTTTCAGGTTACGTTGTCCCAATAAAGCTTCAGTGAAAATTGAGTCAAACTCACTCATTGTCTAGAACTTTGCGTACAGAAAAATTTGAATATAACCAAAACATTCGTTTATCGTACTATCAAACGATACAATGAAGACTCTAGTGTAGATGACAGGTCAAAAAGTGGTCGCCCTCGGTCTGTTAGGACTCCAGCAGTGATAAAAGCTGTGAAGACTTGAATTCAAAGAAATCCCAAACGTAAGCAGAAACTGTTGGCCCTTCAGATGGGGTTAAGCAGAACCACGGCAAAAAGGGCGTTAAATTAAGACTTAGGGCTTCGGGCATATCGAAGAAAAATAGGATATTGCTCGAATGCTCGTCTAATGCACCTGAGACTGAAGAGACGCCGCGCTTTTTTTAAGCAGTACGCGGGAAAAAATATCGGGAAATTCTTTTTTCGGATCAAAATTTTTTTACCGTAGAAGAGAGCTACATCAAACAAAATCATAAGGTGTACGCACACAGTAGTGAAGGAGCGAGCAACCATATTCCGCGTCATTTTCCATCCTCGATCATGGCATGTTTGGTTCTTATTGGGGCTTAACAGAGGTACATTTTTACGAGATAGGTGTAAAAACGAATGCAGTTGTGTATCAAAATACAGCGCTGACGAACCTTGTGGAACCTGTTTCTCATACCATGTTCAATAACAGGCACTGGGCTATTCCAACAAGATTCGGCGTCAGCTCATAGAGCGAAGAGCACACAAGGCGGCGCGTGAAATCGACTTCATCGGGCACGAAGACTGGCCCTCCTCCAGTCCAGATTTGAATCCGTTAGATTACAAGATATGGCAACACTTGGAGGAAAAGGCGTGCTCAAAGCCTCATCCCAATTTGTAGTCACTCAAGACAGCCTTGATTTAGGCAGCCGCCGATATTGACATGGACTTCGTTCGTGCTGCGATAGACGACTGGCCGCACAGATTGAAGGACTGTATTCAAAATCACTAAGGTTATTTTGAATAAACTTTAGTGTCATAACAGTCATGGGAGTTCGTCACTAGCGAGAACACGAGCCGCATGTGTCGAGTGCGCGAGAGTTTTAAATAAATACCCTCAAAATGTACAAGTGCGAAAGATGCTCAAAATATGTTACGAAAAAAAGCCCCGGTATTGAGTGCAGCAAATGTGAAAAAGTTGTACATTGTAGTACTCAATGTACAGGACTCACGAATAAACAATTGGCTGCTCTCCGGGCTACGGAAAATCTTGAGAAGACCTGTCTGGAGTGTAATAAATCTTCTCCCAGACGCACATCGTTTATAATTCCGAGTGATGAAGATGAAGAAGATATGAATGATTCTGCTCGGATTGACGTTAAAAAGCTGGCTAAGGCCATATCGAAAGAAGTGGAGACAGCAATGAAGAGAGAAATGAAAGACATCTGTGATTCTATTCAATATCATACAGATAGGCTTGAGGAAGTAGCTGAAACTGTGGATGCCTGTAAACAATTGATAAAAGAACTACAGCGTAAGAATGTCGAACTTAATAATAAAAATCTAGAAACTAGAGTTGCTGCACTTGAACAAAGATTAAATGAACAAGATCAAAAAAGGTTATCATCCTGCATTGAAGTCGTTAATGTGCCTCAGGTAGACAATGAAAATGTTACAGATATTGCAAATAATATTGCTTGCAAACTAAAGATGCTAAGCAGCGACATTCTTAACGTAAAGCGAAACACGGGGAGAAAGGACCGGCCCGGTTCAATCACTGTCGAAATGAAAGAATAAAACATAAGGGATATGTGGATATCGGAAGCTAAAAATAAAAGGCTAAAGGTGAAAGACATAATTACTAATGGTTCAAGAACATCTGAGGACATACCAGTGTTCATTCGGGAAGCACTTACGTCTCACAACAAAATGCTTCTCTGGAATGCAAAAAATGAACTTAAGAATACGGTTAAGTTTGTGTGGTGTAAAAGAGGTGTAGTGTTGGCCCGAAAGGAGGAGAAAGACAAAGAAGTTATCAGAATTAGATCAATAGAAGACATAAAAGACCTACTGGTACGATAAGGTTATAATCGTTTATTTACTTGTATTTTTTTTTTTACTTTTGAAACTTTATTTCTTTTCTCTAATAATAATACCATTGTATACAGACTCCATAACCGAATTGTTTAATTGCGAGGATATAAACTGTTTTTTAAAATATATACCACAAAAAAGGTCAATCTACTTTGCATGCATATTAACATAAGATCTACCGTTAAAAATTTTTCTACCCTAGAACATTATATATTATTTTGTAAAATAAATATTGATGTAATTATTTTGACGGAAGCTAATCTAACAGATACATTATGTAATATGTTTATGATAAATGGCTACACAATGCACACACAGTTGCGCAAATCGCGTAAAGGGGGATGTATTATTATGTATGTCCACAACAAACACAAAACTACATTAATTAAAACCAACACGATTAATTTTGAAAGCCTTATGATTACGATTAAAACACAATCCAGTTATTGTGCAACACTGTGTGCAGTGTATCGTCCACCTAATAGCCCTAGATATCTATTTGTAAAAGAGTTAAAACGTATCATCAAAACAGTTGATAAAGACACAGATATATTCATTGTAGGAGACACTAACATAGACACCAAATTAGATAATCCTGTAAAACATAAATATACAAATATGCTGTCAAGCTATGGTCTTGAGTGTGGGATCTCGGACTTTACACGTATTGAAATTAAAGCTTCAAAATTAACAAAGTCTTGTATCGATCATATTTTTATACGAACCCGCACTCAAGAACTGTTTACAACAATATAATAAAACGATTAAAATACAATAAAGCTAGGAATCACTCTAATAAGCTAATAGAAAAATCAAAAAATTTGTTCTTGATAACCAACATAAATAAAAATAAATCTAATCTTCAAAACTTATGGAATATTTTAAACAATATGACAGGAAGGGTTAAGAAATCAATTGACGATATTATTCTGAACAACTTTGAGAACAGTAGAACAAACTTAGTACAGATAGCTAATAATTTTGCAGATGAATTTAAAAACAGTGTTCATGATATATGACTAACTGCAGAACTCCGTTACTTCAAAAATTTTCATACCGTAGGCCGGTAAATTTAACATTTAGATTTCAGAAAGTAAGCTCAGATACAATAAATAAAATATTAAAATCACTAGATGACAACAAGTCTCCCGGAATAGATAATATTCGTGCACGTGACCTAAAAATCATTAGACATAAAATTGCACCAGCTATAGCCAAATTAACAAATACCAGTATAACAAATGGAATATATCCTGATAATTTGAAAACTGGAATAGTAAGACCAATTTTCAAAAAAGGAAACTTTAAGGAGTATGGAAATTATCGTCCCATAACCATATTACCCACCTTAGACAAAATAATTGAAAAATGTCTGTCAAATCAATTTCTAAAATTCTATGATTCTAATAACATTCTAAATGATAAGCAATACGGATTTCAACCACACAAAAGCACCACTAAGCTTCTGAGCAACTTCATTAATTCGATGAACAAATATTTGCATAGTAAAAACACATCCTAGTAGTCTTTATTGACTTTAGCAAAGCGTTTGATACACTTCAACACGAGACATTGATTGAATCACTGGACGAATCGGGAATTAGAGGAGCTGCCCAGAAATGGTGTAAAAATTATCTGGAAAATAGACGTTTTAAAGTTAAGGTCCTTGAAAATTGGAGTTATGAAAAGACTGTAACTGAAGGAACTGCACAGGGATCAGTACTCGGACCTTTACACTACTTAACATATGTTAATAGTTTAATAATTTTAATTGACAGCTGTGAAATTTATCAGTTTGCCGACGACACGAGCTTAGTAGCGGCTGATGCCGATCTTGGAGTCGCATTTATACGTTTGCAAAAAGATTTTACATCTCTTATTAAGTGGTCTCACGATGTTGGTTTAGTTTTAAACGATCAAAAAACTAAAATAATGTATATCAGCTCTTCTCATAACCGTGCTAAAACAGTGCCTAATCTCATAGCACACTCACACTCATGCTTACATTCATGTCAAATAAAATCTATGTGCTATTGTCTGTCAATAGTTTATACGGACAACCATAGGTACCTAGGTTTCATAATTGATAGCCGACTAAATTGGAAAAAGCATATAAGTAACGTTTGTGACCGGCTAAAATCAATTCTGACAAAATTTGTACTAATTAAAAACAAAATTGACTTTCCAATTAAATTATTATTATATAAAGCTTTAGTTGAATCAATAACTTCGTACGGTTTGAGTAGCTATGGATTCACATTCAAAACATACATAGACAAAATTTTTCAACTTCAATTAAGGTTTCTAAAGATAATCGTCCTTCCTAAAGTAAAAAGTAAATATAAAAATAACTACCATATGTTGTTCGCGTATTGTAAAATAATCCCAATCCATGACAAAATCAAATATGTGCTCTTAAAAGAACAGTTTTTTAACAAAGACCTGCAAACTCTAATATCACATAGCAAAGGTACTCGCGCTATCTCTAATAAAAAATTATATGTGCCTGTGTATAATAAGAATAACTATGGAAAACACACACTCGAATTTATGATTCCAAAATTAATAAAGGAATTACCACCCGCATTACGTTACGAAATAAACCCAAACACCATCAAATCTAAATTAACTAACTACTACTTAGCTTTGCTACATGATAATTATATGAAATAATTGATATTAATGTTGACACACCCTTAGGACACTCGAACGCATTTGTTTCTTTTTCTTTTTTTATGTGCTCGTCATTGTTATAACGACAAAAACATTCGCACCTAATCTACCCTCACTAAAAATTCCTATATCATGTTCGTAATTATTAATGTAAACTATCTGGTTTATAATAAGTAAACTGCTACATAATGTTATCTGTATGGACGAACTCCATTGTACAAAAAAAAACCACTTGGTTTTATAGTACAGTGTATTGTTGTTTTCATTTGTAATTTGTTTTTTTTTTCTGAATGTAAAAAAATAAAAAAAAATAAAGAAAAAAAGAATCTATGTTTTATTAACTTCATTTTGGTACATAAATAGTTACATAATGAATAAACTTGTTTTGATTATTTTAGGTTAAACATGTGACAGAATTTATGACCTGACTAGGTATATACAACTTTATCTATCATAACAATTGATGTTCTATAGTTTTAATAGGGTACCTAGTACGATGTAAAATTTTGTTAAAAACTACCTTTTTGTATCTTCACGTATTACTATAAGAATCTAAAGGACCTCCGTGGACGAGTCGCGTAAGCACTAATTTTTTTGGTGTAGATAAGTACTTTTTATAAATTTTCTCGGGTCCATTTGTGTGTGGTATCTTCGATGTTTTGTGGTTTCATAACACAAGTGCTTTAGCTACTTTAGGATAATGTCCCAATCCATGTACGTATTTATTAATATTTTAATCCCTGCCAATAAGAAAATCTCAGTAGATATAGCTCAATATGCGCAACCTCTATTTACTACAGATAACTTTCAAAACTTATTGAATATTGAAATAAATAATAAATAAATATAAATATCTTCACGCAATTCCCAATACAGGGGTAGACAGACGTCAAGTCTAGACAATTAAGTCCCTTTGACCTTCCACCTTCTTGAATATTGAAAGGGTTTTCATAATAAAACACCCACAAACTTTTGATTTGTAATAAAAATATATTTCACGAGGAAAATGTAGGTGTGATACATGTTCCAGTGAAACTTCAAGGTTCGCTCATAAAAAGTTTAAGTGACCGATTTGTCCGTACATCTACGAGTGTCGATAAAATGTGTTCTATAATTTATTTTGAGTTGTCTCTCGGTTTGACTAATAGTTTGTGAATATTATTTATTTATTATCATAATAACTGAGACTATCAAGCTACCTACTTTAGCATGTAAGTTTCTACAATTGTCAATATAATAATATAATAAAGGACAACATCATATATATTGCTCTGTTCCTAAAGAAAGTATCTGAAGCACTTATGTATTGCAATCAGTGACAACGAAGGTACCACGAACACCCAGACCTGAGACAACCTGGTAAAAGTGGTTTCACGAACAAGATCTTCGAGCTGGCGATACCAAGAAAACCATATGTGTATGCCACGCGACCACAGAGGTCGTCAATATCTGAAATATTAATTATGCGTGAAGTAAATATATTTATCCCTGCCAATAAGAAAATGTGGTATCTTCGTTGTTTCCTATTTCCATACCTCAAGTGCTTTAGCATATTACATTGGGATCGGAGCAATGTATGTCCCTATCTATGTATGTATGCATGTTTAAATAAAAATATTCCTAAAAATTTAATGCATGGTTCTTGCATATCGAACGTAATGAATATTTAAGGAACGTATGGAAAAAATACACAGCGCAATTAAAATATTGAAGTGGTCTAGACAAGCCGTGACTGGATGTCAAGAAATTCAATGAAAAAGTATATAATCGGACATTTGGTGATCTGTCATACCAATGCCGTCTGGAATGGTGATTGAAGATTGTGTTATTACCAATCTTTGAAGTCAAATTAGTTTCTAAGTTGATACCTAAGGCTGGTTTTCTATACAATTTAACCTTAAAAGTTTCAGTTAAATAATTATATAGAATTCTAAATTTAATAATGTACTTCATGAACTTATTCTCTCAAATTTTATTCGTTTCATAGATAACTACTTTATAGTCTAAAAGGGTGATAGGCTCACCACCTATCAAGATAACCCGATTAAGCTTCAGTGAAAGATAAACGAATGTCCTCTGCCTACCCCAGTTCGGGAAATTAGTAAGTATATTGGACAAGTCTAAATCTAAAAGAGTGCAATTTGAATTCATTAAGTTAATAAATCGACACCACGGTTTCAAATTTCGGACGAAATTTATTTAGGAGGGCGGAAGCATGCATGCGACGGATACTAAATGACTACTTAGGCAGCTTTGCATACAATTACGGTGATATTAGGTAAAGTCGCTCTTATTTTTGCTTTTTCGTTTTTCGCTTAGAATTTGTTGGTGACTTGTCAGGTAAATCAAACTAAAAGACCACTGTGCTCATCACTAAAAAAAATAACACAAATATTACACGGAAAACTTTAAGTGGATTAATAATGTATCCACAGGTTTTAATACAAGATGATTTTCGATCTTACCTTTCATACTTATATAATACATAAATTGCAAGAAAGGCTACTGAGAAATAACGAGATAAATGTGAAATCAAACTATACAAGACCAAGATTGATTGATTGCGACGTCGACGAACCTTAAGGCAGGATCGCTACGAATCTAAGCTAACGGGTTAAGAAGTATTGTTTCAATTTATTACTATGTGCTTTGTTTAATCAAAATTACTATTAATTATAACAAGGGCAAGGTGTAATTTGTACATGATTTTCTAATTTTCACCACAAACGGTGTTAGTATGAACTCCACGTGTGATGTACGTGTGCACAAACAATGTTAATGGTTTAACTGGATGAATTAGGATTTCACTGAAAGTTTTTTGAAAGATAGCCTAATTCTTAAGTTATATAAGAAAGATTTTCACAAATGACTTTCACTTATCGCAGAGGTCTAGTAAAAAAAACTATGGGCTGAAGTAATTTTTCAAATAAATAAGTCATGATAGCCGAGTGGTTGGGTGGTCGGAATTTAGAGTCGAGAGACCCGAGTTCGATCCCAAGGTGGCAGGCACGTACCAATGGGTTTTTCAAAATTGCCAATATTATTAGCTACCGGTAAATGACGGGGTAACCATCTGAAAAAAATACCAGATCCAAATAAGCATCCCGGTGACGGGTACAAGCGTATAAGGTGCAAAATATCTCATACTACAATTGCATTATCCAGTAGTGGACTATGACAGGCTGTTATGTGTTTTTTTTATGGGGAAGGGAGGCAAACGAGCAGGTGGCTCACGTGATGGTAAGTGACTACCGCCGCCAATGAACATCCGCAAAACCGGAGGCATAGCAGATGCGTTTCCGGCCTTTGAGAAAGGTATAGGCTCTTTTCTTGAAGGTCCCTAAGTCGTATCGGTCCGGAAAAACCGCTAAAGGCAGCACATTCCATAAAGTGCAATTGCGTGGCAGAAAATTCCGCGAAAAACGCACTGTGGTGGAATGCCAAACATCAAGATGGTGTTGATGGAATTTTTGACTATGCCGTGAGGTTCGATGGTGAAATTCAGCGGCCGGGATTATTCCGAACATTTCCTCAGAGCACTCCTCGTAGTAAATCTTGTAAAAAATGCAAAGAGATGCAACATATCTTCGCAATGCCAGGGGATCCAGCCTATCAGATAGAACATGGTGGTCGACGATTCGAGCCGCTCTTCGTTGGATACGGTCAAATGGATGGAGCTGACACAGGGGTACCCCCGCCCAGAGATGCAAACAGTACTCCATGTGCGGTCGAACCTGCGCCTTATAAAGTTGCAGGCGGTGGGCCGGCATGAAGCACTGTCGTGCTCTACTGAGCACGCCAAGCTTCTTAGAGGCTAATTTGGCCTTCCCTTCCAAGTGACCGCGAAACTGAACGTCACTCGATATGCCGACGCCAAGGATTCCGATACTGGCTGAGGCAACTAGGGGAGTGCTCTCAAAACGAGGTGACACGACGAAGGGTTTCTTTTTTGCAGTAAACGCGCAAACTTGTGTCCTATTAAAATAGTAATTTAAATATTGCATGTAAGGGCTGTCTAAAGGTTACCAATACATAAAAAATTCTCAAAACTTATATTCTATTTTTAAATATTTTACGCATTTGTCGCGATACTGGGGTATACAGAGGTCTAGACAATTTAGAACTTTCAAGTCAACTTTCAACGAAACCTATTTGTGACTTATATCCAAGTTAACAGTACAATACTGTATACTGTTATACATAACTGCATTAACATAAAGACGGCGACAGGTGTACCACCTTTCACGTTGTCCCAAAAAAGTTTTCAGTGTTATGTTTGTCGAAATGACTTAATTGTCTAGACGTCTCTCCACCCCAATACTGCGAATGGCGAGGAGATATTTATTTATGATTTAAATTTACCAACTCACGCAGCCAAAAATCGCCTTCTGTAATTAGTTTCGTTGTGTGTTTGTATATGAATAAGAAATAATCACGTTTATGTTAGTACAAAAAAAATTTAATGACACAGAATAAACAATATTGTTGCCCTAATTAACAAAAGTGAAAATAAGTATAAAATTAGTCTGTGTAGTAATTAGTAGCATAACACCGTGTAGCGCTGAACTGGCGAATTTGTACACTACATAATTTGCTCATGTGATTCATTTAAAATACGGAAAAGTAAGAAACGTTTCTTCGACATTCGCACGACAGTTTTTAGAGAAAGATAGATATATAAATAAACAAATATAAAAATAAGCGGTGATATTGGGTATATCATCGCGCTGATTTATAAAATGGAATATAAAATTCAATTTAGGCTATGGTCTTTTTATTTTACAAAACTGACAGTTATATTTTATAAAAAAACACACCTTCCTCCAAAGATATTTATTTGGAGGACGTGACAGGTGGTGAGCCCTTCGCCGCCTTTATGTCCAAGCCAACGATAAAATTCGTTGTAAGTTTTAGAAAAAGTCATGAGTTTTTGAAAAACCCATTCGTACGAGCCTGCCACGTGGGGATTGAATTTGGGTCTCTTGACTCGAAATACCGACCACGTGACTTATATCGCTAGTATAAAAAATAAATAATTTGTTTGAAAAATTTAAAAAGAAGTAAGAATTCGATTTTTGATGCCAAAACGTATAGTTAATAATAATTATAAATTCTGTATTACCACTTATTGCTCTAATATCTTATAAGTGCTTAGTATTGTAGTCAGTCACGATAGCCGATTGGTTGGGTAATCGTTATTCGTGCCTGCCACGTGGGGATCGAATTTGGGTCTCTTGACTCGAAATTCCGACCACCCAACCACTTGGCTATCGTGACTATTTAACGAGATTCGTCGTACATAAATATTGTAGGTAGTAGAGTATTAATGTCTCTACCCTCATGTAAATATTTGTACAAGCAAAGGAAATGTAAAGGTTAAACAAACAGTCGTAACATAGACGCCGTTTTACTCATACCTTATAATACTGTAATAAGCTTTGAAAAAAATGCCATTAGTACAAGCCCACCTCCTCGGGATTAAAATCTTTACTCGAATTCCGATCCCCTAACCACTCGTCGTCGTCGTCGTTATAATTATTTATGGTAATCGTGATCATAAATAATTATAATACATAGTACAGTATATACGATATTTATATGAATATTTATTACATATATACATACATATCGGCCTATTAAAGTCCACTGCAGGACGTAGACCTCATACGTAGAAGATTCGCCATAATCCTCACGCTTGATAAGCGGATTGGCGATCGCAGTAAAAGACCCTTGCATCTCAGACGCAAGCTGCCCATATTCGGTCGATTATTTTGGTCTTATATTTTTAGAGATGACTCTTCCGCCATCTATTGGTTGCCATAACGATATTCATGGCAGTTTCCTTAGTCGTTTCTTACGACATCCTCGGGAAAAAGGGAGTAGTAATATTCTTACGCTGTTGCCACACGGAATAGTATTTATTGATAAGATATTAATTAATATGTATAATAAAATATAAATTAATAATAAAGATATTAATTAAATTCAATTAAATTTATTTGCTAAAAACATGTGAATATATCCATGATAATTTGTGTACAATTTTTAATCATATAGGCATGCAAATATTACAGAAGTTTTAGTTAATTAAATAAAATATCATTAATAAGTTATAAATTAATAAGTCAGTAATAACTAGAATCTTTCAACTATAAATAATGAGAAATTGATACAATAAAATTTCAATTAATCAAATTTACTTAAAACACAAAACATTTAAAAAAACAGATCGTCAATTCAATTCAATATTGTAAAATATCATGTCAATTATTGTTAAGTTCATGTCATATATTTTTTTATATATATTTATCTTGCAGCTTATTTACCTTTTTTATACATATTTACCTTGCCTTTTTACCTTGCAAATCACGTAAAAATTAATCTAGATTACGAGTATTCTATTTTATCAGTCAAATAGTCGTTGATTATCAACAAAACCTTACTAAATTTATAAATGGACATGGACAACATACAAACACCCGGACCCGAAATCAGAGCCGGTCCAAAAGAAATTGGAAATACCAAATAAATTTTAAACTGGTTACAAAAGCCAGACAATAATTAAGTGGTGAGGTAAAAAATACTATGAAGTTTCACTAAGAGATCATTATTAAACCATTATTAATCTAATGTTCTATTTCTATATTATATTCCTATCATAATCGTCACTTAATTGGCAGGAAGGATCCTTGGTGCAAATATTTTCAAGGCCAGGCCTAAAGGAATTTCTAATTAAGAAATATTATCATTCGATCAATGACTATTTAATAAATAAATAAAATAAATAAATATCTTCACGTAATTCCCAATACAGGGGTAGACAGGGGTCTAGTCTAGACAATTAAAAATCCCTTGGATCCACCTTCCACCGAAGATATTTTCGGGACAACGTGACAGGTGGTGAGTATTTTATCATCCTTCAGCCTTCACTCGCCTAAACCATCAAAGCGCTATTATCCATTTAAGTGATAAAATCTTCTTTCTAACAAGAATTTGTATCATGTTACATCGGCTAAATTATCGCAGCACAATTTACGAAGAGATCGCATTACTGCAGTATTCAGTTTGCTTTATGCTTCTTTCTGCAGACCTAGGTTTAGCCGCCATATTACAAAATCAGCATGATTCTATAAATTATAGTTTTTTTATCTAACCCTTGTCCACAGCAGGTCCACAGTGAATCCTTTGACATTATAAAGGAAGTATAAACTCTGAAAATTTGGTATAAATATAAATAAGGGAAATTAACTTGAAAAAGCTTAAGAGCAAAAATTTGTACAGAAAATGATTTCGTATCTTACATTGTGCTCGCGTTGCACGTTAAGAAATAGCTTTTACAAGCATCTGTAGGCTGTAACCTCAGCTGCGTTGTTACGAGCAAGTTTTGATATACGATACATTAAATTTCGCTTAGGAGATGCTCGTTGTTGTTTTTTTTTTTGTTTTTGTTTCGCTACACTTCCGTGCGATATTTGTGTTCAAATGTTTTCGTTGATAGTTGAGCGTTTCTCTATGGCAAATTATTTTGCATACTGGGGATGTGCTTGTTGATCCTTTTTTTATATACGTGGGGAAATACCTAACAAGAGAAAGGACGGGTGATATCGGGCTCGTCACGACTACAACCCCACGGTATTTTGCCATCCCCTCATGTTAGCAACCGGCGCTGTCCGTCCCAGGAAAGCCCTCTTCGGGAGAGTATAATATTATACTTGACACTTTCCCTCCCTAATTTTTCACATTTCTCTTGTTGCGGATAAAAGCACGCAATGCTCGTGAAGATGCGCCTAGGCCAGGTGGTGACGGCCATGGTAAACAAGCAGCCGGGGAGTGTCTTAAGGACTCCGCGGCTTTCGGACGCTCGGCCTCCACAGCTGCCGGGCCACCAGACGCGTCCTCGAAACATTCCCCCTCGTCCTCGCTACAGACCACTTGAGTTTCCTTATTAACCGTATCCTGAGCGCCTCCGCATGCCCCTAATGTCTCCCTACTTGTACGCGACGAGGAATAGCGGGTTTTTCCTAGCAGAATCAATTGGTCTTGATGTCTTCGCCACTCCACATTATTACCGGGGTCCCCAACATCCAAGTGGCGGTGCGTACTGCCGGCGGCGGTCACTTGTCGCTGCTGCGCGGCGCGCGCGACTCTCGCCACGTCGGGCCGCAGCGCGTCCAGCCGCCCTCGCAGCCGCCGCCCGACCATTGCTGTAATACGAATTTAATAGTTATTCTTTTTACAATAACTATTAAATTCGTATTACAGCAATGGTGGACCGTTATCCGTGACGAGTTACGCAGGGAGACCGAATCTGGCAAAGATGGCTCTAAGGGGCCAATACCGTCGATTCTGCGTTCGTACTGTTCATAGTGGTTACCTCGATCCATTTTGAATGGGCGTCCACAATAATAAGGTACTTTTTACCTCCATAATCCGCGAAATCGGCATAAGCGATGCCAAGGTTGGAGTGGGAACTCCCACAGGTGAACGGCGGTGTGCGGAGGTGCGTCCCGGACCACCCGACACGGCCCGCAGCTCCGACACACCTCCTCGATGTCTTTGTCAAGAGTTGGCCAATACACATAAAATCTCGATAAATTTTTCATTTTATTTATGCCTAGGTGACCACTATGAATTTCATCCAATATCCGCGGACGCAAAATCGGCGGTATAATTAATCTATATTTATAAAGTAAACAATCAAGGTCCGTATTTATGTGTTCTTTTCGCGCAAAAATGTTTTTCGTCCTCGCACCTCGCCACGGCAGGCCACCCGAACATAACATAACCCATAATTTTAGACAACAAACAATCTTTTTTTGTTTTAATACTAATTATCTTAAAATTAACTGGCATACAATCTTCGACAATATTTAAATAATTCACCGACGCGGTCGGACACCGCTCATGTGGCAGCGGCAGACGAAATAAGGCATCGGCAGGCCCATTATCCTTAGAAGGCACAAATTCGACTGAAAAATCACACGCGGCCAGACGTGCCGCCCAGCGCTGCAAACGGCTTGCAGCTGTTTGTGGTATACCCCCTCTCGCCCCAAAAATATAACTAAGCGGCTGGTGATCAGTACGTTACACGAACCGCCTCCCATATAAATACTGGTGGTGCTTAGTAACACCATAAAATATTGCTTGCGCTTCTTTGTCCAGCTGACTGTAGTTAATTTCGGCGCTATTCAGTGTTCGCGAGACGCAGCGGCCCAGCCGCTCGCTGCCATCTGGGTAGCTGTGCGCGAGCACCGCCCCCAACCTGTACGCGCTGCTGTCCACACAAACACGAGCGGTCGCCCCTCCTCGTAGTGAGCAAGAACTCGCTCACACGTTAATATGCGTTTAGCCTCTGCAAAGGCCCTCTCGTACTAAAGGTCCCAATTCCAACTCGCATCCATTCTTAATAACGCGTAAAGTGGATGTAATAGAACACTTAAGTTCTGAATAAATTTTCCGTAATAATTTAATAAGCTCAGAAAACTTTTTAATTGCATTACGTTGGTGGGGGTTGGGGAGTCGGAAATGGCCTTCAACTGTTTTGGATCGGGGTGTGACCCTTCTTTATCTATTATAAAACCTAAGTAATTAACACTGGGTTGCAAAAATCTACATTTTTTTTACAGTTAAACCCATGTTACGCAACCGTTCAATTATCGCTCTTAAATTTTTTAAATGTATCTCTCTGCTTGTGCCTGTAACACAAATATCATTTAAAAATACAATGGTTCCCGGAATACCCTTTAACGTTTCTTCCATCAATTATTGGAATTTTTCCGGAATGCAAGATAAACCAAAGGGCGTGCGGCGATATATGATTGTTCATATGTGAGTGGTGATGGCGGTATATGGTTGCGAGTCTTCAGTTAGTAAAATTTGTTGGTATGAATGTCTTAAGTCTATTTTTGAAAATTCTACCCCGCCACTAAGGGAAGCGAACAGTTCTTCAATCCTCGGTAGGGGGTAATAGTCACGTTTTAGTTTTGGGTTAATAGTAATCTTATAATCACCGCAAATTCGTATATCCCTGCACTCCTTAATAACAGGTACAATCGGTGTACCGTACTCTGAGTGGTCGACACGATAAATATTTATACTTGACACACACCTCTTTCTCTTCATTCAAATTCATAATTTTCTTCATACATGTTATAGTATCATAGTTATCCTACGCTTGACTCTCCCCTGCTTGGGTTTAAAAAGGTTTTTACTACCTCAATGAAAATAAAAGCTATAATTCTGTGTACTTAATAGGTGAACAAAAACATTTCGTTAAACATGATGTGTAAACTTTCAAAGGCTGCGTTAGCATTTAGTCAATGGCGTGCGTCGAAAAGAAAACTCGTCGGAGTTTTGAAGGTTCATTCATGTGAAGTCATTAGCGCAGCTTTGTGCTGAATAAAGCCCATACTATTACGTTTGCTGGTATTCCCTAACATCGCGAACAAATGTGCAAATTGTCTTCTATCCTGGGAATTCATAATTTCTCCAATGAAACATAAAATAATGTTACTTTGTTTATTAAGGCCAGTATTGATTAAACTGCTTTTATTATTTATAAAAACGTTAATATTTAAGTATTATCCGTGTGTGTATATTTGTGCACTCACGTGTTACATATGTAAGTGCATCTGTGTGTGATTACGTTCGATTCCAAAGTAAAGACGAGAGCAAGGCCTCAGGGATAATGAAATCTTTGAGTCGGGACATTAATTACCACACTATTAATATAAGTGTAGATTCTCACTTTTGCCATCTCAGCTAGCGCGAAATGGAAATATTTATGAAGTATTTGCTTCATGTACCTTTTAGTAATTTTCGTTATTAATACAAGACAGAGATTAAAATTTTAAAATGTATCTCTCTGCTTGTGCCTGTAACACAAATATCATTTAAAAATACAATGGTTCCCGGAATACCCTTTAACGTTTCTTCCATCAATTATTGGAATTTTTCCGGAATGCAAGATAAACCAAAGGGCGTGCGGCGATATATGATTGTTCATATGTGAGTGGTGATGGCGGTATATGGTTGCGAGTCTTCAGTTAGTAAAATTTGTTGGTATGAATGTCTTAAGTCTATTTTTGAAAATTCTACCCCGCCACTAAGGGAAGCGAACAGTTCTTCAATCCTCGGTAGGGGGTAATAGTCACGTTTTAGTTTTGGGTTAATAGTAATCTTATAATCACCGCAAATTCGTATATCCCTGCACTCCTTAATAACAGGTACAATCGGTGTACCGTACTCTGAGTGGTCGACACGATAAATATTTATACTTGACACACACCTCTTTCTCTTCATTCAAATTCATAATTTTCTTCATACATGTTATAGTATCATAGTTATCCTACGCTTGACTCTCCCCTGCTTGGGTTTAAAAAGGTTTTTACTACCTCAATGAAAATAAAAGCTATAATTCTGTGTACTTAATAGGTGAACAAAAACATTTCGTTAAACATGATGTGTAAACTTTCAAAGGCTGCGTTAGCATTTAGTCAATGGCGTGCGTCGAAAAGAAAACTCGTCGGAGTTTTGAAGGTTCATTCATGTGAAGTCATTAGCGCAGCTTTGTGCTGAATAAAGCCCATACTATTACGTTTGCTGGTATTCCCTAACATCGCGAACAAATGTGCAAATTGTCTTCTATCCTGGGAATTCATAATTTCTCCAATGAAACATAAAATAATGTTACTTTGTTTATTAAGGCCAGTATTGATTAAACTGCTTTTATTATTTATAAAAACGTTAATATTTAAGTATTATCCGTGTGTGTATATTTGTGCACTCACGTGTTACATATGTAAGTGCATCTGTGTGTGATTACGTTCGATTCCAAAGTAAAGACGAGAGCAAGGCCTCAGGGATAATGAAATCTTTGAGTCGGGACATTAATTACCACACTATTAATATAAGTGTAGATTCTCACTTTTGCCATCTCAGCTAGCGCGAAATGGAAATATTTATGAAGTATTTGCTTCATGTACCTTTTAGTAATTTTCGTTATTAATACAAGACAGAGATTAAAATTTTAAATATCGAGAAACATAATTATAATTTTGCGGAGATGCGATCTCTTCGTAAAATGTGCAGCGCTACCTTGGCCGACCGGAAGCGAAACGAAGAGATTCGCAAAATGGTAGGTTTGAAAGATGACCTTAACACTAAAATGGATAAGGGTGTGCTTCTATGGTTTGGGCAAGTTGAGCGAATGAGCGAAGACTGAATGGTGAAGAAAATATATAGCGTGAAAGTTAATATTAAAAGGGATCGAGGTAGACCAAGACTAACTTTCGAAGACCATGTGAGCAAATTTCTCGAAGAGGGGAGGGTTTACCCAAATTACGCACTTCGTTCTTTCTTTGTCCCTTTCAAATACCAGAACCTTAGTTTTATTAGCATTCGAACGGAGACCATTAATTTCAAATTCTTCTTTCAAACACGTGACTAATGCCTGCAGTTCTGCCTCTGATGGCGCAATAAGCACTGCATCATCAGCATACAGCAGACAATTTTCTTTTATGTCACCCAATTTCACACCTAAACAGCTATCTTTCAGCTTCTGTAAACAGCTGTCGAGATACAGTATGAACAGCCAGGAAGACATGACACAACCCTGTTTTACGCCCGTTTGGACTCCAAACATGCGTGACAGGTCATGCCCTACCCGCACACAGGCTTTACAGTCACAGTAAAGTGACTGCACAGCCCTTTGCAATAGACCATCCACACCATAACCCGGCAACAGTTCCCACATTTTCTTCCTTACAACCTTATCAAATGCTTTCTCAAGATCCACAAAAGCACAGAAGATCTTCTGGTTAGCAGCCAGAAGCTTCTCCGTGATCATGCGGAGAGAAAACATTTGATCCGTGCATCCTCTTCTAAGTCCAAGGTAAGTATAGTGAACGTGCGTTCACGTCTCAATAAAAAAGGCTTTATATTTGATACATAAATCTTTTGCCTAAATATGCATATATACTATAAAAATACAGATGTAGTATTAGTTTGTAACTAGGAATGATAGAAATGTTATAAAAATCTTGTGATATATGATCTATATAGCAATGTTTCTGCACTGTATTGGGAGCTCCGGAAGTCCTACTGCAACTAATTATGGGATAAGAACTATCTATGTGATAAACTTCCTATCTATTTAATTATTATTAATATTATTATGAGTAACTTGTATAAAATATAATATATAAAATATTTGATTTTTATTAATCTTAACATACAATCCTATTATTGTGACCTTTATTAACATTAATCACCATAGCAGAGTGGTTAGGTGATTGAAATTCGAGTCAAGAGTCTATTAGTCCGATAGTCAGGTGGCACTATCGTACTAATAGGATTTTTTCAAAAACTTATGTGGCATTTATATCTTTGTCTTGGATATAAAGACAGTCTGCGGCTCACCACCTATCACGTTGTGTCAAAAATATCTTCGATGAGTGGTGGGGTACTTAGTTGTTAGGAACGTTAATTATCAGGAAGAAATTAATGTTTATGTTAAAATTTTGGTTTATTTAGTGAATTAGAAAATAATTAACAAGTTTTAGTTACAAAGCTATATATTTAATAGATTTTAGGTAAAAATAAAATAAATAAATTTCTTCAGTCAATTCCCAATAAAGGGGTAGACAGAGGTCTAGTCCAGACCATTAAGTCCCTTCTACCCACCTTACACCGAAAATGTTTTCGGGACAACGTGACACGTGACTTTATGTCCAAGCCAACAATATAATTCGTGCATAATTTTTTTGAAAAACCTATAGGTTTTTTGGCAAGAATTGGCACGAACCACGAGCCTGCCTCCTGGTCGAACTCGGGTCTCTCGATTCCAAATTCCGATTACCCAACCACTCGGTTACCGTCACACTAGTTTCAAAGTAATTATTTATAGTCTTCTTGTTATGTTGAAATAACAACTTTTCAGCCAACTTATAAATCTCTATCAGTAGAAGTAGTCCCAAAAATTAAAGTTTTGATATTAAGCAAGGGAAGACATTGAGACATTTAAGAGTTATCTACCCCTATTTTGTTCATAAAAAATATTGTTTCTAATACAAATATTTCCCCATGCTAGGATTTCTATAAGAAACAACAATAATTATAAATACTTACATAGGAAAAAAGAAAGAGAATACTAACAGAGCTTCTTTCACCTGTTTCTTCTCCGTTAGAGGAATCTCTTTACGAAACTGTAGTAAATTGAAAATGACTACTGATGAAGGAATGTCTATTCTTATCTGGATAAATAAATAATTTTGTTTTAGGGACAACTGCATACACATTGCTTTGATCCCAAAGTAAAAAGCTGAAGCAGGTGTATTATATAATCAAAAACAACGAAAATACCACAAACACCCATCCGAGAAAATCGAAACTCGAAAAAGTGGTATTCCACATTGACCCGACCGCGAATCGAACCCGGGACTTTACAGCTGGCGATACCTTAAAAACCAGTGTGTACACCACTGGTCAGCAGAGGCCGTCTAGGAATATACCATTTACTTTCTTATCGTGGTTGTTGAAGGCACAACTTGGGAAAAGCCTTCAAGGTGTCACTAATTAAGGTGTAAGGTACTACTATGGCTAATCCGATTGCCAAGCGTGGCAAACTCTATAAAGCTTTCCTTGTTCGCTTGTTCCTTCCATGTCCTTTAGTGTACTTTACAGGCCCCATAATAATTACGTACTGAACGATGTCATCATAATGATGACGATATCTTTTAATAAATATTATTTAGTTTGCAGAGACGAGCCCTTTCCCTAGCGATTATGGTAAACCTTTACAGTTAGACTTCAGGACCTTATACCTCTAATACAATAATCTAATATAATAACTTTTTTACTCCGATAAAATAGAGTGTATGGAGTTATTTCACCGTATATCAATGTTATTAATTTCAATTTACGTATAATCCGTAAACCATAAAATAGCAATCTTACAAAAAAAAAACAAACACCACGGAGTGTTTGTTAATACAAAATTTCCTACATTTTATCTACAGGTGAATGAGCCATTATTTAAAAGGTAGCTTCAAAAATGCGGAATGTTCTGAGCGATAAGAAGTTTACGATTCACCCTTTGTTTGTTTTATAATATATTTTCGAGATCCAAAATTTACTCCATCATGGCCTGTCATTGTTTTATCAAAAAGTAAAGTTTTCATGTTACATATATACATATATAACAGACTTTTAGAGTTTAATACGACATGCATAAAACATTTACAAAGGCTTCCTCTATATATATTTATCTATGTTCAATAGGCGAGTAGTTGGGAGATCGGAATTCGAGACAGGAGACCCAAACTAATACCCCTGGGGGTGGGCTAGAACTAATGAGTTTGTTTTTCAATATGTACAATTTACATCTCTGGCTTGAATATGAAGACGGCGTTAAAATAAAAAAAAATGAATCATGTAAGTACTTGTTCCGCCGTGTTGGACACGATAACAGCAATAGGCTCACCGCCACTTTGTCCCAAATAGGCTTTGATGAAAATTGAGTCGGGAGGAATTAATTTTCTAGACCTCTGTATCGGGAAAATGCGTGAAAGTAAATATAAAATAAAACTTATAATTTACGAGATGAATTCAAATTAAATATTGTCATCAGCTCTGAGGTCCCAGGTTCGACGCCCAATCGGTTGAATGTAGAAATTACTTTTTTTTATGCAATTTTGTTTAATCTACGACAAAGACGCGATTCCAATCTGCAACATCTGTGGTGCCTTCGTTGTTTCTGATACCATTATACAAATGCTTAAGCTGCTTAATTTAGAAATAAACCAATGTATATGACCCTATCTATTATTAATGTTTTATTTATTTATTTAATTAAAATAAATGTGAACACGTAAAACTAAATGTCCAGATAAGTTTCCAATACAAATTCTTGATGTTTTTAATAAAATTTGACCGAGGAACGAATAATCCTGTTGACAATTCTATATTTGTAAATAAAATTTGTTTTACTGGAGGATTTGTATAATCACCGTTCGCTAAATTACAAAACATTTATTTGCCCTAGTAGAAGAGCTCCTTTGATCTTGAACTTCCATTCTATTTAGATCGAAAATCATTTAATTTGGAGACAATTTTAGTTTTAGTAATTTTTTAAATGTAATGATGAGCCTATCACTATCTTAATGCGCAACGATACAATACATTTATCATACATTGAAAAATTAATAGTAAATGATAGACGACAAGGTAAAGAACTACGCTGCCTTGCGTAAGAGGGCGGCAAGAGGGTTTCAGACTGGCACAAGACCAAAAGCGCTGGAGCCAAATTAAAAGTGATGAGCTGATATAGTAGTACGGGGTCGCAATCCCTAACACAGGAGGGACCGACTGCGTAAGAGGAGGATGATTTTAGATCGTAAATTTTTCCGAGTGACCCGGAACTGGTAGACGGTGTAGAGCTGTAAACCCATTTCTCACGTAGGGCAGTTAAGTAATAATGTGGCGCAGAACACAACCTAAGCCAATTTCAAGGGAGACTGTAATATAAAGTATGTCAACATTGAAGACGCTATTGCGGTAATTTTTTTAAGATCTTTTAAGAGAAGAAACTTGCAACGAAATTTTATAGAATTAGTATTATTTTATAGTATAAAGAAATATTATATAATACAATTTCTTTATATTATAAGAATTCCTACCAAGCTAGTAAAACCGATATTAGCTAATGGTACGTTTCGAATTCTGGCTGGGGCAAACGTTTGAGTTATACATTAAAATTAATGTTTATAGCCGAGTCATTGATGTTTAAATAAATTTTGTCTGCATAGGGATATATGTTCGAATTCCTGAGGGTGTCATAAGAGGTAACTAAGGAAAAAGCATTGAAAATATAATAGGCTGCTGACTGATGGCGAGATAACCATAGCAAAAAGTAGCAGACCAAAATTCATCTCGAAAAATAGTAGTCAAAAAATCAGCAGACCATTAACGGGGAGGAGCGTCAAAGGTTTGGTGCTGTGATCGCTAGTCCGCTTGCCAAGCGTGGCGATTATGCTAAACCGGGTGGGTTTACGGGAGAGGCCTATAGGCCTAGTGGATTTAAAAGGGCGTTATGTTGCTGATGATACCACTGAACCTGCATTAATTCGTTCGCTGGAACATGAAGACGGCGACATCTATATGGTCGACCCAAATAAGCCACAATAAAATGTGGATCAGATGCACGAAACAATCAAGAACCTCTGACTATACTTTTATAGGAAAATGCGTGAAGATGATTATTTAAAAAATCAAGTAATCAGAATACAGAAAATACTTATACACCTTATACCGTCATTCGCGCCTCAGACAAGTATTCTACACTGTATAATATGAGACATAAAATTGTTAAGTCACGATAGCTGAGTGGTTGGGTGGTTCGAGTCAAGAGACCCGAGTTCGATCACCAGGTGACAGGCTCGTACCAATGGGTTTTTTAAAAAGACTTATGTACGAATTATATCGTTAGCTTGGACATTAAAATTAGACGCCTTTTATAAAGCTATTCTTGGACTTTATGACAAACACGCTCCCATTAAAATAGTGAAGCTCAAGCGTCCGCCTGCGCCATGGTTAACAACATGGGTTCGAATAGCTATGAAACGTAGGGACCGGGCTTTTTGTAACTTCAGAAAAGATCGTAGTGAGGTTAATTGGACCTTATTCAAGGCTGCAAGGAATCGGTGTAATCAACTGATACGCAATGCTAAACGCCGATATGTTCTTAAAAATCTCACCACTTCCTCTCCAGCTCATATCTGGAAGTTCCTCAGGACTTTGGGTGTTGGTAAACGTCCATATACTGCACCTTGTGGATCGATTGGTTTGGATGTTCTCAATCGTCATTTTGTTTCTCATACTCCACTGGATCATCAAACCAAACTTAACACGATTAAGCATTTACAGGATTTACCTCGTCCTAATAT
The DNA here is from genome assembly GCA_029286605.1 of Sericinus montela. Taxonomy (NCBI): domain Eukaryota; kingdom Metazoa; phylum Arthropoda; class Insecta; order Lepidoptera; family Papilionidae; genus Sericinus; species Sericinus montela. The sequence goes on along the minus strand of JAGSMR010000079.1, from coordinate 375,949 downwards.
AGATCCCTTTTACTTCTCTCCAGTTGATATGGATGTGATCAAAAAGTTTATTCTTTCTATCAAGTCTTCCTCTATGGGATGCGATAATATCAATCGCTTAATGATAATTAACATCCTCCCAGTTATTTCCCATATTATTAACTTCTCTTTGAATTGTGCTTCCTTTCCTTTGCTGTGGCGAGCCCAAGCCTTGTCTGTTTGCCAAAAAGTTACTGGTATCCTTCGTTCTCTTTATCGTTTAAAAACTTTCTCCCGTCCAGGACCAAAACGATTTTGGTTCAAACCTTAATTTTCTTTATTATATTATCGATTATGGCGATGTGTGTTAATTTGACCTGAATGCAGATCTTCTTGATAAATACGACCGTCTTCTCAATAACTGCATTCGATTCATTTTCAATCTTCGCAAGTATGATCATGTATCTACTTATCGCTCAAAACTGAAGTGGTTGCCCATTCGCCAGCGTCGTAATTTGCGCGCTCTCACAAACATTTTCTCTATCCTTACATCTCCAACTACTCCCTCTTACTTGTACTCCCAATTTCAATCCCTTTGCTCTAGCCATGACAGAAACCTTCGCTCAAAAAACAATCTCCTACTTCATTGCCCTATCCACAGCTCAGGCTTTGTTCATTCATCCTTTTCCGTTTAATCTGTCTTGCTTTGGAACTAATAGCCTCTCGATATCAGGACGTCTAAAAGTCACGATGCTTGAAAGATGAAGGTAAAAGATCACTTCCTTAAAGCTTCGGCAGAATCTTCTTGACAACTGTCTCTGTATAAGTGTATATTTATATGCATCTATATATGTATGTTTATGAATATTTTATATGTGTAGGTATACATTTATGTACGTTTATGTATATAGTACTTATATATTCATGTTTATGTTGTTTATATTTATCTGTTTATTTATTAACGTATATTTGTTTGTTTATTAACCTTTTCATTACTATCACTTTCATCACCTCCACCTACTTCATTTCATCTCTGCATCACCCAAAGGTTGACTGGTAGAGAATGCTTCAGGCATTAAGTCCGCCTATACATTTTCACATGTATGAAGTTAAATAAATAAATAATAAAACGGTGATGGGCTCACCACCTGTCATGTTGTCCTAAAAATATTTTCGGTGGAAGGCATTTCGAAACGACATAATTGTTTAGACCTCTGCGTACCCTGCGTAATGGGAATGGCGTAAAGATATTTTTTTTTATAAAATTGTTGAAATTTTAATAAAAAACAGAAAAAATGAGATAACATTGTAGACATATATACAGGACAAAGAATTCGATTAAAATAATAAGATACTTTTATAAATACACTCAGTCATAAAGTAGTATTTATATTCTATTAAAGCTATAATTTCGGTGTATATTGTATGTCACATAAACATTAACTGCGTGACCTAAAAAATAACCTTTTCTTTTCTAGGCAATTTTGGCAAATTTTGTACAAACTATAAAAATGATGAGATGGTCAAACTTTCACACGCTTTTGTGAGTTCTTTTCTTTAATATGTTTGCCAAGTACATTTTTATAGGATTATATGCTTGGAATAAATATTTGCAGTAGTAGTGGATGTATAAGAAAAATACTTATTTTGAGAAAATATAACATAATTAAATTAAAGAGAATTTTTTTTTAATTTGAACTGACACGGGCGGGATTCGAACCCGACCTTCGCCGATCCGAGGCAACGCTCTTACCTCCGAGCCATCGTATCTTACACGCCTCAGATGTAATGTTAAATCTGTATTTGAAACCTTTTTTTCTCTTTAATCAATTCACTTAAAAGTTCAGCATAAATATGCTTTAAAAATCAATACAATTGCATAATAAAAATTTTGAATTTTGAAGGTACCGTAATATATAGGCATTATGTAAGCACTCCATTAAAGTTCCCAAAATCTTAAGTCGTTGCCATCGCAAAGGTCATCGACAAACGGCGGCATAACTATTAGAAGAACTTTTGGACGAAATTAGTAGACCAACGACGGCTAGCAGTTGTGAGGTCAGGTGTTTGGCGACTGATACGCCGATCGCTAGGCCTTGATCGATCGCATTTCCTATTACCCCGGTCTGCTTAATTTTGATCTGGTTGTAAATTAAAAATGATGACAGCCATGTGGTTGGGTGATCGGAATTTGAGTCAAGAGTTTTGCAAACCTTATGTACGATTTATATCGTTGCCTTGGATATACACACCGCGTCTGCCTCATAAATTGTCACGTTGTCCTAAAAATGTTTTTGGAAGAAGGTTGATCGAAAGGACTTAATTGTCTAGACCTGTGATATAAAAATAAAACACATGTATAGATAGGGACAACATCACATACATTGCTCCGATCCTAATGTAAGATACTAAAACACTTGCTTGGGAATCTGAAACAACGAAGGCACCACAAACACCCTAACCCAAGAAAATGTAGAAAAACTGGTTTTTTACATTGACTCGTCCGGGAATCGAACCTGGGACCTCGAGATGGCGACACCTTGAAAACCAGTGTTTACGCCACTCGTCCACGGATGTCGTCAAATGAGTGGTCGTCAATGGAGTGAATGCCCTGTTATTAGGATTGAGAGGAAAATATTTTTTTACTGTAAATTTAAAATTATTATTCAGCAATCTATCGGTCACTGTATTCTTGGGCTATTTCCCTTGATCACCACTTACGTTACCCGCTGGAACATAAAGGGGTGACATATTATTACGCAGTTAATACACGATCTCTACTATTACATGAAATTAAACATAATTCCTTCATATAATTTCAATAGTTTAAAATATAATAAAATATCTTTAAGCCTTTCCCAATAATCTAGACAATGAAGTTGTTTTGTCCCACCTTCCACCGAATACATTTTTTGGGACAACGTGACAGGTGGTGAGCCCCTCGCCGTATATACGTCCAAGCCAATTATATAAATCTTACACAAGTTTTGAAAAACCGCATTGGTACAAGCCATGGGGATCGAACTTGGGTCTCTTGACTTGAGCTCCGATCAAACAACCACTCAGCTATGGTGATTTTTTATTCTAGTTTAAAATATGGGATTCAAATGTGATGTGAAGCAGTTTTGTAATGTAAACTTTAGTTTAAGTCATTTCAATATATCTTTTTATAGTTACTGTCTATTCAAAACTAATTCACAAGTCATTTTGAATGTTAAAATTGTATAGGTATTAGTTCCAGCTCATACTCGATTTCATATTCGAGTCAAGTAGAGTCATTGTCAATCGTAAAAAGCCTTTTCTAATGTTAAGTGAGACTGTAAGAAAGTCTTTTAAAATACGTAATTTTCCCCAAATTCACTGGTAACTTTGTAATATTAACGACATGGTTTGCGCCCGCAGCTTCGTCAGCGAGTATTTGTAAAAGTTAATCAGAAACATTTTTGTAAATAAATACGTAGGGATAACATCACGTACATTGATCAGATCCCAAATTAAGGAGCTTAAGCTCTATTAACGAATCGTAAACAACGAATCTACCACAAACACTCATACCAGACAAAAATGAAGAGCAACTGTGTTCTAAATACTTTGACCCGACCGGGAATAGTAACCTGGACCCCAGACCTGGTGACACCATGAATACTGGAGTATAGGTCACTGGTCCACCGTATTAGTCAAAGTCGTCGTTTTGCAGGTATCTCTTATATTTTGAGAAGTCTCTCAAAATACTTTCTTAGATTACCACTTCTACATATAATTTGTCTCCGTACCATGTTTAATTTTTATAGGTCAAGTACTTTATGTCGTATTAGTGTATGAATGAGAGTCGCAACGCTTTTATGTAAATAAGTTATATCAATTAGCAGATCCTAGGTGTATGGCGTAAGAATATTCCAACTCATTTCTTTTCTATCGTAAAAAGCGACAATGGTGAATAGCTTTAGAACAGACATCACCATCATAGCTCTACGACGCACGTCACGAACAAAAAGTCACGATACCCGAATGGTTGGGTGATCGGAATTCGAGTTGAGAGAGCGAGTACGACCCCTAGGTAGCTGTCTCGTACTAATGGGGTTAGTGCCAAAAAAAACCTATGTACGATTCATATAGTTGGTGTGGCGGATGATGTGTGTGATGTCGGGTGATAGTGACCTCGTAATCGTATATATAGTTGTATTCGTACGAACTTCGATAGAGCGATGTAGAACGTCCAAGAGTTTCCTGAAAAGGCCAGTTAGCGAGCTTCTTATGTGGAGACATAGATGTCGCCACATCACTCCCCCGCTGAAACTGGACGTCGGAAGTGCGGAGAGCTTTATGTTACTTCGCTGCAATGCTTGCTTGCTTAGCTAAGAAGTGGTTAACAGGAATACTACTGATGTGACATCGCCAATAGTCTTTTATTTTTTAAAGTCTCGTACTTTAGTTGCCAATTTGTAAATTCAAGTAGCAAGCTGTAAAAGAGCTGTTATGATATGTTCCTTAATTTTAGTTTTTTATTTTAATGGACTGTTATTTATTAAACTTCAATATTCATTCAATCATATCATCACCCTTATTAAATATGAAACGAATCTTTATACAGGGTTTATAAAACCATAAGGGTCTTGAATCACGCACTATTCCGTGGAAAGTTTATAACAATTTGAAATATACTTCCATGAAGGCTATAAGATAAAAACTAATAAAGGTTTTTGTGTAAACGCCTATTTTTATGATTCGTTCAACAACATAGAAACGAAAATCTATGAACTGTCACCATAGCCTAGTGGCTGGGTAATCGAAATTCTCATCAAAATATCAGGTTCGATCCATATGTTGGCTCTTATCCCATGGATTTTTCCAAATTTTGGCTTGAACACGAAGACCCCTGGCTCGTCGACAACCGCTGGAGGCTGGCTCCTTACCTGTCACGTTATCTCAAAAAATTTCTTCGGGTAAAGGTGGGTCGAAAGGACTTAATTACCTATATTGGGTATGGTGTGATCTCTGAGTCTCGTGATTCTGATTACAAGTGGAAAGTTAATAATAATGTAACGCGTTATCAATCATTATAAAATGCAAGGAGAAGGTTATGCGAAAACGATGGTTATACGTTTTTGATTTAGACTCTCTCTGTAGCCTTCAAACTTGACCTCAACAGTTTCTCTTTTAGGTTACACCATTTTTTAAGTATCAATTCAATTTAGCCGCAGAAATAGATAAAAAGTTGCTAATGGGTAGTGGTGGTGGTCGGTGCCGGTACCAAAAGAATTGTGACTGCAATTCATCTGGTTTTCTGACTAGAAATGAATTCTTCAACCTCTCAAATTTCTGAAGTATATGTGATTACTTATTTCATTAAATTTTTCTTTGATTAAGGAATAAATCTAAACCTTTGGAAGTAATTTATTCGACCATTATACGATACCTTTGAGTTAATTTGTTCGCAAGCCTTTTTAGAGAATTATATTTGTCATCAAATAATTTTATTGAATTAATTAATCATTAATTGCAAATATATTTATTATATAATTTTTTTTAAACGTAATCATTAATTTTATTTTAAGTTTGTAAAAAACATATTTTTAAATTATATCGGTTAATTATTTGCAATTTTAAATTAAATTAATTAACGACCCGAGATTATACGAAATCCTTTATAATTTATACGTTAAAACTAATAAAAAAATACTCACGACTCCTTTCAACACTAAAATAATTAGTTATTATGTATAACAATATATAAAATTTATTGCTTTAGATTTCCGTTTCAACTGTCACTACCAGTCACGTAGTCTTGACCTCTGTCTACCTCAGTATTGGGAATGGTGTGAAGATATTATATTCTCATTCCGGATTGCGCTCTTGTCCCGTGCATACATGTGCTCCGCTGCTCCGCCTGAGCAATCAAACACTTTGCCGGGCCGACAGTTACATCCATTACGACCGGGCGTAAGCCTACGATTGTTGTTGCTATCGTTATTACTTGCTTTGTTCGTGCCGTCGCCTGGGTCGGGCGACCGTTAGGTGTGTCGGGCCCCGCTCCCGCGGGTCCCCCCGTTCGCCGGCCGCTTTGGAGTCGCGCCATAGGGTCGTGGAGGTGGAGGTTCACTCCCCCTACGGCCGTGCCGCTTCGCGCGTTACCTTGCGCGCCACGTCCAGCGATCCGTGGATGCGCGCATCTTCGCGAGTTGCATCCCGCAACTCTTCGCGCGCCTCCTCGCGCGAACCAGCGCAGGCTTCAGGTCGGGAGCCGCCAAGTCCCTGTGAATTAGAGCGCCCCACCTCCGCAGCCTCTTCCGTTGCGTCGGGTTCACTGGACCTGAAGACCGCCTCGAGCGACTCCCAGGCCATGGACACCGACCGGGGTACAGAGGTCCAGGTCGGCAACGACTCGGACGACGGCTTCTCTGTCGTCTAGGGCCGCAAACAAGAACGTAAGCGCCAGCAGAAGTCTGACGCGGAGGAAGCTAGCCCCCGCGTTAGATAGTGGCGGCGCCTGCGAAGGGCCCGAAGAAGGGAAAGGGCAAGGCCATGCCCAATCCCACTCCCACGCCTATGGACACTGCTGCGCCCTCTGCCGCAGCACCCAAGGCCCCCAGACCCCCGCCGCCGGTAGTGATCCAGGACTTTAGTGCCTGGAACCAAATATCGGCGGCCATAACGGAGAAAAAATCCGTTATACCAAGGCCGAGCCCATCGCCACAGGGATGGCGGTAACGGTGCAGTCACCGGCCGACCACCGCGCCCTGACAAAGTGGCTAAGGGATCGAAAGATCAACTTTCACACTTACGTGCTGGAGGAGGAGAAAGTCCTCCGCGCTGTTATTAGGGGAATACCTAAAGAGGTAGACACCCAAATAGTTCACGATGACCTTGTTAAACAAGGTCTGCCGGTGCAGGCGGTGCACAGGATGCGCAACATGCGCACCCGAGTCCCCTACAATCTGGTGCTGGTTCATCTCGACCGCACCAACGAGGCGCAGCTGATCTTCAAGATCAAGTCTGCCGCCCATGTGCACGGCATACGCATGGAGGCCCCGAGGAAGCGCACTTATCCGGGTCAATGACACCAGTGCCAACTCTACGGGCATTCCGCAAGGAACTGCCACTCACGCCCTAGGTGCGTCAAGTGCCTAGAGGACCATGCCACAGCGAATTGCCCTAGGCCCAAGCCTACGGACATTTCTCCGGCGTACGTCCTGTGCGGAGGCGAGGGTCACCCCGCGAACTATCGCGGGTGTCCCAACGCGCCGCACGGCAAGAAGCGCAGACGGGGAAAGAGAACCAGAAGGGGCGCACCCACTAGGGCTCCCGCCTCCACCTATCCCCCCGCGAAAAGCGCAAAAAAGGCGAATGCCTTTGTCCCGGCTCCGCCCCCCAAAACCAGCACGGGGGTGAAACCCCCACCTATGGTGGACCCGGAAAAATCCACCCCCGTCGTTGCTCCCCCCGCAGGCCCCGCAAGGGCGTCTGGCGCGCGGGGCGCAAAGGTGACTAGCGCCGGTGACAACGTTTTCGCGCGGCTCGGAGAGATCGCAGATCTCTTCGATATCAGTGAGATCGAGACAACTGTCCTAGAATTAGACGCGGCAGATTCGGCGTCCGACTTCTTCAGGATAGTCGCCAAACTTAAGGCGCTATTCGAAACATAAAATAAATTTAAGGCCACACGCAAATAAAACAATTGAACATTGTATTCAATGTTCAATTGTTTTATTCATAAAAATATTCCGTGGAGGCAAACCTCCTAAGTCCCCTTTTTCTTCATGCTGTACTAATCCAAATGGATAATACACCATGTAAAGTTAAACCTAGGTTTCTGGCTATCGGCTATTTCAATGCAAACGGCCAAAACAATTGGACGAAGTGAGAGAATTTCTCACCGTCCATCAATTAGACATCCTCCTTATACAGGAGACGCGACTCACTAGTAAAATGCGCGATCCAAGAATAGGAAATTATCGATTAGTGCGTAACGACCGACTCACCCGCGGAGGCGGTACGCTTATCTACAATAAGGCATCATTGCACTGTCTGGCGATTGGCTACCTTAGTAAATATCGAAGCTTCGGCTTGTAGAATCGCTCTGACAGGCCATCAGCTTATCACAGTGATATCTGCTTATCTACGACAGCAGTTAAGATTATTAGAGAGCGACATCAAGGCACTGCTTCAAATAAGCGACTCGGTGATAATTGCGGGCGACTTAAACTCCAAGTACTCTGCTTGGAATAGCTCTGTTACTAACATGAATGGACGCACGCTACTTAAGGTAAACCTAAGTAGCAATACAATGTTCGATATTATCGCCCCCTAGAACTTACTAGGATAGACCCGATTCGAAACAATACCTCGGAAATATTAGATATTGCAATTCTAAAGAACGTAACCTTACCGTTGCGATCTATAGAAGTACAACACGAGTTAAACTCGGATCATCGTCCGGTAACCATGGTGCTGGGTCAGCCCCAGGCGGAGGTCCCTCTGACCAAAACCCTGACGGACAGGCGTAAGCTCGAGATTTATCTAGAGAATACGAACACCCCAGAGTTAGACAGCATCCCAGATGTCATCTCCTCAAAGGAAATGGCCTTTGCTGCTGTAGACCACCTCACCTCTCATTTAAAGGCCGCCGTCGAAGCATCCTCTAGGCAAGTCAAGGTCGCTGCTATGAGCAGCCGGAGGATATTAGACCGCTACTGAGAGAAAAGATGCTGAAAAATGAATGCTGCTCCGAAAGCATACGATCGACACATGTCTGACGACAATCGAGTCAGGATGCGCCACCTCCAGAGGGAGGTCAAGGAGCGCATGGCTGAACGCAGGAGTGATAGATGGGACAAACTGATGAAGGATATCTCGCCAACACACAATGACTATTGGCAACTGGCGAGGGCTCTGTAGTCAGAAACTGTCTCGTCGATGCCGCCCCTGATCAGCTCCGACGGTCTCACCATAGCTTTTGAGGATAGGGAAAAGGCCGATTGCTTAGCCGACAGCCTAGAGCTTCAGTGCTCTCCCAGCTCCCAGCCAACAGATCCGGTTCACCTTCAGAAGGTGGACGCTGAAGTAGCCCGCAGAGCCGCCCTGCCGCCGACGGGTGATCCGCTGCCACCTACCACGTTGGAGGAGGTTGGAGGCATAGTCCGGAACCTCAAGACCAAAAAAGGTCCAGGAGCTGATGGTATCTGAATGACGGCGTTAAATCTCTCAACATAATTCCCGACGAGCAGTTTGGTTTTCGAGCCACACACTCTTGTACTCAGCAAGTGCACCGCCTCACGGAGCACATACTCGAGAACGTCTCAATGGTGGGGGCCCTATTCTTCGATGTTGCGAAGGCATTTGACAAAGTCGGCACAACGGCTTAATTTATAAGCTGTATGCTCAAAAAGTGCCAGACAGACTTGTACACATCATACAAGACTACTTGTCAAATCGCACCTTCCGCTTCAAAGTGGAGGGGGTCCTGTCCGATAAGGGCTGGTGTTCCGCAGGGTTCGGTACTCTCCCCGACCCTATACTCACTATACACCAGCGATATCCCAAAGACGGCTGGAGTGGAGTTGGCATTATTCGCCGACGACACCACGCTCTTCACCACCGATTCGAGTGATTGCAGGATCTACATCCGTCTCCGGAACGCCATCAGTGTGCTAAGCCACTGGTTTAGGACCTGGAGAATTGATGTGAACCCTGAAAAAAGCCAGGCCGTTCTCTGATCTAGGAAGAGTTCTCCCCGAAAACCTTCGCACGCAAAGCGCATAGTCCAATCGATATTTCAAAACCAAATATCGATGTTCAATAAACCCATCCCATGGGTAAAGAAGGTGAAATACCTAGGGGTCATTCTAGACCTTCAAACAACATATTAAATATGTCAGAGACAAAGCGGCCTTCGTCTCCGGTCGATTTTACAATCTCACAAGCCATCGTAGCAAAATGTCGCTAAGATATAAATCGTTACTATACAAGACCTGTGTTCATCCTTCTCTGGGCACCCGCGCTCGGGCAACCAATCGCTGCCCGAGTGTGGATGCTCAGGCTGCCCCTCTTATTCTGGGGAGGGCAATGTTTCGCTCTGTTCCCATACTGTTCGAGACAAACGAAGCAAAAACCTTCGGCTAAGCCGGCCTTGCTCTTTCTTACCGAGACGCAGATATCCTCTCCGGCGGATACCTCTTTCCTACCCGGGGTACAAGCTACGTCAGAGAGGATATAAGTTCTCAACGCCTCGGCAGTCTTGAAGGTAGGGACCTGTCCACCCTTTGGCTACGCATAGACAGCTACGACCACCCTCGCGTCTATGGGTGCCTCTATAGGTCCCACCGCGGTAATGCCGAAACAGACCCACTCATCGACCACATCCAAATGGCTGCAGATTCCGTGCTACAGCAGATCTCATCCGCAGAGATCAGTGTAATCGGCGACTTCAACGCCCACCACGCAGAATGGCTACGATCTCGAACCACTGATCATGCGGGGAGATCTGTTTTTGACTAAGCCCTAGTATATGATCTGACACTACTGGTTACTTTGCCAACGCGGGTTCCGGATTTGGAGGATCATACACCTTCCCTGCTGGATCTTCTGCTGACCTCTCATCCGGACGGCTATGTGGCCTCCCTTGATGCTCCTTTGGGTTCATCGGACCACTGCCTGATCCGGAGTAAAGTGCCCATCATGAGCCCATTGCGATCACGATGTGCAGGCCACCACCGTGTGTGGCACTACAGGTCGGCGGTTTGGGAAGGTGTGCGGTCTTTCTTTGCATCCTACCCATGGCGGCAGGTTTGCTTCTCGATAGGTAGTGCCAATGCCGTTGCAGATTCTGTCGCTGATGTGGTGCTCCAAAGAATGAAACTCTTCGTTCCTTCCTCTGTGGTGCCCATCGGTGGTAGATCAAAGCCTTGGTTTGGTGGCACCTGCAGAATGGAATCTCGCCAAAATAAGCAGTGCTACCGGGCCTGGGTTAAACATCGGCGTCTCGGGATTCAAAACCAGTGTTTTTAAGAAGGGGTATAACTCTGCTGCCAGGTCCTTCAAAAGAGTAATTACTGCTGCAAAGTCCGAGTACATTGGCAGAATTGACGAGAAACTGGTTCGTCTTCCTTCGGAAACTCGTGCGTTCTGGTCACTCGCCAAGGCTGTCCAATGGAATTTCAGTCAGCCATCACTACCATCTCTGCACAAGAGGACAACTCGCTGGCCCATGGCGCAAAAGAGAAAGCCGATCTTCTAGGTTCTCTTTTTGCGTCCAACTCGACTCTCGATGACAGGGGAACTCAACGCCGACCATCCCGTGCAGTGAGTGCTCTGTGCCAGACATCCGGTTCTTTCAGAGCTCAGTGTGAAAAGCAGAAGTCGAGAGGTCCCGATGGTGTCCCCCCTATTGTGCTAAGGATGTGTGCTCTAGAGTTGGCACCGGTTCTAATGCGTTTTTTTCGGTACTCCTACTCTGTAGGCGTCGTCCCGATGACATGGAAGACACCTTGGGTGCACCCGATCCATAAGAAAGGTGACCGCTCAGATCCGGGTAACTACAGACCGATCGCCATCACTTCCTTGTTCTGCAAAATAATGGAGTCCACTATAAACTGCCTGCTCTCGAGGTACTTAGAGGAGCACCAGTTGATCAGTGACTACCAGTACGGCTTCCGTCGGGGTCGCTTAGCTGGTGATCTTCTTGTGTACCTCACTCATCGATGGGCGAAGGCAGTGGAGAGCAAGGGTGAAGCGCTGACAGTTAGTTTGGACATAGCGAAAGCCTTTGATCGGGTATGGCACAAAGCGCTTCTCTCAATGCTGCCGTCATATGGGCTTCCTCTGAAATTTTGCAATTGGGTCACTAGTTTTCTCACAGACCGGAGCATCAAGGTCGTAGTTGACGGTACATGCTCGAACTCCAAGTCTGTGAACGCTGGTGTCCCACAAGGCTGTGTGCTATCGCCAACCCTGTTTCTTCTGCATATCAATGATTTCTTACAAATTAGTAATATCCATTGCTTTGCAGATGACAGCACTGGTGATGCCCTTTATACCGGCCGTGCCAATATTTCTTGGGAACACGTCGACGAGTACCGGAACAAACTAGTGTCTGAAGTCGAGATTTTGTTAGACAAAATCTCGGACTTGGGCCGACTAAATTTAGTCCAGTTCAATCCTTAAAAGACACAAGTTTGCGCGTTTACTGCAAAAAAGTAACCCTTCGTCTTATCACCTCGTTTTGAGAGCACTCCCTTAGTTCTCTCAGCCAGCATCGGAATCCTTGGCGTCGACATATCGAGCAACGTTCAGTTTCGCCGTCATTTGGAAGGGAAGGTCAAATTGGCCTCTAGAAAGCTTGGCGTGCTCAATAGAGCATGATAGTACTTTATGCCGGCCCACCGCTATCAATTCTATAAGGCGCAGGTTCTGCCGCACATGGAGTACTGTTGTCATCTCTGGGCGGGGGCACCCCAGTGTCGGCTTCTTCCATTTGACCGCATCCAAAGAAGAGCGGCTCGAATCGTTGACTACCATACTCTATCCGATCAGCTAGATCCCCTGGCTTTGCGAAGAGATGTTGCATCTCTTTGCATTTTCTATAAGATCTACTACGGGGAGTGCTCCGAGGAATTGTTCAGATTAAACCCAGCCGCTAAATTTCATATTCGTACCTTACGGCATAACCAAAAATTTCATCAATACCACCTAGATGCTTGGCATTCCACAGTGCGTTTTTCTGCCACGCACTTGCACTTTGTGTAATGAGCTGCCGTCAGCGGTTTTTCCGGACCGATACGACTTTGGGACCTTCAAGAAAAGAGCCTATACCTTTCTTAAAGGCCGGCAACGCATCCGCTTTTCCTCCGGTATTGCAGATGATCATGGGCGGCGGTAATCATTTACCATCACGTGAGCCACCTGCTCGTTTGCCGCCTTTTCTATATAAAAAATAAAAAAATAATAAACGAACACCCAGACCTGAGACAATCTGGTAAAAGTAGTTTCACTACCAGGATCTCAGAGCTGGTGATACCAAGAAAAACACATGCGTATGCCACTCGACCACAGAGGTCGTCAAAATCTAAAATATAAATAATGCGTGAAGTAAATATAAATATTCCTATAAATTGTAATACATGTTTCCTGCATATCGAAAGTAATGAATATTTAGTGGAGAAAATATACAGCGCAATTAAAAATATATAAGCTGTGACTGGATATCAGGAAAGTGAATGAAAGAGTATGTAATCGGACACTTGCGGTCTGTCATACCTATGCCGTCTGGAATGATAATTGAAGATTGTAATATTACCAAACTTTGAAGTCAACTTTGTTTTTTTTTTGAGGTTATTTTTTACAATTTAACCTCAAAAATTTCAGTTAAATAATCACATAGAATTCTAAATTTAATAATGAAGTACCATGAACTAATGCTTAAAATATTATTAGTTTTAGAGATACTTTCTACTTTATAGTCTAAAATGCTGATAGGCTCACCACATGTCACGTTGCCCCGATTAACATTCGGTGAAAGGTAAACATTAGGACCTATGCCTACCCCAGTACGAAAAATTCGTAAGTATATTTGATATGTTTAAAAATAAATTAGTGCAGAAGCATGCATGCGACGGTTACTAAATGACTACTTAGGCAGCTTTGCATACATTACGTTGATGTTACGTAAAGTCGCTCGTATTTTTGCTTTTTTGTTTTTCCCTTAAAATTTATTGGTTCCTTGTCAGGTAAATCGAAACTAAACGACTGTGTGCTGTAACTCTGTGCTCGTCAATAAAAATATTGCAAAAATATTACACGGAAATTTTGAGTGGATTAATAATGTATCCACAGGTTTTAAAACAAGATGATTTTAGATCTTACCTTTCATACCTACATACTACATTTCATATAATACATAATGTTTAAGAAAGGCTACTAAGAAATAACGGGATAAATGTCAAATCAAACTACACAAGACCAAAATTGATTGATTGAGAATTGTAGACTGACGACCCTTAAGGCAGGATCGCTACCTAACTAAGCTAACGGGTTGAGAAGTATTGTTACAATTTATTACAATGTGCTTTATTTAATCAAAATTACCGAACTATTTATAATAATTAACTGGATGAATTAGGATTTCACTGAATGTTATTTAAAAATTAGCCTAATTGTTAAGTAATATAACAAAGATTTCACAACTGACTTTGACTTATCGCAGAGGTTTAGTAAATAAACCTTTGGGCTGAAGTAATGTAATGTATCGTGTGGTATTCACTTACTCTCTCTTCCCGTGGGAGTCATAAATGGCCATTAGAAAAGCCTTGACAATATTATTAGCTACCGGTAAATAGCGGGGTAACCATCTGAAAAAAATACCGGACCAAATTAGCAGAAGCGTGTAAGGTGCAAAATATCTGATACTACAATCGCATTGTCCAGTAGTGGACTATGACAGACTGTTATGTATGTTAGGTGAATAATATGAAACAGATGTGTGGTGACGACGAAAAATATTAAAACGGGGGTCCCGTTCTTTCCATTTGGGTCTTGTAGGAGACAACAAATCCCTCCATGAAAATGAGTACCGACCGGCGGTATAATCTTGAAAAATACCAGACCAAAATTGAAACATTTGGATACATACATTTGGATTTGGATTTTAAAAATTTTTGTAATTGTATCAAACGCTTATCAATAAAAATGTATACATAATATACTAAAACATTCCACGAGTGTATTTTCGAGCCAAAGTCCACTTAAACCCTTCGAGCACTTTATATGAATATTTAAACAGTTCAAGACTTTGGCGAGGAAAGTCTTATGGCTCGCAATTTCTTATTCACACTGCTATCGAGAAATATAATACGATACCACTTTGTTACGATATCCCAGTGTTTAGGTAATCGAGCTTAGAGAACTGTGTCTGATCCCCAGGTGGACCTCGGAGCTGGTGACACCATGAAAACCGGTGTGTACGCCACTCGTCCACGGAGGTCCTGAAATTTAAAGGGGAAAAATTTAAAACAATAGATTTAATGTGTGATTTTTTATCAAAGCAATGTTATACGTTACGCATGCTATAATTGTAAGCGCGTGCTATATTTCGTAGTTTTGTTTCGCTTTTGTGCTCTATGTACAATGGAAATACATGTAACTGTTTCACTCGCACATTGCCCTAGTTGCTGTGGGTTTATCGTTTTAGAATTTTACAGATGTGAACATCATATGTGTTGTTAGTTAAAAACCATTACCATAGATAAGTAAGGGTAAGGGGTTACTTTGCGAAAATTCATTACTATAAAGATGAAATTATACAAGTTTATTGCATAATTATGCATGCAAAAACAAATACCATGGTCCGAAGAGAAGAAGAGCACCACCTCCCTCTCACCGACTCATACATCGCGAACTAGTAGAGTCACATATCGGAGGAAGTATTTAATATAATATTATAACAACATCTCTTTAATCGTAGTCTCCGATCATCCCAGGTTTCATTGTAGTTACTTAATGGCGTCTAAAATTCCCCGTCTGTTGGGTAATCGGAATTCGAGTCAAGAGACCCGCGTTAGATCCCCAGGTGGCAGGCTCGTACCAATAGGTTTTTTCAAAATCTTATAAACTTCGCTATATATTGTTGGCTCGGGCATGTAGACGGCAACGGGCTCACCGCCTGTTACGTTTTCCCAAAAAAAATATCTTCGGGAGAAGGTGGGTCGAGAGGACCTCATCGTCTAGATTATGGCAAATCTTCCCTATGGGAGACGCCTGTCCTGCAGTGAATTTCATCAAGCCGTTATGTACGTTACGTATGGTGAAAAGCTTGTTTTAGTTATGTTATTATTTCTAAAAATCTACTCTAGTATAAAGGCTAAAAAGATGTGATGTAAAAAGATCTAGCAAGAAAGATGTGCTATTTTCGCTTCGCTTCGCAAGCGTATTGTCGATCGCAGTACCGGACAACAAGCACGTCACTCTCCCCGAACTTGCTATTCCCGTAATGCGTCCTCGTAAATGCTAGTAAATGCAAAGTTATTCTTGATTAACCGAGCGTGTTCAAGCTATAGTTAACCCCACTGTCGGAACAAAGTGAAAAACTACCGGAAGGAGCCTGTGAACATCTCCCATCTTCTTTAAATGAACAATGTCGAAAACTCACACCCAAAGATTTTGATTTAATAGCTGATTGCCCATCACTCTCAGAATCAGGCTTCCATACCGATCATTACTTAAATACCAAAACAAATTTCATAAAATCGCTGGTACAATGTTTCTGATACTGCAAACGCCAATCCCTTTACCAAGCTCTGTACTGCTTCTGTACTGGAGAAGCCTATATTTATTAGTAGACTTTTACAGGCCGTAAAGAAGAGGACAAAAGGAAAAATCTAAAGTTAAATGTATGATTCTTTAAAATCTGGGTATATGCTTTAAAAATCAATCAAATTGCATAATACATATATTTATTAAGCAATTGTATTAATTTTTAAAGCATATTTATGCTGAACTTTTATGATATTAAATTAGAGAAGAAAAACTCTGACTTGTTCTCTTTAATTTAATTTTGATATATATTTACAAAATTTTATTCATATGATAGCAACTTTCAATTGCGTACCAAACACTGGTTTGATCTATTTTTTAGTTAACCAGTTTTTAGTCCAACTTATTTTGCACGATGCCCATAAAGAAAGCAGCATCAGTTATACTACACCTGACTACTAACGGTAATAATAACGGTAACAGTGGAAGAGCCTCGCATCAGCTTTAGTTGTTGCATGCATGGGCCGGCTCGACCGGGGAAGTACCTCGACCTCACAGAATACCAGCGTGAAGTAGAAGTTTAACAAACTTCTGCGTTTCGTCTGTTGAGTGCAGGTAACCGGAGGCCTACACCTTTTTCAAAGGC
This sequence comes from Sericinus montela, assembly GCA_029286605.1. NCBI lineage: Eukaryota > Metazoa > Arthropoda > Insecta > Lepidoptera > Papilionidae > Sericinus > Sericinus montela. The sequence goes on along the minus strand of JAGSMR010000079.1, from coordinate 359,103 downwards.
CGGCAACGCACCTGCTATTCCTCCGGTATTGCAGATTTTCATGGGCGGTGGTAACCACTTACCATCTCGTGTGCCACCTGCTCGTTTGCCTCCCTCTTCTATAAAAAAGGTAGATGGTGACGTTTAAATTTATCCTTATAATTATTAATGCGAAAATGTTCGGAATTATTTAGTTACTTAACTGACTTTTTTTCAATAAAACAAATAAGAAAATAGCTGAAATTCACGACAGCCGATAGGTTGGGTAATCGGAATTCGAGTGAAGAGACCCAAAGGTTTTTTTTGTCTGTCTACCCCAGAATAGGGATGGCGTGAAGATAAGAAACAAATTGATATTATAGATTATGCTTATAATTTTAAAGTCGCATGAAACTTTTACAGAGTAATGTATCCTCAGAGCAGGGGCACGGGTACATGAAATTACACGTCGAGCACCTCCATGAGGTATACCGAAGCGTGAAATGCACTCTGCAGCCGTTCATAGTTCAAGTCTACTCTATTAAAGTTGTAATATAAAAATTGCACTATGTTAGGGCTGTTAAGTTTAGTAATTCATCAATATTTCTCAATAATTTTTTTTTTATTTTTACGCATTTTTGGAAAAAGAGGTCTAGGCAATTTAGAAGATTCAAGTCAACTTTCATCGAAACCTATTTAAGAGTTGACAAAAGGTGAGCCAAGGCCATCTTAGTGTCAACGCTAATAGTACAATATATTCTCTTCACACGGTATGTATAGAATAAACAATATCAATTCTTCAGTGAAAATTATATATACTTAAATATAATATATCATTCCACATTGTCAGTAGTACATTGAATCGTTGACTTGGACTCGAAAAAGGAGATAGAATGTGAGGCCAAACGACTAAATTTTTTGTCTCAGTTTATCCCATTATTGAGAAATGTGTGATGATGTATTTTTTAATCAGTGTAATTTACATTAATCTACGTACATAATTGCAATTTACATAAAGGCGACAGGCTCACCATCTGGAATGTTGTCGAAGGAATGGAGGGTCGAAAGGACTTAATAGTCCTCCAGAGGTCTAGACCTCTGCAATTTGTTTCTTTTTTTTTTTAGATTTAGTGGTGTGTTAAGAAAGAAATACGTTTATTCACGGTATAATCACAATAGCCTAAATTTATAAAAGTGAAAAATAATATAAAATAAGTCTATGTAGTAGCATATGGTCAGGACTCAGTAAAAATCGAGATACAGAAACATATTGGTATCATATATACTAAGGTACATGATGATAAAACACTTCCCTGGAGAAATAGTCTATGTTACGGCAGTTAAAGTACATTTCTCAACAACATGCCTTTAGACATTTTTTGGTCACACAAAAACTTTTGTATCTGATAGAATTCCATTTTTACCGCGTTCTATTCTTACCACAAAATATGTTGCTTCAGGTTACGTTGTCGCAAATAAATCTTCAGTGAAAATTGAGTCAAACTCACTCATTATCTAGAATTTTGCGTACACCATCATGGCGAATTGCGTGAAGCTATATAAAATTATAACAACAAAAAAATTGCAACATATCAAAATGTTTCGCCACGAAACGTTACCATTCATTCAGACTACTCGACACATATTAATTACCCGACTGCGGTTGTAACCGACAGCTTAACTGCAGCAACTGAATGATTTGCTACGTTTTTGACTTTATAATATGTTGAACTGGCGAACATGGGCACTACATTATTTACTCGTGTGATTCATTTAAAATACGGGTAATAAAATCTTTATTCGACAATCGCACGACAGTCTTTAGAGAAATATAGATATAGAAATAAACAAATATAATAATAAGTAGAGGTAAGGGATTTACCATAGCGCTGATTTTGTTAACAAAAAAATTTAATTTAGACTACGGACTTTTTATTTTGCAAAACTGAAAGTTACATCTTATAAAACAATATCTTCACGCTATTTCCAATACAGAGGTCTAGACAATAAAGTTCTTTCGACACACCTTCCACCAAAGACATTTATTAGGAAAACGTGACAGGTGGTGAGCCTTTCGACGTCTTTGTGTCCAATCCAACGACAAAATTCTTTGTAAGTTTTAGAAAAATCATGAGTTTCTGAAAAATCCATTGGTAAGAGCCTGCCACGTGGGGATTTAATTCAGGTCTCTTGACTCGAAATTCCGACCACCCAACCACTCGGCTATCGTGACTATTTAACGAGATTCATCATACATAAATATTGTAGGTAGTTGAGTATAAATGTGCTGCAGGACATAGGCCTCTTCCATAGGGAAGATTTGCCATAATCCCCACACATGGCAAGCGGATTGGCAGTAAAAGACCACTTGCACCTCTGACGCTGCTGCCCATCTTCGGTCGATTATTTTGGTCTGATATTTTTAGAGATGTCTATTCCGCCATCTATCGGTTGCCGTAACGATATTCAAGGCTGTTGGTAATATTGTTACGCTGTTGCCACACGGAATAGTATTTATTAATAAGATATAAATTAATATATAAAAAAAATATAAATAAATAATAAAGATATTAATTAAACTCAATTAAATTTATTTGCTCAAAACATGTGATTATATCCATGATAATTTGTGTACAATATTTTAATTATATAGGCATGCAAATATTACAGAAGTTTTAGTAAATTAAATACAATGTCATTAATAAGTTATAAATTAATAATAACTAGAATCTTTCAACTATAAATAATGAGAAATTTATATAATGAAATTTCAATTATTTTATCAGTCGAATAGTCGTTGACTATCAACAAAAACCTTAATAAATTCATAAATGGACATGCACAACATCACATACGTTGCTCTGATCCCAAAGTAAGCAGCTAAAGCACCTGTGTTATGGAATGGGAACCAACGATAGCAAACTACAAACACCCGGACCTGAAATCGGAACCGGTCCAAAAGAAATTGGAAATACCATATAAATTTGAAACTGGTTACAGGCAAGCAACTGGTTACAAGACAAGAATTAAATAGAGGGTAAAAATAATTTGAATTTAACTATGAAGTTTCACTAAGAGATCATTATTAATCAATATTCTATTTCTATATTATATTCCTATCATAATCGTCCCTTAATTGGGAGGATGGAGCCTTGGTGCCATGAATATTTTGAAGGCCAAACAAAAGGAATTCCTAATTAAGAAATATTATGATACGATCAACGACTATTTAATTAATAAATAAATATCTTCACGCAATTCCCAATACAGGGCTAGACAGGGGTCTAGTCTAGACAATTAAGTCCCTTCGACCCACCTTCCACCGAAGATATCTTCGGGACAACGTGACAGGTCTTGAGCCCGTCACCATCTTTATGTCCAAGCCAACGAATTAATAGTGCATAGGTTTTTGAAAAAAAAAACTTTGGTACGTGCCTGCCACCTGGAGTCGAACTTGGGTCTCTTGACTCGAAATTCCGACCATCCAACCACTCGGTTATCGTGAATTTTTAACAGAATATTGGGTCGTCAAACTTTGAACGCTAAAATAATAGTGATATTGAAATGAACAACTAATTTATCTTCGCGCATTTTTCTATACAGGAATGTTCAGAGATCTAGACAATAGAGTTCTTTCGAACCACATTTCACCTGAGTTTATTTAGGGTTAACGTGACCGATGGTAAGCCTGTCTTTGTTTTTATTTCCAAGACAACGATGTAAATACATGAATATGGACAACATCACATACATTGCTCTGATCCCAAAGTAAACAGCTTGAGCACTTGTATTATGGAATCAGAAATACCATAAATTTGAAACTGGTTACAGGCAAGCAACTGGTTACAAGACAAGAATTAAATAGAGGGTAAAAATAATTTGAATTTAACTATGAAGTTTCACTAAGAGATCATTATTAATCAATATTCTATTTCTATATTATATTCCTATCATAATCGTCCCTTAATTGGGAGGATGGAGCCTTGGTGCCATGAATATTTTGAAGGCCAAACAAAAGGAATTCCTAATTAAGAAATATTATGATACGATCAACGACTATTTAATTAATAAATAAATATCTTCACGCTATTTCCAATACACAGTCAGACCCTTTGTCACATATGTGTAAGACTTGGAAAGAATGGTCATTTGTTAAGAATATGTCCAGTTTCAAAGATGTTTGGCAAAATGTGATCTATCGGGTTTATTGTTCCTGTACGCAGCCAGGGTACTCTTTATAGCGAGTATTAAAACTACGACCCGTCGGCCCACATACACCGCACCGCAATCACTACAGGCAAGTCTATAAACACTCGATCTTTGTTGTTTATTATCCTGTCTTTTTATAGTTGCACAAACTGGTGAGCCTGCTCAGCCCACGACGCAACGTTATCTCCGTTCCCGCATCAGATACCGGACCCATGTCGATTGCCCGCGTAATATTACGCAGTGACCGCGCACAGAGTCCCTTTCACTGCGCATTTTGTTTTTATTAACCATACCGTCATCATCGCCTGAACAGGCCCGTTAGAGACGTTACCGACCGGGGTCAGATTTTCAGTTCTCATTGCGATCAACCATTTTACGGTCGAGCGTCATCTGTGCCGCCAGACGCACGACGCCTGCAACCGCGTTGTTCACGGTAACCATGCCATTTTCCTCGATATGGTATGACTGAAAATAACGGAGCAGAAACCACCATCTGAATCTCCAACGATCTGAAATCATTTGTTATCGTTCAGTTATTTGGTTCATAATTATCTACATACCATAAGATAGTTTTTATCGACAATATGTTTTGTTTTCATAAGACCAAGAGTAGTGATTGGATTCTCATTAACCTTTTTAATAGTCTCCTATGCTATCAAACCGGAAATAATTTTCCGGTTTGATAACCGATTTTATTTACAAAAAGAAGGTTTAGCAATGGGGTCCCCTTTGAGTCCACTTATGGCGGATATGTTTATGGATAACTATGAAAGACAAAACATAGTTGTCGATAAAAATATCTTATATTATTATAGGTATGTAGATGACATAATTATGTGTTGGACCGGCACCAAAAGACAACTGGACGTTTTCTTTAACAAATTGAACAAGATCCATTCCAAAATTAAATTCAAACTTGAATTGAACAAGACTGCTCCATTAATTTTCTTGATCTTACCATATCAAGGAAAAATAATAGACATGAATTCAAAATTTACCGTAAACCAACTTATACGGATACCGTCATCCCCGCGTCATCGTGTCATCCTTGGCAGCACAAGATGGTTGTTTTCATTGTTATGTAAATAGATTGTTAACAGTCCCTCTTAATGAAGAAAACTATTTAAAAGAACTAAAATCTATTTATCAAGTAGCAGTCTCTAACGGATATTCCAAAAACATTATTAATAGTATAATTAATAAAACAAAACAAATAATTAGAAGGTTTCTGTACGCGGTCCCACCCCAAAAATCCAATAATTACGCGGGTAGTCTGACCTACATAGGTCCATTATCTGATAAAATAGCCAGAACTCTTAGACGGAATGGCGTTTGCGTCGCATTCAAGACGGGCAATTCACTTGTGAGTTTGTGCAACACTAAAGATAGGATAGATAAGCAACAAAGATCGGGTGTTTATAGACTTGCCTGTAGTGATTGCGGTGCGGTGTATGTGGGTCAGACGGGTCGTAGTTTTAATACTCGCTATAAAGAGCACTTGGCCGCGTACAGGAACAATAAACCCGATAGATCACATTTTGCCAAACATCTTTTGAAACTGGACATATTTTTACCAAATGACCATTCTTTCCAAGTCTTACACATATGTGACAAAGGGCTCCGACTGTGTGTGCTTGAACAGTTGGAGATAATAAAAGGTGGTGGCGGTGACGTTTTGCACTGCTGAATGAACAAACAAACGTCTCTGACTCACCTCTTTAAATATTTTTTCAGGTCGTGACGCAATTGGCCGTTATTGGTGGGGTGGCGGCCGGTTGCGTCACGTTAGGTTATAAAGACTGCTCGAGTGACTCATTTGTCACTCTGCGGTCGCTCATCGTAGAGTCTACTCGCTTGAGGATGCCTTGTTTTGAGGCGAAACACGTGTCGCGTTTTCGGTGGTGGTGTGTGTTACCTGGTTTGAGTGTAGTGGTAGTGGTGGTGGTGCATACAGTGGAGTTGGTGCACATGCCTGTGGAATTGGTGCACGCATCTGTGGGAGGGAGGGTGGTGCTCTTCTTCTTCTTCTTCTCTTCGGACCAGGTAGCATATACCTTTTTATATTTTCATGCGGAGGGTTGCGAAGTAATTTTTTAAATAACAACTTTACAATGAATTTCCGCAAAGTAACGCCTGAGTCAATTAACTATCAGAAAATTTATTCACGTCCGACTCCAAGGGATCACACATTATGTATTCCAATTTAAGGAAAATGTTACTTCTGAATTTCAGTTATAACAGTACATCTAACTGTATAGATGTACACTGTTTTTCATCTCAAATATCAAGAATTGTTTCATCTCAAGAATTATTTGTTAACCATAATATATAAAGAGCTAAATGGATAAATAAATAGCAAAATTTTAGTCTTCATGAGAAACGTGCAATATGCGAGTGAAGGAACAAACGTCACGATAAAAGTCACGATAGCCGAGTGGTTGGGTGGTCGGAATTTCGAGTCAATAGACCCGAGTTCGATCCCCAATTGGTAGGCTCGTACCAATGAGTTTTCATAAACTTATGTACGAATATCGTTGGCTTGGACATATAGACGGCGACGGGCTCACCACCTGTCACGTCGTCCTGAAAATATCTACGGTGGAAGGTGGGTCGAAAGGACTTAATTTTCTAGACTCGACCTCTGTCTACCCCTGTATTGGGAATTGCGTGAAGATATTTATTTATTTATTTATTTAGTGAACGAACCTATTGTAAAAAATTGTAAATTATTATAAACATTACGCTTCAAATAAAAAACATTTTCTTTTACGAGTATAGACATACTCGTAAAAGAAAATAAAATAAATCTGACGGGTCAACCAGAGTGAAGAGACCGCTATGTGTCGCGATTCTTGCATTCTTCCTTTGCCTTGTCCAAATTCATCATTTTCTACATACGCGGTCGACTTGGCATCCGAGTATTCTTGATCCCTCCCCTTTTCGAGCAATTTCCTGACATTCTCTTCAAAAGTTAGTCGCGGCTTATCTCGCCCTTATTGTTAACTTTTGCCTTCACTCATTCACTCACGTGCCCAAACCGTCGAAGCGCTCTTATCCATTTTTAGTGATAAAATCTTTTTTCAATCGAGAATTCGTTTCGTGTTCCGTCGGCTAAATTATCGCAGCACATTTTGCGAAGAGATCGCATTTCTGCTGCTTTGTGTTTGCTTTATGCTTCTTCCAGCAGACCTAGGTTTCGCCGCCATATTACAAAGTCGGCATGAGTCTATTAATTATAGTATTATAGTTTTTTTTATCTAACCCCTGTCCACAGCAGGTCCCCTGTGAATCCTTTGACCTTTTAAAGGAAAGTAATTTTGAAAAAGCTTAAGAGCAAAAAAACGTACAAAAAATGATTACATATCTTACACCGTGCTCGCGTGGTGCGTTAAGAAAAAGTGTTTAGAAACATCTGTAGGCTGTAACCGAAGCTGCGTTGTTACGTGCAAGTTTTGTTGTACGATACATTAAATTTCGCTTAGGAGATGCTCGTTGTTGGTTTTATTTTGTTTTTATTACTTACGTGCATTGAAAATTAAGCGTTTTTCTATGGCAAATTAATTCTATCGCATATTAGGAATATGCTTGTTGATCCTTTTTTTATACGTGGGGAAATACCTAACAGGAGAAATGACGGGTGATATCGGGCTCGTAACGACTAAAACCCCACGGTATTTTGCCATCCCCACATGTTGGCAACCGGCGCTGGCCGCCTCAGGAAAGCCCTTCTCGGGAGATAATGCATTCTCTCCCGCTTCCTGGCTAGACGCGCCGGAACACAGACGCATCTAACTCCTTCTATTACAAACCTAAGTAGGCAACGAGCCCCGAGGGCAACATCTAGAGGCCATGAGGCTCAGAAAGAAGTATGCTGATTGAGCACCAGCCCACTCGTCACCTAGCGGATTTAGACTTTGGCTTCGGCACAGACTATATTTCAGCCGCGGAAGGCATTGAGAGCGTTGTAACACCTCAGGTTCATGTTCTACGTTGAACTTTTACAGGTAATTATATAACAGATTATAACAATTTACTGCAATTCCAGTCACACAGTTATCCCAAAGAACATTTATCATGAAAACTAAACGGTTACATGATAATAATTCTCATTGACGACCCGATAAATAAATACATACATACATCCATACATAGATACATACATAGGGAAAACATCACATACATTGCTGTGATCCCAAAATAAGTAGCTTTAGCCCTCGTAACATGATTCAGAAACATCGAAAGTACCACAAACACTCAGACCCGAGAAAATGTTGAAAAAAGAAAGGAACCCGGGACCTCAGATCTAGCGAAACCTTGAAAACTGGTATATACCACTCATCCACGGAGGTCATCAAAATAAATAAAACGTATGTTATCAGAAATCAGTGTGAAACATTGAACTGAAGGCTCTGATTAAAGGCATACGTTGAACAGTCAAAGGCAGCGTTAGCATCATTAAAGCCGTGGCGTGTTCCTTGCGCAACTTCAAGAGTTCATTCATGTTGACTCATTTACATATATTTTCACAACGTAAAACACTTTCGTGTTAATTAATTTCAAGATACGGTTAAATTAATAGGTTTATGACCAGTTTTATGTTAATTATGTAAGAAAAAATGATATGCGGAGTTGATATTGAACCTAGAGAAACTAGGTGTGCGTAGGTTCTAATCCCGTTAGGGTCAAACATGTGTAATGAATGTAAGTTTTTGTACTCGAATCATGGATTTTCATATAAAAATTATCTCTAAAAAGATATATTACGTATGTATTATACGTATTATGTACGTAAGTTTACTGTACTGTTAGTTTGGAATCCAAGACGGCGACAGGCTCACCAGTTGTCACGTTGTCCCAAATAAGCTTCGGTAAAAAGTGTGTCGAAAGTTCGTCATCATCTAGATCAGTAAGATAACTTGGTACAGCATTTGTGTTATAAAATTAGAAACAAAGACGGTACCACAAACACCCTGACATCAGATAAAAAGTGGTTTCCTACGTTGTCCCGTTCAAGAGTCGAACCTGGAACTTCGGAGCTGGCGACACATATAAAACCGGTGTGTAAGCCACTCGTCCACGGAGGTTGTCAGCGGCAACGGCACTTAATGAGTGAACGAATAATACCAGAAGTATATTATTTCACACTGATGAACATAGGTACTTTTTAGAAAAAATAACAGATAAGAGTAATGTTGTCAAATTCTTAAAGCTGTTCCAAAACATCTCGCGAAATAAGACGCAGGTTTGTTACTTACTTATCTTCAGGTACAGTCCCTGACGGGGTAGGCTGAGAGAACAGGTCGTCAAGTATCACGATTTTGACATACCTCTTTCTCTTGATTCAAATTCATAATTTTCTTCATACATGTATGTATAGTTATCCTACGCTTGACCCTCCCCTCTTCGATAAATTTGCTAACATAGTCTTGGCTTATTGTAGAATGTTAGTCTCGGCTTTCTTCCACACCTTTTTATATTAACTTTCGCGCTATATATTTCTTCACAATTCGATCTTTATTCGCTCAACGCGCCCAAACCATCGAAGAAACCCTTTATCAATTTTAGTGATAAGATAATCTTTTATACCTCCCATAATGCTAGATTAAAATAAAAAAATAGGTAGATGGTAGGCTTGTACCAATGGGTTAAAGTGATTCTTACCACCTCAATGAAAAGAAAAGTCACGATAGCCGAGTTGTTGGGTGGTCGGAATTTCGAGTCGAGAGACCCGAGTTCGATCCCCAGGTGGCAGTACTAATGAGTTTTTCAAAAACTTATGTACGAATTTCGTCGTTGGCTTGGACATAAAGGCGGCGACGGGCTCACCACCTGTCACGTTGTCCCGAAAATATCTTCTGTGGAAGGTGGGTCAAAAGGACTTAATTGTCTAGACTTAACCTCTGTCTACCCCTGTATTGGGAATTGCGTGAAGATATTATATTATATTATATTATATGAAAAGCTTTAAATCCGTTTAAATTCTGTTTATATAATAGGTGAAAACAAAATTTTGGTTAAACATGATGTGTGAACTTTCAAAGGCTGCGTTAGCATTTAATCACTGGCGTGCGTCAAAAAGAAAACACGCCGGAGCTTCGAAGGTTTATTCATGCGAACTCATTAGCGCAGCTTTGTGCTGAATAAAGCCCATTCTATTACGTTTGCTGGTATTTCCTAACATCGCGAACAAATGTGCAAATTATCTTCTTTCCCGGGAATTCATCACTTCTCCATTGAACCATAAAATTAATGTTATTTTATTTATTAAGGAGTATGCCTGTATTGTTTAAACTAACTTTACTTATTTATAAAAACGTTAATGATAAAGTATTGTCCGTGTGTGTATATACGTGCACGCACGTGTTACATATGTATGTGTATCTGTGTGTGATTACGTTGGATTTCAAAGTTAAGACTAGAGCGAGGCCTCAGAGATAATGAAATCTTTGAGTCGGGGCATTAATTACCACACTATTAATATAAGTGTAGATTCTCACTTTTGCTATCTAAGCTAGCGCGAAATAGAAATATTTATGAATTGTTCCCTCATGTACATTTTTTTTAGTAATTTTCGTTATGAATGCAAGACGGAGATTAAAATTTTAAATATCGGGAAACATATTAATAATTATTTCGTGTCAGTGTCGACTTTAAGTAACAAAATGCTATAAAACATAAAACAAGTATCAATTAACAGGTACCTACGCCCTATTATGTAGTCACAACAACAACTCATTGTATATAAAATACAGGAATCTAAAGTAAATACAAAATTGCTTGCGTCTATCATGTTGAATGTTCTACCCCACGATCCCAGTTTCCGAACACTTTTTCTACATTTTCTCGAGTCTAGGTGTTTGTGATACTGTTTTGTTGTGCGTTGTTTCTGATTCCATAATACAAGTGCTTAAGCTCATTACATTGGGATAAGAAACATAAGTATACACATTCTACATACATACCACCTCCGAGTTACAAGGTTAGCGATAGTTAAAGGGCGTATAAAAATATTATGAGATTTGCAAATCCTAACTATGGCACAAGCTAATGTACTACCTCGGAACGTCTTAAACGTTATGATTGTAAGTATGAAAAACTATAAATATCAGTAGTGTTTAATACAATAAAATTAACCTTCGTGCATTTTTCCCAATAGTGGGGTGTACCGAGGTATCGATTATTAAATCCTTTCGACCAACCTTTCACCGAAGCCTATTGATAACAATGCGACAGATCGTGACAACGGTACATTATACTTACATAGACATGAACATCCATGAATCGATCACAAATATTCTCATTCATGAACAATGTTTGCTCCTCCAAAGTAAAGGGTTGTGAGTTGGAACTCGTTGTGAGTTCCAACTCACAACCCTTTACTTTACTTTGGAGACAAAATGTTTAGCAACAGGGCTATCGGGTCTTCATCAATCTACAATCATTACTGAATTTTCTCAAGCTGAAAACCAAACTACCGAAAATAATTACGAGAAGTCTGGTTAGATTGCTTCACTAAGAATAGCTTACAGAAATTGCTTTTCATACTGATAACATCTTGGTAGCAATATCGGTGGGTATTTAATACAGAAATAGCACGTTAACGTCTCAATAAAAAAAGGCTTTATATTTGATACATAAGTCTTTTGTTAAAATATGCATCTCTACTATAAAAATATAGATGTAGTATTAGTATGTAACTAGGAATGATAGAAATGTTATTAAAATCATGTGTATGTATGTATGTATGGTTGTAGAGTTTTTCGATACACCGCATTTAGATGCAGAGCTGTACTTCGTCGATTTAACTGCAATTAAATAGTTATACTAGAAATTAAGCAGTTACGAAGAATTGACAGCGAGATAGATAAGAACAGATATATCTCAATATCTTGATGTTATTTCTGGTAAAAATTGTTATTTCAACATAACAAAAAGACTATAAATAATTACATAGAAACTAGTGTCACGATAACCGAGTGGTTGGGTGATCGGAATTTCGAATCGAGAGACCCAAGTTCGAAACGCAGGTGGCAGGCTCGTACCAATGGGTTTTTCAAAAAACTTATGTACAAATTATATCGTTGGCCTGGACATAAAGACGTCGACGGGCTCACCACCTGTCACGATGTCCCGAAAATATCTTCGGTGGAAGGTTGGTCGAAGGGAATTGATTGTTTAGACTAGGCCTCTGTCTACCCCTGTATTGGGAATTGCGTGAAGATATTTATTTATTATTTATGTATAAATGATAATAGTTTGTTGAATAAAATGATGCGGTGTACATTAGATAATGACCGGTACGTTGTCACTCTATAGCTTTCCGTAGGTACCGAAAGAGGTGACTAAGGGATTTTAACATTGACTTTTATATTTAAGAAGGGAAAAATTTTAATATCTTTTATGCGCACATTAGTCTTTTCGATCTTTTTGTACTGTTTAGAGACTAGGACAATCAAAGCTGTGAACATGAAACGAATAAACGTGTTTGAAATGCCGGATGCCGGAAATAAGGATGTTATCCTTAGTAATAAAGAGGTACCTTCAATACTTTGGCCAGATAGCCCGTAAAACTTCTGAGAATAGTGAAAATCTAATAGTAAATGGTAGAAGACAAGGCAAGACCCACGCGGCCGCGGGCCTTTGAGATAGAAAGATCTCATGCTGAAGACTCTTGAAATGTGATTCCAGGACGGTTTCAGACTGACACAAGACCGAATGTGCTGGAGACATCTTACAAGCGATAAGCTGAAATAGTAGACGGGATCACGATCCTCAACACAGGAGGGACCGATTGAGGAAGAAGACGATATTTTTAGATCGTAAATCTATGCGAGTGACCCGGACACTGGTAGCCAACGTAGAACTGTTATCCTACTACTCACGTAGGGCACTTAAATAATAATGTGGCGCTGAACACAACCGAAGCAAATTTCAAAGAAGAAGGTAATGTATAGTATGTCAACATTAATGCCACTATTGTGATAATTTTGTTTTAGGATATTTTAAGACAAGAAACTTGCAAAGAATTTCTTTTTATTATAAGAATTATATAACAGTTTTAACAGTAATAGAGCTACGCTTCAGCTTTTGTTGTTGCATGTATGGGCCGGCTCGACCGGGAAAGTACCACGATCTCACAGAATACCGGCGTTAAGTAGAAGTTTAACAAATTTCTGCGTTTCATCTGGTGGGTGTAGGTAACGAGAGGCCCACACAACCCCCTCCCCCAAAACTTGGTAGCGGAAGAAAAAATCTACTCCAGGGGAGTACCAGCACCACCGGTACTGGTACCGCGCTCGGGCAAGCAATCGCTGCCCGAGTGTGATGGGGGGGGGGGGGTCAAAGTTCCGCTCTGTTCCCATACTGTTCGAGGCAAACGTAGCAAAAACCTTCGGCATCTCTTACCACGCTTGCCGTGGATTTCCGCAATATTAGGGGACTCCACTCTAATCTTGACGTCCACTATCATCTGGAGACGGCAAAGCTGGCCTTGCTCTTACCGAGACGTAGATATTCTCCAGCGGATAACTCCGTTGATGCCTCTATGGGTTCTTCGCACCACTGCTTGATTCGGAGTAAAGTGCCCATCATGTGCCCATTGCGGTCGCAATTTGCTGGCCACCGCCTTGTGTGGCACGACAGGTCACTTTCTTTGCATCCTCTCCATGGGGGCAGGTTTGCTTCTTGCAAGATAGTCCCGACGCCGTTGCAAATTCCGTCGCCGATGTGGTGCTTCAAGGAATGAAACTCTTCGTTCCTTCCTCTTTGGTGCCCGTCGGTGGTAGATCAAAGCCGTGGTTTGGTGGCACCTGCAGAATGGCATCTCGCCAAAATCAGCAGTGCTACCGGGCCTGGGTTAAAGCATCGGCGTCTCGGGATTCAAAAACTAGCGTTTTTAAGAAGGAGTATAACTCTGCCGCCAGGTCCTTGAAAGACCTGGCGGCAGAGTTATACTCCTATAATATATAAAGTCAATATAAAAATCCCTTAGTCACCTCTTTCGGTACCTACGGAAAGCTATGGAGTGATAACGTACCGGTCATTATCTAATGTACACCGCATCATTTTATTCAACAAACTATTATCATTTATACATAAATAATAAATAAATATCTTCACGCAATTCCCAATACAGGGGTAGACAGAGGCCTAGTCTAAACAATCAATTCCCTTCGACCCACCTTCCACCGAAGATATTTTCGGGGCAACGTGACAGGTGGTGAGCCCGTCGCCGTCTTTATGTCCAGGCCAACGATATAATTTGTACATAAGTTTTTTGAAAAAATGGTTTAGGGTGCGGACTGCGAAACATGACGTCGCAGGTTCGGGCCCCGCCATTCGACTATTGACGTAAACCAACTCCAGACACAAGCATAGCAGCTTAATTGGAGTGGTTAACAGAAATACTAGTAATGTTATTCGGCATTGCTAGTATTCTTTTAAAAAAAAAACTGCCAGCTCTTGAGGTACTTAGAGGAGCACCAGTTGATCAGTGACCGCCAGTAGGGTCAGGGTCGTTCGGCTGGTGATCTTCTTGTGTACCTCACTCATGGATGGGCGGAGGCAGTAGAGAGCAACGTCCTGGCAGTTAGCTTGGACATAGCAAAATCCTTTGATCGGGTGTGGCACAAAGCGCTTCTCTCGAAGCTTCCGTCATATGGGCTTCCCGAGAAATTTTGCAATTGGGTCACTAGTTTTCTCACAGACCGGATCAAAGTTGTAGTTGACGGTGCATGCTCGGACTCCAAGTCTGTGAACGCCACACGGCTGTGTGCTATCGCGAACCATGTTTCTTCTGCATATCAATGATTTGTTACAAATTAGTAACATTCATTGCTATGCAGATCACAGCAATGATGATGCCCTTTATAATGGCCGTGCTCATGCCCATTTCTCGGGAACACATCAACGAGTACCGGAACAAACTTGTATCTGAAGTCGAGATTTTGTTAGACAAAATCTCGGACTGGATCCGACTAAATTTAGTCCAGTTCAACCCTAAAAAGACACAAGTTTCCGCGTTTACCGCAAAAAAGAAACCCTTCGTCGTATCACCTCGTTTTGAGAGCACTCCCCTAGTTGCCTCAGCTAGCATCGGAATCCTTGGCGTCAACATATAGAGCAACGTTCAGTTTCGCGGTCATTTGGAAGGAAAGGCCAAATTGGCCTCTAAAAAGCTTGGCGTGCTCAGTAGAGCACGACAGTACTTCATGCCGGCCCACCGCTTGCAGCTTTATAAGGCGCAGGTTCGGCCGCGCATGGAGTACTGTTCTCATCTCTGGGCGGGGGCACCCCAGTGTCAGCTCCTTCCATTTGACCGTATCCAAAAAAGAGCGGCTCGAATTGTCGACGACCATACTCTATCCGATCGGCTAGATCCCCTGGCTTTGCGAAGAGATGTTGCATCTCTTTGCATTTTCTACAAGATCTACTACGTGGAGTGCTCCGAGGTATTGTTCGGATTAATCTCAGCCGCTGAATTTCATCATCGTACCTTACGGCAAAGTGAAAAATTTCATCAACACCACCTTGATGCTTGGCATTCCACCAGAGTGCGTTTTTCGCGGAATTTTCTGCCACGAACTTGCACTTTATGGAATGAGCTGCCGTCAGCGGTTTTTCCGGACCGATACAACTTTGGGACCTTCAAGAAAAGAGCCTATACCTTTCTCAAATGCCGGCAACGCATCGGCTATTCCGCCGGTATTGCAGATATTCATGGGCGGCGGTAATCACTTACCATCACGTGTGCCACCTGCTCCTTTGCCACCCTTTTCTATAAAAAAAAATAAAAATAATTGCTATCGAGTTACTGAAACCGCTACAAACTAATTGTACGGTTCGAATCCTGGCAGGGGCAAACGTTTGGGTTATATATTTAAATTAGTGTTTAATGTTAATACCCGAGTCATGGATGTTAAATGAATTTTTGTCTGCATAGGTAAGTATATATGTTTGAATTCCTGCGGGTTTCATAAAAGGTAACTAAGGAAAAAGCCTTGAAAATGTAATTGGCTACTGATGGACGGCGCGATAACCATAACAAAAAGTAGCAGAATAAAATTCATCTCGAAAAATAGTAGTCAAAAAATGAGCAGACCGGTATCGCAGCGGAGAGCCAAAGGTGCAAGGTTTGGTACTGCAATCGCTAATTATGCCTAACCCTCCGTACGGGAGAGGCCTATAGGCCTTGTGTATTTTACAGGGCGTTATGATGATGATGATAGCATTGAATCTGTATTATTCGTTCGCAGGAACACTAAGACGGCGACATCTATATGGGCGACCCAAATAAGCTACAATAAAATGTGGATTAGAAGCACTAAGCCGTCGAGACCCTCTGACTATACTTTTATAGAAAAATGCGTGAAAATGATTATTCAAAGAAATCAAGGAATCTAAATACAGAAAACACTTATACACCTTATGGCGTCATTCGCACCTCAGACAAGTATTCTACACAGTAGACAAATATGACACATAAAATCACGACAAAAAGTCACGATAGCCGAATGGTTGGGTGGTTCGAGTCAAGAGACCCGAGTTCGATCACTATGTGACGAACTCGAACCAAAGGGTTTTTTTTAAAACTTATGTACAAATTTATACCTTGCTACCTTGGACATTAAGACGGTGACGGGCTCACCACCTGTCACGTTGTCCTAAAAATATTTTCGGTGGAAGGTTTCGAATCGACATAATTGTTTTGAGAGCACTTCTAGTTGCCTCAGCTAGCATCGGAATCCTTGGCGTCAACATATAGAGAGCAACGTCCTGGCAGTTAGCTTGGACATAGCAAAAGCCTTTGATCGGGTGTGGCACAAAGCGCTTCTCTCGAAGCTTCCGTCATATAGGCTTCCCGAGAAATTTTGCAATTGGGTCACTAGTTTTCTCACAGACCGGATCAAAGTTGTAGTTGACGGTGCATGCTCGGACTCCAAGTCTGTGAACGCCACACGGCTGTGTGCTATCGCGAACCCTGTTTCTTCTGCATATCAATGATTTGTTACAAATTAGTAACATTAATTGCTATGCAGATCACAGCAATGATTATGCCCTTTATAATGGCCGTGCTCATGCCCATTTCTCGGGAACACATCAACGAGTACCGGAACAAACTTGTGTCTGAAGTCGAGATTTTGTTAGACAAAATCTCGGACTGGATCCGACTAAATTTAGTCCAGTTCAACCCTAAAAAGACACAAGTTTCCGCGTTTACCGCAAAAAAGAAACCCTTCGTCGTATCACCTCGTTTTGAGAGCACTCCCCTAGTTGCCTCAGCTAGCATCGGAATCCTTGGCGTCAACATATAGAGCAACGTTCAGTTTCGCGGTCATTTGGAAGGAAAGGCCAAATTGGCCTCTAAAAAGCTTGGCGTGCTCAGTAGAGCACGACAGTACTTCATGCCGGCCCACCGCTTGCAGCTTTATAAGGCGCAGGTTCGGCCGCACATGGAGTACTGTTCTCATCTCTGGGCGGGGGCACCCCAGTGTCAGCTCCTTCCATTTGACCGTATCCAAAAAAGAGCGGCTCGAATTGTCGACGACCATACTCTATCCGATCGGCTAGATCCCCTGGCTTTGCGAAGAGATGTTGCATCTCTTTGCATTTTCTACAAGATCTACTACGTGGAGTGCTCCGAGGTATTGTTCGGATTAATCTCAGCCGCTGAATTTCATCATCGTACCTTACGGCAAAGTCAAAAATTTCATCAACACCACTTTGATGCTTAGCATTCCACCAGAGTGCGTTTTTCGCGGAATTTTCTGCCACGAACTTGCACTTTATGGAATGAGCTGCCGTCAGCGGTTTTTCCGGACCGATACAACTTTGGGACCTTCAAGAAAAGAGCCTATACCTTTCTCAAATGCCGGCAACGCATCGGCTATTCCTCCGGTATTGCAGATATCCATGGGCGGCGGTAATCACTTACCATCACGTATGCCACCTGCTCCTTTGCCACCCTTTTCTATAAAAAAAATAAAAATAATTGCTATCGAGTTACTGAAACCGCTACAAACTAATCGTACGGTTCGAATCCTGGCAGGGGCAAACGTTTGGGTTATATATTTAAATTAGTGTTTAATGTTAATACCCGAGTCATGGATGTTAAATGAATTTTTGTCTGCATAGGTAAGTATATATGTTTGAATTCCTGCGGGTTTCATAAAAGGTAACTAAGGAAAAAGCCTTGAAAATGTAATTGGCTACTGATGGAAGGCGCGATAACCATAACAAAAAGTAGCAGAATAAAATTCATCTCGAAAAATAGTAGTCAAAAAATGAGCAGACCGGTATCGCAGCGGAGAGCCAAAGGTGCAAGGTTTGGTACTGCAATCGCTAATTATGCCTAACCCTCCGTTCGGGAGAGGCCTATAGGCCTAGTGTATTTTACAGGGCGTTATGATGATGATGATAGCATTGAATCTGTATTATTCGTTCGCAGGAACACTAAGACGGCGACATCTATATGGGCGACCCAAATAAGCTACAATAAAATGTGGATTAGAAGCACTAAGCCGTCGAGACCCTCTGACTATACTTTTATAGAAAAATGCGTGAAGATGATTATTCAAAGAAATCAAGGAATCTAAATACA
This sequence comes from Sericinus montela, assembly GCA_029286605.1. Taxonomy (NCBI): domain Eukaryota; kingdom Metazoa; phylum Arthropoda; class Insecta; order Lepidoptera; family Papilionidae; genus Sericinus; species Sericinus montela. The sequence continues at coordinate 340,337 of JAGSMR010000079.1, read as the reverse complement.
GAAAACACTTATACACCTTATGGCGTCATTCGCACCTCAGACAAGTATTCTACACAGTAGACAAATATGAGACATAAAATCACGACAAAAAGTCACGATAGCCGAATGGTTGGGTGGTTCGAGTCAAGAGACCCGAGTTCGATCACTATGTGACGAACTCGAACCAAAGGGTTTTTTTAAAAACTTATGTACAAATTTATACCTTGCTACCTTGGACATTAAGACGGTGACGGGCTCACCACCTGTCACGTTGTCCCAAAAAATATTTTCGGTGGAAGGTTTCGAATCGACATAATTGTTTAGAACTCTGTCTACCCCTGTATTGGGAATTGAATAAAGCGCGTCGTTGAACTTTTAATTTAAAATAGCATTTTCCGAGATAATAAAGTAGAAATATATACAGGACAAGGAACTGAATTTAAATAATAAGATACTCTTATAAATACACTGAGTCATAAAGTACTATTTACATTTTATTAAAGCTATAAATTCGGTGTACATTGTATGTCATATAAACATTTACAACGTGACCTACAGAATATCCTTTTCTTTTCAAGGCAATTTTGGCAAATTGTGTACAAACTATAAAGAAGATGAGATGGTCAAACTTTCACACGCTTTTGTAAGTCCTTTTCTTTAATATGTTTGCCTAGTAAATTTTTATAGGATAATATGCTTGGAATAAATATTTGTAGTAGTAGTGGATGTATAAGAAAAATACTTATTTTGAGAAAATATAACGAATGATTATATTGAAGAGAAAAATGTTTTTAAAATTCAACTCAACTGACACGGGCGAGATTCGAACCCGCAACCTTCCCCGATCCGTGGCAGCGCTCTTACCGCCGAGCCACCATGTCTTACTTAATTTTTTTTCTTTAATTTAATCATCTAAAAGTTCTGCATAAATATGCTTTAAAAATCAATAAAATTGCATAATAAAAATATGACATAGTAATTTGAAGGTACCATAATATATAGGCATTATACAAGTACTCTATTAAAGTTTCCAAAATCTTAAGTCGTTGCTGTGGCAAAGGTTACAGACAAAGGGCGGTTTGACTATTTAAAGAACTTTTGGACCAAATAAGTAGACCAATGACGGCTAGCAGTTGTGAGGTCAGGTGTTTGGCGACTAATAACCCGATCGCTAGGCCTTGATCGGTCGCATTTCCTTTTACCCCGGTGTGCAATTTTTTTCTGGTTTTCGATCTGGTTGTAAATTAAAAATAACGATAGCCGGGTGGTTGGGTGATCAGAATTCGAGTCAAGAGTTTTGTCAAAAATTATTTACGATTTATATCGTTGGCTTGGATATACATACCGCGTCCGTCCCATCGACTGTCACGTTGTCCTAAAAATGTTTTTGGAAGAAGGTGGATCGAAAGGACTTAATTGTCTAAACCTGTGATATGAAAATACATATATAGATAGGGACAACATCACATAAATTACTCCGATCCCAACGTAAGATACTGAAGCACTTGTGGTATGAGAATCGGAAACAACGAAGGCACCACAAACACCCAGACCCAAGAAAATGTAGAAAAACTGGCTTTTCTACATTGATCCGTCCAGGAATCGAACCCGGGACCTCGAGATGGCGACTTCTTGAAAACCAGTGTTTACGCCACTCATCCACGGAGGTCGTCAAATGAATGGTCGTCAATGGAGTGATTGCCTTGTTATTAGGATTGAGAGGAATTTTTTTTTACTGTAAATTTTAAATTGTTATTCAGCAATCTATCGGTCACTGTACTCGGTCGGCTATTTCCCGTTACGTTACTCACTTACGGTACTCGCTGGAACATAAAGGGGTGACATATTATTACGCAGTTAAGACACGATCTACTATTACATGAAGTTTAACATAATTCCTACATTTAATTTCAATAGTTTAAAATATAATAAAATGTCTTTAAACATTTCTCAATAACGGGGTAGATAGAGGTCTAGACAATTAAATTGTTTCGTCTCACCTTCCACCGAAGACATTTTTTTGAGATAACGTGACAGGTGGTAAGCCCATCGCCGTCTATACGTCCAAGCCAATTATATAAATCTTACACAAGTTTATGTACAAGCCTTAGATCGTACTGGGTCTCTTGACTCGAGATCCGATCAAACAACCACTCGGTTATGGTAATTTCTAGTTTAAAATATGGGATTCAAATGTGATGTGAAGCAGTTTTGTAATGTAAAATTTAGTTTAAGTTATTTCAATATATCTCTTCATAGGTATTGTCTATTTAAAACTAAGTCACGAGTCCTTTTGAATGTTAAAAATAAGTGAATTGGTATCAGTTCCAGCTCAAACTCGATTTCATATTCGAGTCACGCAGAGTCATTGTCATAAATTCTATCCCACCCGCAAACGTAAAAAGCCTTTTCTAATGTTAAGTGAGACTGTAAGAAAATCTTTTAAAATATCTAATTTTCCCCAAATTAACTGGTAACTTTGTAATAATAACGATCAGGTTAGCGCCCGCAGCTTCATCAGGACAGAGTATAAATGGCATTTGTACATGAGTTAATCAGAAGCCTTTTGTAATTAAATAAAACTGGTTGGGTGATCGAAATTGAGTCAAGAGTTTTGTCAAAATTATTTACGATTTATATCGTTGGTTTGATATATTTACACACCGCGTCCGTCTCATCAACTGTCACGTTGTCCTAAAATGTTTTTGGAGGAAGGTGGATCGAAAGGACTTAATTGTCTACACCTGTGATATGAAAATAAAATACATATATAGATAGGGACAACATCACATACATTGCTCCGATCCCAATGTAAGGTACTAAAGCATTTGTGGTATGAGAATCGGAAACAACGAAGGCACCACAAACACCCAGACCCAAGAAAATGTAGAAAAACTGGCTTTTCTACATTGATCCGTCCGGGAATCGAACCCGGGACCTCGAGATGGCGACTTCTTGAAAACCAGTGTTTACGCCACTCATCCACGGAGGTCGTCAAATGAATGGTCGTCAATGGAGTGATTGCCCTGTTATTAGGATTGAGAGGAATTTTTTTTTACTGTAAATTTTAAATTGTTATTCAGCAATCTATCGGTCACTGTATTCGGTCGGCTATTTCCCGTTACGTTACCCACTTACGTTACTCGCTGGAACATAAAGGGGTGACATATTATTACGCAGTTAAGACACGATCTACTATTACATGAAGTTTAACATAATTCCTTCATTTAATTTCAATAGTTTAAAATATAATAAAATGTCTTTAAGCATTTCTCAATAACGGGGTAGATAGAGGTCTAGACAATTAAATTGATTCGTCTCACCTTCCACCGAAGACATTTTTTTGAGATAACGTGACAGGTGGTAAGCCCATCGCCGTCTATACGTCCAAGCCAATTATATAAATCTTACACAAGTTTATGTACAAGCCTTGGGGATCGTACTCGGGTCTCTTGACTCGAGATCCGATCAAACAACCACTCGGTTATGATAATTTTTTATTCTAGTTTAAAATATGGGATTCAAATGTGATGTGAAGCAGTTTTGTAATGTAAAATTTAGTTTAAGTTATTTCAATATATCTCTTCATAGGTATTGTCTATTTAAAACTAAGTCACGAGTCCTTTTGAATGTTAAAAATAAGTGAATTGGTATCAGTTCCAGCTCAAACTCGATTTCATATTCGAGTCACGCAGAGTCATTGTCATAAATTCTATCCCACCCGCAAACGTAAAAAGCCTTTTCTAATGTTAAGTGAGACTGTAAGAAAATCTTTTAAAATATCTAATTTTCCCCAAATTCACTGGTAACTTTGTAATATTAACGATCAGGTTAGCGCCCGCAGCTTCATCAGGACAGAGTATAAATGGCATTTGTACATGAGTTAATCAGAAGCCTTTTTGTAATTAAATAAAACTGGTTGGGTGATCGAAATTCGAGTCAAGAGTTTTGTCAAAACTTATGTACGATTTATATCGTTGGTTTGGATATATTTACACACCGCGTCCGTCTCATCAACTGTCACGTTGTCCTAAAATGTTTTTTGAAGAAGGTGGATCGAAAGGACTTCATTGTCTAGACCTGTGAAAATATTTTATTTTACACATATAGATAGGGACAACGTCACATAAATTGCTCCGATCCCAATGTAAGATACTAAAGCACTTGTGGTATGAGAATTGGAAACAACGTAGGCACTACAAACACCCAGACCCAAGAAAATGTAGAAAAATTGATTTTTCTACATTTACCCGTCCTTATAAAATATCTAATTTTCCCCTAATTCACTGGTAACTTTGTAATATTATCGACCAGGTGTACGCCCGAAGCTTCGTCAGAGAGGACCGAGAATAAATAGCATTTGCACATGACTTAATCAGAAGTCTTTTTGTTATTAAATACGTAGGGATAACATGACGTACATTGCTCAGATCCCAAAGTAAGTAGCTTAAGCTCTTTTATATAGTTATGCATTATCGTAAACAACGAATGTACCACAAACACCCAGACTATACAAAAATGGAGAGAAACTGTGTACTACATTAACCCGACCGGGAATAAAAACCAGGACCCCTGAGCTGGCGCAGCATGAATATCGGAGTGTAGCTCACACTCCGATATTCATGCCCAAAACATCTTCGGTGGAAGGTAGGCCGAAAGGACTTGTTTGTTTGATCTACCTCAGTACTGTGCGTGGTTCTAGAACACCTTAACAGTGAACTGCAGATTGCTGGATAACTATTCCAAATTTAAAACCTGATCAAAATTAACGGCAACGGGCAACAGGGTATAAGGTGCGAGAGATGGAGCGTCAAAAGCCTAAAGGATTAAGGTGCAGAGTGCGAAACAAGGGTTCGGCTAATATCGTGAAATACTATAAAAAAACAAGCATTGTTTGCATAAGCTAAGTTGGAGTGGTTAACAGAAATACTAGTAAATTGACATAGCTAAAAAAAAAGAATTCTTCTTTTTTAACGTCTCGTACTGTAACCAACTTTTACATGCCCTGATAATGATGATGATAATCAAGGTTATACTGAAAATATTAAAAAATCCAGTAGCAAGCTAATAAAGAGCTGTTATATCTTCCTTAAATTTTGTCTTTTATATTAATGAACTATTATTTACTAGACTTCAATACTCATTCAATCATATAATAACCCTAAGTGTGTATATATATATATATATATATATATATATATATATATATATATATATATACATATATATATATATATATATATATGTATATATATATATATATATATATATATATATATATATATATATATATATATATATATATATATATATATATATATATATATATATATATATATACATATATATATATATATATATATATATATATATATATGTATATATATATATATGTATATATATATATACACACACACACACACGTAATATTAATTATTATTATTCGTTTTACTTTTAAATTATTATTTTATTTTTTTATTTTTTTTGTTATCGTTGCCATTTTTACTTCTTAATTATTTTAAAAATTTACTAGTGTTAAGCAAGAGAACTATTACTTGTTTACCGTCTGTTTCTTATATAAGTACCGGTTAGGAAGACTATTATTTGTATACTTTTCTCTTGCTCTTATAGTTTTAAGTACCGCCTAGATTTTTACTAGCCTAATGGAAGAGCGGGGCCTCCTATTACAAGTAAATAATTATTACTTGAAAGGAGTTCTCCAGATGACATTTTGTTAACTAGGTTTAAATTACTGAAATAAAGATTTTTATTTATTTTATGTACGTATTTATGTGGGAAACGGAATGTTGGGAACGGAACGCAAGGATGAGTATGAGTGATGAAAGGGAAGGAATGACAGAGATAGATAGTTTTTAGTTTAAAGAGGGGACTTGTTAGCAAGAGGACGGAGAGAAGGGTGTTGGGGATTTTTGGAGTTTCCAATTAAAATAAAAGCAGTGAAAAATCTTGATGGTAACGACCAAAAAAGATGGTAAACGATGCGAAAAAAGAAGCGTGAACCGAACCAGCTGTAAGAAAGAAAACAGAAAAATCCATTCGACGTTGTCACAACTGCGGCGAAAACAGTCATATCTCGACACATTGTCCGAACGGTCTCAAGTGTTTTCGCTGTAATTAGTACGGCCATATTGGATCTCGATGCCCTTCGGCTGAGGCCGGCGGCGGAAACGCAGCGCTAGCGCACCTCACAAGTTTGTAAAACAGTCCGCGCCGAATGCAGCGCAAGATCGTGCGGTTGGCAGCAGTGGATCTCAGTCGGCAAAACTGCGCTCAGCTAACTACAGCGTGGGTGCGACAAGTGACAGCAGTTGTGACAGCCAGACGTCAAAAGGTGGAAACGAGGTTATGCAGGTGGAAAATAACGTAAACAAAACAAAAAATCTCTCAACGAAGCCGATGATTAGTGTCAAGATTAAGAAATTAACAGTGAACGCGTTAATTGACCCCGGCAGCAACTTCAATTTAATGACGGACGAGCGTTTCATTACCGTTGGAACAGAAAAATACGAAGATAACTTATTTTTGACGGGACTCGGACGTACGATGGTGAATTCATTAGGAAATGTGTTTTTGGACATTACAATCGACGGGAAAAACTATCAAAACGTGTCATTTCGTATAGTGAACAAAGATGTTATGCCTTTTGATATGATTTTAGGTTACGAAAAATAACCATGATAATGAATGGGTACAAAGTGAAGTTTTTGTCTGAAAGTGATGAATGGTCGGTCGGTGGTCCGGTCGGCTGTAGAGTACTGCTACCACATATGGGCTGGAGCTCCTAAATATCAACTGGCAACCTTGGACTCGGTGGAGAGAGGGGCCAAGCGGCTAATCGGTGATCCTGACTTGGTTACTATCAATTTGTCCAGTCTCGAACACAGACGTCGGGTGGCCAGTCTCTCGGTGTTCTGCAGGTTATATTTTGGAGAGTGTGCAAAGGAATTACATCAGTTAATTACCCCTTCCTCTTTCCATCATCGAACAACAAGATGCACGGCGGGTTTCCATCCTTTTGTTGTCGATATACCCTGCATTCGGACGAAGCGTTTTGCTTCGTCGTTCATAAGTAATCAATCTAATAATCCAACTGGTATATGTAATTTATTCTCATCTTTCTTCACTTCCGTATATGAACCTTCCAACTTTGTGACATATATTTCACAACAGAAATCATAAATAGTGCCTTGAAAAAGATTGATTTAAATAAAGGTCCAGGACCTGATGGACTACCGCCCGTATTTATTTATCATATAGCAGACCGCATCACTGTTCCATTTCAAATAATATTTAATAAATGCCTACGTTAAGGCATCTTTCCAAGCATCTGGAAAAGAGCATTTATTACTCCTATCTATAAAAATGGAAATAAAAATAACATAGAAAATTACAGACCCATATCTAAACTGTCCATCTTGTCGAAGGTGTTTGAAAGTCTAGTACACAAATGTCTATACTCTCATATTCGCCATCTCATTATACCCGAACAGCATGGCTTTGTTAAACATCGTTCCACTACGACTAACCTTATGATATTTACTAACCACTTATTTGAAAATATGGACCTGAGAATTCAAACAGATACTGTTTATACTGATTTCAAGAAGGCTTTTGACAAGGTGGACCATAAATTACTAATAGATAAAATTGCGTTTAATGGCATTCGTGGTAATTTGTTGCGGTGGCTTATTTCATATATTGTCAATAAGACTCAGAAGATTGTAATAAATGGTTTCGAATATGACTCTGTTGTGGTTGCTTCTGGCATTCCTCAGGGATCGATTTTAGGACCATTACTCTTTATTTTATTTATTAATGATATTAATGCTTGTTTTGTTAACTCTAATTTTCTATTGTATGCTGATGATGTCAAAATTTATAAATCATGTGCAATTGTTTACGATTGCTTTCTTTTACAAGAAGATCTTGACAGACTATCGCGCTACTGCATAGATAATAAACTTCAACTTAGTTTCCCTAAATGCCAGGTGATAACTTTTACCAAAAACATACTAAGAGTTCATAATTTTAATTACTTATTAAATAGCGTCACTTTACAGAAAGTAGATATCATTAAAGACCTCTGAGTTATGCTAGATTCGAAACTACATTTCAATCATCATATTGATAAAATTATTAGCAAAGCTTATCAAATGTTCGGTTTTGTTGTTCGTTCTTCTACAGATTTTAAAAACCCTGCTACCTTCCTTCTTCCATATAAAACATTAATTCGTTCACAATAAGAGTACGCTGTTCCAATTTGGAGTCCCTATTACGATAAATATATAAAAAATTTAGAAATGGTACCAAAAAAATTTTTACGTCACGTTAACTTCAAATGTTACACTTCAAAGATTCCTTACACTCAATTATTGAATCGTTATAATTTATTAAGTCTGGAGTCGGTTACTTCTAAAGGCATCCTTTTTACACGGCTTATGTAACGATATATTGGACTGTAGTGTTCTCACAAATAAAATTTGTTATGTGGTACCCAGAACTGTAATTCGGCGTGAGGTGCGTCAACCTCAGCTTTTCTACACAAGTAAGTGTAGAACAAATGCAGGGGTTCGAGCACCTCTAAGGCGTATATTAGAAATTTACAACACACGTTTCACTGACATAGACATTTTTGCTTTGTCACAAATAAAATTTAAAAGAAAGGCAATAGAACTACTCACATAATATACCTAGGTATATTTGTTTATGTATTTGTTTATATGCGTATGTGTATGTATGTGTAAATGTATGTGTGTGTATGTATATGTGAATGTATGTGTATATGTATATGTATATGTATGTGTGTGTATGTATATGTATGTGTGTGTATATATATGTATATGTATGTGTATATGTATATGTATATGTATATGTACATGTATATGTATATATATATATATATATGTATATGTATGTATATGTATGTATATATATATATGTATATGTATATATATATGTATATGTATATATATGTATATATATATATATATATATACATATATATATATATATATATATATATATATGTATATGTATATGTATATGTATGTATATGTATATGTATATGTATATGTATATATATATATATATGTATATATATATATATATATATATATATGTATATATATATATATATATATATATATATATATATATATATATATGTATATATATATATATATATATATATATATATATATATATATATGTATATATATGTATATGTATATGTATATGTATATGTCAGTGTAAAATCAAAGTTGTTTCACTCTGAGCATATTCCTAAATTTATTAATACTTATACCTTGCCAACAAGATTATCTCAGTAGATATTGTTCAAAATGCGCAACCTATATTCACTACAGATAAATTTTAAAAGTTATCGAATATTGAAAGGGTTCTCATAATAAAAACACCCCTCAAACTTTTGATTTCTAATAAAAATAAATTTCACGAGGAAAATATAAATGTGATACATGTTCCAGTGAAACTTTAAGGTTCGCTCATAAATAGTTTGAGTGGCCGATTTCTCCGTACATCTACGAGTCACGATAAAATGTGTTCTATAATTTCTTTTGAGTTGTCTCTCAGTTTGACATATAGTTTGTTAATATTATTTATTTATTATCATAATACTTTCGGCTAACAAGCTATCTACCTTATCTACCTTAGCATGTAATTTTCTACAATTATAAATTTAATAATAATATTATATAATAATCAGGACAACATCATATATATTGCTCTGTTACTAAAGTATCTGAAGCACTTATGTAATGCAATCAGTGACAATGAAGGTACCACGAACACATAGATCTGAGATATCCTGTTAAAAGTGGTTTCACGAACAGGATATATATATATATATATATATATATATATATATATATATATATATATATATATATATATATATATATATATATATATATATATATATATATATATATATATATATATATATATATATATATATATATATATATATATATATATATATATATATATATATATATATATATATATATATATAGATATATAGAGTCTCGTATCTTGATTTCCGTGGGATATATGAGGACTTCAACAATTTACATTAAACTCGTTGGTGTCAACCCTATTAATCATATTAGTCAGCTGACAAAGGCCCTTACCCTTCTCCGACACAACTTCTAGTCACCTTGTCTGTGCTCCTAGTACGTTCCAACCAATCCAGATTCAATAATTTTCGCGCGAAAATTGATCGACCAATGAATAAAATCTTCCTAAAAATGTTGAATGAATGCAACCTGAGTACCTACTTGGCGGCGGTTTTTAAAAGAAATGTTTGAAACACACCGCTATTTGGCGCTATTCGTTTGATGTATTTGCCCTTCCTATTAGTTTCTACGGGAATTTTGAGACATGCGGACGTATTATAAATAATAAAAATGAGTTATACGAACGCGGAGTATTACGATATAGTAATGTGTGTTGGTGCTAGTTACGGTGTGTTAACAGATTCTAGAACCTTTATAACGAACGGTACGCTTCCGGAAACCGAAATAACCCCCGAGTTCTTTCATCCTATGCTTATTTTAGGAATTTGGTCAATAGATTACACACATCCGGATCCTTCCACCAGAGCAATTTTGCGACTTTGAGCACGGCTATGGAAAGCAATATTTTAGAATATTTTGATGAGGACCCAACATCCAGTACTCGCCGTGCTGGACTAGTTTTTGTGTTAACAATGGAGCAGTATGGAGGATATTGAATAGGGACGGTCAAGATCCGTATCACTACCGCAAGACCCAAGAACTTGTCAAGAGTGACTTCCTTCCACGTGAGGGGTTTGCGCGATGGTATTGTCATCAAGTAGCTATTGACCCCTTATCCAACCGGAAAGTCTTATGGACTGACTGGAATTTTCTATGGGGATATTTGAAAAGTAAACAACTTACGCAAATTAGTGTAACAACGAAGAAGAAATGCGCCAGAAAATAGTCGCTGCATTTCAGACTGTAACACCCCAGATGCTGAATAATGCCACTGAGTCAGTGTTTCGCAGAATGCGTTTATGCCTATAAAAACATGGATTTCATATCGAGCCATTTTTGTGAGGTTGTGTTGGTAAATACAGTGTGCTGTGGTACATTCGATTATTCAAAGGAATTTGCTGCTATAAGTGTATGTATGTGACTTCTGCAATGAGTTAACTTTGCTGTTTCCCGCTTTCACATTGTTATCTGCGAACCTCTGCACAGAATATTTCAAGTAAGACAAATTTTTTTCTTTTCACAAATTAGGTTACCTGAACGTCATATTAGTAAATAACAACTACATGTGTCTTATTAAAAATAATTAAGATCAATAGTTATTAGATACGTATGTTTGCACCTACAGCGGTACTCACAGTTCGAGTGGCGAATCAAACGAGCCGCGCTTTGGCGCGACGGCGGCGAGGCGGCGGTCTTTCTAAAAGTATTAGGTAGAGAATCGGGATAACATAAACATAAGGGCGTTGTGTTACGAATACAATTACAAGTGAATAGGTAAATATTTTGGGAATAACTAAAGCTATTGGGGTCACATGTAAATGAATTGGATTTAGAAACCTACTTTTAATTTATCCGACAGAGAGAAACAGTGTCTGAGTTAGGGTCATCAAAAGTTTGATTAAATAAAATATTTTTAAGTTTTGTATGGAAATATTTATAACTTAATTTAGTCATATTACCCTTACCACTGAGTTTATTACATCAAAGTAGCATGAGTACGTGCCGGTATTTATTACTATATATGGAACACCTTTTTATATACATATATATATATATATATATATATATATATATATATATATATATATATATATATATATATATATATATATATATATATATATATATATACATATATATATATATATATATATATATATATATATATATATATATATATATATATATATATATATATATATATATATATATATATATATATATATATATATATATATATATATATATATATATATATACATATACATATATATATATACATATATATATATATATATATATATATATATATATATAATTTTATAATTCACAGCTTATCTAGACCACTTATATAATTTAATTGCGCTGTATATAAGCTGTGACTTGATGATTGAATGAAGAGTATGTAATCGGACACTTGGTGATCTGTCATACCTATGCCGACTGGAATGATGATCGAAGAATGTCTTATTACCAAACTTTGAAGTCAACTTAGTTTCTAAGTTAATATCAAGGGCTGGTTTTCTATACAATTTAATCTTAAAAGTTTCAGTTAAATAATTACATAGAATTCTAAATTTAATAATATACACTATGAACTTATAAAAATAAATAATAAATGGGAATTGCGTGAAGAAATTAAGTCCCTTCGACCCACCTTCAACAACAACGCGAGCCTGCCACCTGGAGATCGAACTCGGTTCTCCTGACTCGAAATTCCGATCACCCAACAACTCGGGTATCGTTTCTTCTATCCTCAGGAACTTATGCTCTAAAATGTCATTAGTATTAGAGACAACTACTTTATAGTCTAAAATGGCGATAGGCTCACCACCTGTCTCGTTGCTCCGATTAACCTACGGTGAAAGGTAAACGAAACGACCTCTGCATACCCCAATTCGTAAGTATATATGATACATTTAAAACTAAATGAGTGCAATTTTAATTTATTAAGTTAATCAATCGTCACCACTGTTTTAAATTTAGAACGAAATTTATTTAGGAGGGCGGAAGCATGCCTGCGACGGTTACTAAATGACTACTTAGGCAGCTTTGCATACATTACGGTGATGTTACATAAAGCCGCACGTCTTTTTGCTTTTTCGTGAAAATTTGTATGTAACTTGTCAGTTATATCGAAACTAAACGATCTCTGTGCTCTTCATTAAAAATATTACACGGAAATTTTGAGTGAATTTATAAAATATCCACAGGTTTTAATTCAAGATGATTTTTAATCTTATCTTTCATACCTTAATAAATTTTAAGAAAGGCCACTGAGAAATAACGGGATGAATATAAAATCAAATTATACAAGACCAAGATTGATAGATTGAGAATTGTGGACTCTTGACGACCCTTAAGGGAGGATCGCTACCAATCAAAGCTAACGGGTTAAGAAGTATTGTTACAATTTATTACTATGCGCTTTATTTAATCAAAATACTGTTTATTATAACAAAGAAAAGGAAACTTTGAGAATTATGTGTAATTTACACATAATTCTCAAAGTTTCACCACAATCGGTGTTAGTATAAACTCCACGTGTTACGTACGTGCGCGCAAACAATGTTAATGGTTTAACTGAATGAATTAGGATTTCACTGAATGTTATTTGAAAAGATTTCACAACTGACTTTGAATTATCGCAGAGGTCTAGTAAAAATACCTTTGGGCTGAAGTAATGTAATGTATAGTGTGGTATTCACTTACTCTCTCTTCCCGTGGGAGTCATAAATGGCCATGAGAATATTATTAGCTACGGGTAAATAGCGGGGTAACCATCTGAAAAAATACCAGATCAAAACTAGCAGAAGCGTGTAAGGTGCAAAATATCTGATACTACAATCGCATTGTCTAGCAGTGGACTATGATAGGCTGTTATGTATGTAAGGTGAGTAATGTGAAACAACTGTGTGGTGACGACGAAAAATATTAAAACGGCGGTCCTCTTCTTCCCGTGTGGGTCTTGTAGATGACAACAAACCCTCAGTGAAAATGAGTACCGACCGGCGGTATAATCTTGAAAAATACCAGACCAAAATTCTAACATTCGGATACGTACGGAATTTACATATGATATACGTGATACGAATACCGACCTAACCCAACAACTTGATTGTCGTAACAGTTTTTATTGTTTATATATTATCTATAAATTATTTTTGTTTCTTTTTATTGACTTCATGTGTGAACATTTTAAACTAACTGTTTACAACTTACTATGAAATGTATTGTATCAAATACTTATCAATGAAAATGTATATATATAATATACTATAAAATTCCGCGAGAGTAGAGAGTTTTCGACCCAAAGTTCACTTAAACCCTTCGAGCACTTTATATGGATATTTAAACAGTTCAAGACTTTGGCGAGGAAAATCTTATGGCTCGCTATTTCTTTTTCACACTGCTATCAAGAATAATAGCTTGGGGTATAATACGATACCCCAAGATCACGATAGCCGAGTGGTCAGGTGATCGAGCTTAAAGACCCGAGTTTGACCAACCAGTGGTAGCACCAATAGGCCTTTTTAAGTCTTATATACGATACATATCGTTAGCTAGACATAAAGGTGACGACTGGCTCACCATTTGTCCCGTTGTCTCATAAATGTCTTCGGTGGAAAGTGATCCGAAAAGACTTAATTGTCTAGACTTCTGTTTTGAGAATATCCTAAAGTTTGGGAAATATATTTTGGCCTTGTAACGACATGCGTATTTACATATTGCAAATACATAGTAAATTAAAGTTATGGATCGCGCATAACATCAACATATAAAGTAAATAAAAATCTTTAAGACCGTTTTATCTGGATCCCTCTGGTTAAAAAAACGTATAAAGATAAGCTCATGCCATTAAGAATGAATTGAATTTACTTAAAAATGCTTATTTTAGCCGTGTAATTACGGAATAAGAATATACCTCTGAGAATGACACCATGAAAACCGGTATATACGCCACTCTTCCACCTGAAATTTAAAGAGGAAACATCTAAAATAATAGATTAAATGCGAAATTTTTTATCAAAGCAATGTTGTACGTTACGCATGCTATAATTGTAAGCGCGTGCTATATTTCATAGTTTTGTTTCGCTTTTGTGCTCTGTGCACAATGGAAATATATGTAACTGTTTCACTCGCACATTGCCCTAGTTGCTGTGGGTTTGTCGTTTTAGTATTCTACAGATGCGAATATCACATTTATTTACACAAACAGTGGTAGAGCCACGCATTAGCTTTTGTTGTTGCATGAATGGGCCGGCTCGACTGGGAAGTACCACGACCTCACAGAATACCGGCGTGAAGTAGAAGTCTAACAAACTTCTGCGTTTCGTCTGGTGAGTGCAGGTAACCGGAGGCCCATTCACCTCCCTCCCCCAATTATGGGGGGAGGGTGCACTCTAAGGGCGGCAACACATCTGCTATGCCTCTGGTATTGCGGGTGTTCATGGGCGGTGGTAGTCACTTACCATCACGTGAGCCACCTGCTCGTTTGCCTCCCTTTTCTATAAAAAAAAAATTGTTTTTAATAAACAACATTGCCATATGTAATCGAATATGACTTTACTTTACTTAAATTCATTATTATAATGATAAAATTATACAATTATATTGTACAATTACGAGTGCGGAAATAAATAGCATGGTCCGGAGAGAAGAAGAACCACCTTTTACGTTGTCCCAAAAAAGTTTTCGGTGTAAGGTTGGTCGAAGTTACTTAATTGTCTAGACGTCTGTCCACCCCAATACTGCGAATGGCGAGGCGATATTTATTTATGATTGAAATTTACCAGCTCACGCAGCCAAAAATCACTTTCAGTAATCTGTTTCGTTGTATGTGTTTGTATATAAATAAGAAGGAAACACGTTTACGGTAGTCCAAAAAAAATTATGACACAGAATATAAAATAATGTTGTTCTAATTAACAAAAGTGAAAAAATAATATAAAATTAGTCTGTGTAGAAGCATGAGACCGCGAAATGGTCAGGGCTCAATAAAAATCGAGATACAGAAACATATTGGTATCTTATATACCCATGTATACGATAATAAAACACCTCCCTGGGATAAGAGCCTATGTTACAGCAGTAAAGTAAATATTTCTCAGCAATATACCTTTAGAGATTTTATTGTCACACAAAAACGTTTGTATTGTGATAGAATTCCATTTTTACCGCGTTCCATTCTTATCTCGAAATATGTATCATATATGTTGTTTCCGGTAACGTTGTCCCAAAAAATCTTCAGTCAAAATTTAGTAAAACTCCCTTCAATTTCTAGAACTTTGCGTACACCAGCATGGCAAATTGCGTGAAGCTATATAAAAATATAATAACAAAAAAAAACATGCATTTCGAAAACTCAAAGTATAAAAATGTTTCGCCACGAAACGTTACCATGTATTCAGACTACTCGACACATATTAATTACCCGACTGCGGTTGTAACCGACAGCTTAACTGCAGCAACTGAATGATTTGCTACGTTTTGACTTTATAATACGTGGAACTGGCGAACTTTTGCACTACAATATTTGCTCATGAGATACGTTTAAAATACGGGAAAGAAAGAAATGTTAATTCGACAATCGCACGATAGTCTGTAGAGAAAGGTAGATATATAAAGTAACAAATAAAATAAGTGGTGGTAATGGATTTACAATATCGCTGATTTTGTAAACAATTAATTTAGGCTATGGACTTTTTTATATTACAAAAGTGGTCGTCAAATAACAGGAATTCCTTTAGTTTGGCCTTGATAATATTGGCACTAAGGGTCCTATCTGACAATTAAGTAACGATTATGATAACAATTTATTATAGAAATAGAAGATTAGATTAATAATGATCTATCGGTGATACTTCATAGTTTAATAATTCCAAAAATTTAGAAAAAGTGGTTTTTGTACTTTGACTCGTCCGGGAATCGAACCCGGGACCTCAGAGATGGTCACGCCTTGAAAACCGGTGTGCCTACTTATTCACGGAAGTCGTCATTGGTTTAAATTTATTTGGCGAAAGAGGTATTTAAGGTACGCGACCCCTGTCGATCTGTTCTCCCTAGCTACCCCGTCATGGACTGCGCGAGAAGATAACAGACTTTATTTGGTTTCTAATTTTCAGCTCATAATAAATTTGTGGCTGAATATTTGATATTATTATGTACTTTCCACGAAATACTGTGTGATTCTTTACGCATAAAGGTTTACAACCCTGTAAAAAGTTATGTTTCATTTTCAATATGGGTGATAATGTAATTGACTGAATATTGGAATTTAATAATACATATCATAACGTTGAGATTTAATATCGTAAAAAAAATGCAATTGATTATACAATTAAAAATGGTAATTACATATTTATTCAGCAAAAAGAAAATTATAAATACTCCATTTCCAATACTGGTGTAGACAGAGGTCCAGATAATCGAGTCCTTTCGACCCATTTTTACCGTAGACACTTTGGGACAAAGTGACAGGTGGTGAGCGTGTCGGCATGTCAAGCCAACGATATAAATAAACAAACGAGCCTACCTGGATCGAATTCGGTTCGTTTGATTCGAATTCAGATCAGTCAACCACTCAGCTATCGTGGTTTAAATAAAAAATACATAAGTAAATAAACATGATAACCATCATCATAACAACATGAGAAAGTCTATTGCAGGATGTAGGCCTCAACCTGTAGATACGGGTGTTGACAAAATGTAGATACGGGATGGCTCGCCGTAATCGCTACGCTCAACAAGCATACAAAACATTATCTAAATTGTATGGGTATTTCTTGATCTAATTGGTGTGCAATAACTACATATAATTAAATGAGTTACCAGTAAGCTTAGGGAATGTTAAGTCTTTTGAACGACTTCATTACTTCATCAGTTAACATTAGAATAGGCTTTTCACGTTTGTAGGCAGAACAGAATTTATGACTCGAGTTAGACATTAAGTCTTAGTACGTTGTATTGAAATGTGTTGATGTAATAGAGAAGTTATTATGAAAGGTAATTTAATAACAACGTCTCTATTATAATGAAAATCTTACAAAGTAACGTCTATTGACTATCTGAGTTGATGTAACAAAAGTTTACATTACAATTTAACTTCATATAATATTTGGCTTCACATAATAATTCTCGTATAGCAGACTTACTACAGCGAAGTTATAGCAACGTTTTTAGTGAAAATAGTCAATTACCACTAGGTGGGCAGTTAGTTTTTACCCTTTTTTATCTTCATGCATTTCCCAAAACAGGGGTAGCCAAATGTCTAGAAAATTTAGGACCTCATTTCACAGGAAGCCCTGGCTGTTTGTGGTGCCTTCGTTGTTTTCGATTCCAATACCACAAGTGCTTTAGCATCTTACATTGGGATCGGAAAAATATATTTGATGTAGTCCCTATTTGTATATGTATTTATTTGTTATTATTTATAATTATTATTACAAGTATTTTTTATTATTTATAATTATAGGTAAACGCGTAAAGGTATGAGGAAAATGAGGTGATCTTTCACAAACATCTGAAAAAAATAAGCTAGATGGTTATTAGCAGCAGTATATAAGGAGCGAGTTTTACTGCGATCGCCAATCCATTTGTTTTAGAATGGCGTTTATAGAAAATCCATAACACAGACATTATATGGGAGGTCAGTAATTAAAGTTGACTTTAACAGCAAGTTAACGAAGATGTGAGATAAGGCAATTGATTGAAAATGTTTTTCCTGTCTATATATATATAAATGTATTCGTCTTCCTATCACAAATTGTATTCCTGGTGTGACTGAAAGCGATTGTGGGTAGCGTTTTTACTTAAAACGCTAACGCGTATGAAATATTACCATAACAGATATTTGTCGTTAATGAACATTCACTCTCAATCGTTATGGATAGATTTAAATTTAATACAACCCATTTTTTTCCTCCTAAATTGAAAATGTCCAATAGTCATAACATTACGTTACAAAATAAATTAGTAGATAAAAAATCTACTAATTTCTCATATCTGTAAAGATTGATTAGTTTGAATAGTTTCTGACAGAAAGTGCTGTCACCAAAAGAGGCGTAAGTAAAACAGAAAGTTTTAGAAGTTCAATTGAGGCATGTATCGAAGGTATCAGCATTGCCACGGTACGACCGAAAGGCGTGAAGACTATTATTATTACAAAAAGTCAAGCATGATTTGCATACTTTCAAACCTTACACTCACATTTAAAAAAAAAAAACACTTACACTCACATTTAATTATAAAAAAATATTTCGAAACATGTACATCCGCTTTCACTTGAGCTCCAACCTTATGCGATCAGACACCAAATGACGCCATCTTGCGGCGGAAATTATCAGCTATAAGGCAAATGGGGCCAAGATATCTCTTATCTCTGTCTCCTCGAACTTGGTGTATTTCGACCCTATAATAGAACATGACTTTGGTGAAGTAAATGAAGCGTAATATATTTACTTATCCTTAAGTTATATGTCTTATTCTATGTATGGGTTAAGTTCTTTGGAGCACCAGGAAAGAAAACTGAATCATAATAATAAGGTCTACGTTCGGCAAGATTCTGGATAGGCTGTAAAGAAGAAAGGAGAAGAAGAAGAATAATAATAACTACTTAACCTACTTAAATGCTTACAAAAGCCCACTGCAGGAGAAATCTCTCCCCGTTAAGATTCCACCTTATTGTCACGATTAGTAGACAGATTGGTGACCGCAGTACCCCTGATATCTCGTACCATAGACACCGATGCCCACAACTGGTCTGTTTTCTTCTGAACTGATATTTTTATAAATAGTTATAGTGTAAGTCCTGGGACTTCACATTCTGTTAAGTAGATCTTTTATAAGTCACCATATTTTCAACACTAAAGTTATTACAATCTGTAGTCCCTTCGATTCACATTTTTAGTACCTTATTTGGGCCAAGGATGCAATTGGTACATGATTATCAAAAAAAAATTATTTTTTTCGATTTTTTTATTTTTCTTCCCTTCCACTTTGGAATCGAACTCGGGTCTCCAGATTCTAATACCGGTCATAAAAAACTAGTCTAGTAGTCAATAGTTGTGGTAGAAGTTAAATCTTCAAGTATTATCACAGAATTTTGGTAGACAAAGGTTATTTGGGACATTTGCGCTTAAATAAGCTACGTAAAATTGATCTTGTTTTTATTTTAGAGTAAGTTACTGTTTATCTTCACGCATTTTCCCAATACGGGGTTAGTCTAAACAATTTTAGTCCTTACGCGCCAAATTCCACTTGAGCTTATTTTGGACAACGTCACATCCTGTCACCATCTTTATGTCCCAGCCAACGATATAAATCGTACATAAGTTTTAAAATAAAACTCATTGGTAAGAGTTTACCTCTTGGGGTTCGAACTTGGGTCTCTTGACAAGAAGTCCGATCACCCAACCACTCAGCTATCGTTATTTCACGCGGGCAGAGCAAGTTAGTAAAACTGATTAATAACTAAGAATGTAATGGTAGAAAATTATAACAAAAAAAATAACTTGTCTCTGTTGGTAGCAAATTGAAACACAAAAAAAACATTTTGTGTCTCTTCCCTTCAACAAAAAATCTTACTTAATTTTAGGACCGAACTTCCTTAACATGAATATTTATAACGTTATGTTTGATACAAATTACGGTCGTTTGTTACGCAAACTGACATTTGCATGCAAACAAATCCGGACAGAAAATTTTCTTTCGATATTCTTTCCGGACGTGTACACGTTCAACTTTCCTTCGAATAAAAACAAAAGGTTTCTCTTTTTTTTTTGTTAATTTTCATGGGAAATTATATTATTTTTAAATTGAAACAGCTTCAACTTTTGCGTTGTAACCTAAAGCGAAAAATTTAATTAATCCTGTTTATAAATTGATATTTTCAATAATTAATATTGTTATTATTTTTAAATTGCATGGAATTCCAATGAAATTGATTTTCTCTCTCATCAGCTTTTAAAACATTACATTTATTTACAACAACACACACATTTATTTACAACAAACCAAGACGTAGGTAGACTAAATTCAAGATTTCCCTATAAGTTAAGGTTACCCCCATGTAAAACTGAGATGTACGTCAGAAGTAGTTATACAATGGCGGTTCAAATTTACAACAATCTAACAAATGAGATTCAACAGCTTAATATTAAAAAATTCAGATATGTGCTTAAGACCTGGTTGATTGAAAAATGTTTTTACTCTGTGGGCGATTTTTAAACTTGAAACGTAAATTATAATAGAAAAAAATAAGATTGACATAACAAACAGATAGTATTATATTATGAGACATATATTACATTGCATGATAAAATAGCATATAAAAATTAATTGAAAATTAAAATGAATAATATGTATGATTGACATGACATATAATTTATTTTGTAACATTATTATAACCCCAGACGGCCGAGGGTTAGGGTGACAGGGAGAGAAACCGGCGGACGATGCGGGCTGTATCGAGGAGCACCGCCTTCTGCATTTGAGCTCGGAGCGGTCCGTCACGGAGTCCCAGTCGCCTCAGATGTTCAGCGAGGCTGACTGGGATTAACCCATTCGCAGAAACAACTATAGGAATAATTTCAGCGGGCACCCCACCCCACATGTCGGTCACCTCGTGAGCCAGGTCCAGATATTTCGTCTTTTAGTCAGTTTCGGCTTTCACGATGTTGTCGTCATATGGGACGGTAATGTCCACCAAAAGTATCCTTGACTGTGCTCGGTCCATCAACACGATATCAGGCTTATTTGCCAGAATCGTCCTGTCCGTGATGATGGGCCGGTCCCAATAGAGCCTGGCGCGCTCATTTTCGAGCACGGCCTCCAGAGAGTACTTATAGTAAGGCAGTTTCCGTCCAACGAGACCGTATTTATGGGCGAGCTCCTGATGTAAAATCCTGTCTACTAAGTTGTGTCTATGGAGTTACTCAGAGTTAGAAAGCATGGAACAACCGAAGATGACATGCCGAAGCGACTCCCCAGGATGGCGACAAGCTCGACAGATGTAGACGGTGCCATCCCTTAGGATGTATCTCCGATAGTTGTTCGTCTTAATAACCTGATCCTGTATCGCACAGACAAAACCCTCGGTTTCCCCAAAGAGGTCACCGAAACGTAGCCAGTTGAGGGAGGCGACAGTATGTACGAACGGCTCATGTAGAACCTTGTAGAACCTCCCATGGAGCTCTTTCTCCTTCCATACGGTCTCCCGGTCGGAAACGCTCTGTACTCCCGGGTTCTGCCATTGCTCGTCGGCCAAAGATAGAGCGGTAAGTCCTTTATCACTTATAATGACGTCTGCGTAAAACGAATCATCCGATTTCACCAGAAAGTAATTACGGAGGCTGCACACCTCGCGATTGTGCATGGTGAGAGCGCTTAAAAAGCCCCTCCCGCCATGCTTCCGCGGTAAGTACAGCCTCATTACTGACGACCTTGGATGATGCATCCTGTGAGACGTCATAGTGGTACGGACTTTTCGGTCCAGGGCGTTAAGGTCAGTTTGAGTCCACCTGAGTATGCCGAAGGTATAAATCAGGACTGCCATGACCCAGCCGTTAAATGCGCGCGCCTTATTCACGCCCGACAAATAGCTGTTAAGCACTTTTGTTATAATTATTATTATGTTCATTACGGTTGTTATTTTTTATGCTTGGACTTGTTATGAACTTAGTTATTTACTTATTTTATTAACTATGATGATTTTTTTTTCTTTTTTAACAATATTTGCACGCCAGCAATGGCTAATGTGTCTAATGGATAGTATAATTGTATTAACACCTCTGTACCACATTATTGCAAATAAAGAATTATGAATTATGAAAATAATATTTGCTTTACCTTTGATATTGCCATAAAGGTAAAACCAGTTAGGTATGTAAGGAAAAAAAAGTTATTGTGAAAAAGTTAAAGTAAATTTGAAAGAGATGACAATTTTGAGTATTCAACTATATGACACTCTTTTATTATTATTTAGTTGGAGGCTTCTTTGTTTAAAGTTCGTTGTGTGATTCCATTGGGTATCGCCTACTATCAGGAAGGTTGTCACCTTGTTTATCATAAAGATAAGGCAGATTCTTACAGTGGCTTATATATGGACTTATTTGGTAAGGTTTAATTGTTTAAAGTAAAATTCAAAGTTTATTCTGGGCGAGATATTAATTATCATTTTGTTGTAGCAGCTCTTTTAAATCATAGGTTTTAAATCAAACGACAGTGTGTTTGGATGGTTAGGGCACGTTGAACGAATGAGCGAAGACCGAATACATACACAGCAGCTCACATAGCAGCATACAGCATTAAAAAGTTTCGAGGTAGGCCATGACCTACTTTTGAAGATCATGTGAGCAAATTGCTGGAAAAATGGAGGGTCAGCAGTTCTCGAATAGTTTGTCGAGCGTGTATAAAAATGTTTATGAAACAAAAGAGAATCGTGACACTTGGCAATCTCTACGCCCAAAGATATTTATATTTATCTATTTATGAGATACGGCGACTGGCTCACTACCTGTCACGTTGTCACGAAAATATCTTCGTTTGGAAGGTGGGTCGAAGGGACTCAAGAGTCTAGACTAGATCTCTGTCTACCCTTGTATTGGGAATTGCGTGAAGATATTTATTAATTTATTATTAATATATAAAAAAAATATTCCAACAGTATAATAAAATATACAAAAAATATTTTTACTATTGACTACACCCTGCCTTTTCATTAAATTACTGCACTAAAACAAAAGTTCCGACTATATTGGAATAGCTGCTGCATTTAATTTGTATCGGTAATCTAATAATTTAATTTCCTTTGTAAATTTTACACAAACTAAATAGATATTTTTTAAAGCAAAACAACAAAAATTTTCGTGGGCACAATGTAAATAATTATACTATTTTGCGCTTCGAATAACTGAAATATGAACTGCAATTATACTTGACGGCGGGTTAGAATAATAATTAGGTACGAAAGGAGTGTTTTCATAAGAAAAAAATTGTAAAATTTGTTTTAAAGTCAAACTATATTGTTTTTTTTTTTCAGTACAATGATGTTTTTTCAGTACAGCTCCAGCTGCCTCTGCTTCTCAATATGGTAAATTGAGCGAAATAAGTAATTGTAAGCAAATATCATTATATAATTTTATATTAAATGAGGTATCTTTACGTCATTCCCAATATAGGGGTAAACAAAGGTACCAAATGACCAAAGTACCAAAGATATTTTTGGGATTATATATTAAACTTGACTATAATATTACTATACATGACGCAGACAAAGGTGCGTGGGTCTGTAATAACAGAAATATTATAACAAAGACTTTCAGAATGAAAGTTAAATTAGCGTCAGTAATTCAGGACCGTTTTGAAACTTTGGCGTGTTTGTGGTCAACGACGCATGGCCTCCTTTGTCGGCACCGTACCATCGCGGAAAAGTTTCGTATCTATGAAATAAGGAGGGTGTATAGTTTATTATTATACCCTATATATTCTAAAATAAAAGCCTAAGTTACTCCTTATAACATTAGCAATCTGTCAGTGTAAGTCCTGTTAAAGTCGACCCAGCTGTTTCTGAGAACAGACAGACGGACGGACAGATTTCAATATTGTACACTCCAATATTATTTATATGTATCGATTTACATAATTGGCTTGGACATAAAGACGGCGACGGCCTCATCACCTGTCACGTTGTCATGAAATAAGATCCGGTAAAATGTGTGTCGTAAGGACTAAATTATCTAGACCTCTGGATACCTCTGTGTTGATAAATATGTAAAGATGAACAACAACTTTTGCCACAATAAAAACTGTACTATGGTAGTATCAGCTCAGGAATAAACCACGCGGCTACTAAGAGATATAAATAAATAAATAAATATCTTCACGCAATTCCCAATACATAGGTAGACAGACAATTAAGTCCCTTTGACCCAGCTTCCACCGAAGATAATTTCGGGACAACGTGACAGGTGGTGAGCCCGTCGCCGCCTTTATGTCCAAGCCAACGATGAAATTCGTACATAAGTTTTTGAAAAACTCATTGGTACTGCCACCTGGGGATCGAACTAGGGTCTCTCGACTCGAAATTCCGACCACCCAACAACTCGGCTATCGTGACTTGATTGGCTACTAAGAGAAAATCTTAAAAAAGATCATCGTTTATCGATAGATAGATGAATAGCCATCTCGAAAATTTAAGGTCCTCTATTCGAAAGGACCTTCAATGGGCAACGAAGCCTAAGAAGCGGGACGTCTGATAACTGTGTAAAGAAGTCACGAGTCGGAATTCGATTACCCCAGGAGGTAGGTTATACCAATATATTTTTTTCTAAACTTATGTACGATTTATATCATAGGCTTGGACAAAAAGATGGCGACAGGCTCACCACCTGTCACTGTATTACAAAATAAGCTCCGGTGAAATTTGGGTCTAAAGTATCCAATTCTCTAAACCTCTGGCTACTCCACTATTGGAAAATGATTGAAAATAAGAGAAGTTATCATGGTAATGGTGACCCATAATAATATTACGGCGTAATGCCAAAATTGGCCCCTTATGGCTTTCCTCCTTACAATATACCATTTAAATTAACTTTCCTATCCGTAAAAGCTAGATTTCCTAACAACCTCAACATTTATCAAAAACTTAGAGCAAATTTGCATTTTAAAAGCACAAGTTTTGCATTACCGTGATCGTCGCAAGAGTGACTTACAACTTGAATTAAATAACTTAAGCAAACGAAGATTTGCGGAAAGTAAAAGTTTGATTAATTAAAGAGATCATTATTATACAATTCATTACATTACATAATAATAATTTTTCCTTTGTGTTTAGTGAAAAAAATTATGAAAGAGTATAAACTACGGTTCCTTTGGTAACGTCATTACGGTTTGTGTTATGGTGTAAGGATTTCATTACCATTCATCAGGTTATGTGAACGGTGACTATAAAAAGAAATTCCACGCACATACACAAAAAACGACTTACACGTATTTAAAAATTTTCACTATATTACCAATACAGGGGTAATACAGAGGTCTAGAAATTTTTTCTTATAGAAAAGGGAGGCAAACGAGCAGGTGGCTCACGTGAAGGTAAGTGATTACCGCCGCCCATGAACACCCGCAACACCAGAGGCATAGCAGATTCGTTGCCAGCCTCTGAGAAAGGTATAGGCTCTTTTCTTGAAGGTATCTAAGTCGTATCAGTTAATTAAGTCCCTTCGACCTATCTCCCTCCGAAGTCATTTTTGAGACATATGACAGGTCGTGAGCCCGAAGCTGTCTCACATACATAATTTCACGATGAAACTCATACATAAATTTTTGCAAAACCCATTGGTAAAAGCGTACCACCTGGGAATTGAATACGGGTCTCTTGACTCGAATGCCGATCAACACTCGGCTATCGTATTTAGATTTTGTTTATTTATAAAAAGCACGCATCGATAAAAGCCTTCCTCTCGGCTACCGTGCTTAGATATTGTTTATTTTTAAAGGTCCGTAATATGTTTTTACAAAATTGGCTTTGTTTAGTAAAACTTTAATTTGGAATAGCTATTTAGTGAATAATGCCGTTAATTCTCCAAAGCGACACAGCATGCGAAATTGACTTTACCGAAGCGTAATGTTTCGATTACGGGCCGACGTGTTAAGTTCGCACGCGTCCGACACATTAGCGCCGTATAATTACAGCTCGTAAATACGTTCTGAACGTAGTACGGTTTTAGCATTATACAATAATAAATAAAAAGATAAATATAAATATCTTCACGCAATTCCCTATACAGGGGCAGACAGAGGTCTAGTCTAGACAATTAAGTACATTTGACCCACCTTCCACCGAAGATATTTTCGGGACAACATGACTGGTGGTGAATCCGTCACCGTCTTTATGTCCAAGCCGACGATATAATTCGTAAATAACTTTTTGAAAAACCCATTGGCACTAGCCTGCCACCTGGGGACCGTATAGGGAATTGCGTGGAGATATTTATTTATTTTATTATTTAAAATACAAAGATTCATTCAGATCCGGCGCCGTTTTTGCGTGATATCTTAACATTCAGATATACAAACTTTCTCATTTTCAATTGTTGTTGGATAAGTAATCGATAATTATAATATCTGTTTTTATTATAATTATAATATTATATTTTATGCTACTAAAATAATATTATAAAGGACCCGAGAGTAATAATTTATTAAGTACATGTAATCAAAAAAACCTAAAAATATTTTTCTCTCTTTTTCTAGGATTCAACCGAGCTTTCAAACTTTGTTCGGAATTTTCAATGTACGGTTTATAGGTGAGTGAATTACTTTTGTTTTTTTAATTCCACTAATAGCGCACTCGTATTCCTTTCCATGCCTATTCATACCATTCGTTTTTATAGTACTTCTCATATCTTTATCATAGGTAAACCTACTTTCACATACGAACATCAAATACCTACACGGAGTATATATTAATAACACAAATGTTTTATTTTATTATAAGTAAGTCGCGATAGCCGAGTGGAAGGGTGATCTGAATTCGAGTCAAGAGACCCGTGTTCGTAGGCTCGTAGCTATTAGTGTTTTCATAGCTTATAAATAATAATAAATATCTTCACGCCATTCCGAATACAGGGGTAGACAGATGTCTAAATTAGACAATTAAGTCTCTTCGACACACCTTCCACCGAAGATATTTTGGGATGAATCGTACATAGGTTTTATACGAGCCTGCAACCTGGGAATCAAACTCTGTTCTCTGGACTCCAATTCCGATCACCCAATCACTCAGCTATGGTGACTTGAAAGCTTATGTGCGATTAATACAAGTATCATTGGCTTGAACATAAAGATGGAGACCGGCTCACTTTGTCCCAAAAATTACTACAGAGGAAGAACTTGATTGTTTGGACCTCTATCTACCCCATTATTGGGAATTAGTTGAAGATATGTACATATACATTTACCCTATCTCTTTTAATGAGATATTTACAAATAATGTGTACTGAGGTTTAAGGAATACGGGAATAATATTTATTTATTTATTAAACTTCATACACAGATAAATACATGCAATACAGGCGGGCCTAACACCAAAGGCGTTCTCTGCCACTACAAATCGTATTCCGCAAATGGATTGTCATTCAACTGAAGAATGTAAAGAAGTCAGTGGCGGAGCGACGTTCAAACTCGACATTACATTGTCGGGCGGAGTTCAAGATGACATCGTTACAAAATAAACGACCCTTGGAACTTCTTCGCGTATTACGGGTACGTGTCGTCGTGTACGCTCATGTTCGTGTTACATACGGGTTGAGCGTTTGTAGACAATTAAATTAAACATACTTTTTAAAATTTCAACTGACACGGGCGGTATTCGAACCTGCAAACTTTGACAGTGGTAGAGCCACGCATTAGCTTTTGTTGGTGTATGAATGGGCCGGCTCGACTGGGGAAGTACCACGACCTCACAGAATACCGGCGTGAAGTAGAAGTGTAACAAATTTCTGCGTTTCGTCTGGTGAGTGCAAGTAACCGGAGGCCCTCATACCACACTCCCCCAATTCTGGGGTGGGGGGCACTTTAAGGCCGGCAACGCATCTGCTATGGCTCTGGTATTGCGAGTGTTTATGGACGGTAATCACTTACCATCACGTGAGCCACCAGCTCGTTTGCCTCTCTTTTCTATAAAAAATAGCCTTACATTATAAAAATTATATGACATATATAAATATGCTATAAAAAAATTGTATTTGTGGTTAAGTTTTATATCTATTTTAAATTGAATACGTGCCTTTATATCTAAGATATGTGGTGAAGGACTAAATTATAAGGTAAATTCGAAAATTTAAGTAATTTTTGCACAGTCTATATTTTCACCAACTGATTTCGACTTTCACTTAAAATAAATGTAATAAATAAATGAATAATTAGATAAAAAAGGTGTCGAGATATGTAGCATGATTACTCGAGCTTTTGAATCGGTTTTCTACATAAAGCTCACTACTAAAATTCCTTACCGTATGTATCGGCTGACACTTCGGAAGGCATCATTATAAATGCGTGTCGACGTTAGATACAGCCTCATTTTACGCTCCAACAGCTCTTTCCTTTGATATATCAGTTTGTGCTTGTTCAAAAGATGCCATGGATCAAAGTAGAGATATTAAACTTATTAACAGAGATTTTTATCATAAAAAGATTCGCTTTTTTATAACTTTTCATGATGAAAGAAATGAGCTCAATACTGGGACTGGCAGTGGCCTGGGTAATGAAATACTTTCAAAGCTCTTTTTTTTAACTTTTTTAATACATTTTTGAAGATTATTTGGGATAACGTGACTGGTGGTGAGCATATCGCCGTTATATTATTCATGCTACAGGTACAATTTACTCAATGCATTATTTACAAGTTAAATAGTCATATAAGAATCTATGACTCCTGTACAAACACTAATTTTCATTACACAAGGGTTTTCCCTGGCGGGATTCGAACCCTTATTTTCAACCCTTAGCATCAAAGAACTATTAAGACTATTGGGTTATGTGATAGTACGAAAAAGTAAGAGAAACTCAGAATAACAAAATTTCGATGTGACAGCCATCGGTGTATACATAACTGTATATGTAATGCTAACCTAGTAATTTTAGCGTAGGTAAATTTCATCGCTAGTATACTTTCGTGGGTTATATTTGGTGGGTTATATTTGGTGGGTTATATTTGGTGGGTTATATTTCGTGGGTTATATTTCGTGGGTTATATTTCGTGGGTGTATTTTTATAGAAAATAATATGAATTCCAAATTTCACTGAAAAGCAAAATTATCCCTCGTAAATGAAATTTGAATTCCTTTACCCTCAGCGTGGGAATTGTAGGCTTATCTAAGCAAGCATAATGAAGAGAATTAAAGGCAAAAGAGTCATTGATGCGCGAAATAAGATGACATCTAGCGTTGACATGCATTTAAGGCTTTGCCAGCGGATGTTCTTGAATTTTATACATAGCAATGGGACTGATTGTTATAGAAGTTTGCATGGAATTGAATTTCATCTTTTATTTATATTGTCGTACTTTATTGTTGTTAGAAATTACCATTGTCCTTATGCTATCGTTAGACGCGACTAAGAGAAAAACAGGAGCAATAGAAGATGGCGATTAAAAATTTTGATTGTACAATAGAGAGCTTCTGATAAATAACGAAAAATCTATCTCGAAAATGATCGGACCAAAATTAAAAATCGTAAAAATTTAAAATTGTAATGACGTGATCAGGTTGATTGTTCTTTGTGTTCACTTTTTCTATTGCTGCGTCTATCAGGTCTATATTGAAAAAAAAACTACACAAAACTTGCTAGGGTATAGATATACCTCACGCCTTACTATCTGAACGAAATATCACCTGATATACAATCATTGTACATGCTTGGAAATAAAAATATGTTGAAAAAAAAACTTAAAGAACTGTATGTGAACGACCAGCCGTCACTAAGATAAGCCCTGCGAGGCTTTTTTGTGAGAATGCTACGAATTTTTGTAATGTTTTTTTTTTGTATCTTAAATAAATGAAAAAAACAATATTATTATGCTACATTGTTGCACTACCAACTTACTCTAGTTACGATAACCGTGTCGGACGACTGTACGATAATCGTGTCGAACTCGGGAATTGAATTCCAATCACCCAACCGACTGGAATTCAATTCCCGAGTTCGATCCCCCGGTGGAAGGCACTCATGGATTTTTGCAAAACTTATGTACGATTTACATATTGGCTTGGACTTAAAGATGGCGATAGGCTCACCACCTGTTACATTGTTTCAAAAAATATCTACGATGAAAAGTGGATTGTAAGGTGGGTCTAGACCTATGTCTACCACTGTATTGGGTATGACATGACAACTTTTATTTATTTGTTTAACTATCTGTAATTAAATAAATTTGTTATTTCAAGCTATATTTTCTCATTACTGGCCACAATCACCGCCACTTTGCATTGTAACGTAGTGTGTGTTCAAAATTAATACAGTGTGGTGACGGTACAAAATTATACACTTCTGTGAGTATCGTCAAAAACGACTAAGGAACTGGTACTGACAGATAGCGGTATGATCACTGTGAACTATGTTAGAGTGATTGGCAAATACTAGAAAACGCCATATTCAAAAAAGAAGAAGAAGAACTATGTTAGAACAAGACAAAGACCGGATTGGTGTTGCAATAGCTAATCCGCATACCAAGCGGTATGCGGATTCGCTAGTAACAGTAAGCTTTAACACATGGTAAAGCCACGCATCAGGTTTTGTTGTTGCATGAATGGGCCGGCTCGACCGGGGAAGTACCACGACCTCACAGAATATCGGCGTGAAGTAGAAGTCTAACAAGTTGTGCAAATCATCTCAAATGAAAGAGCCCCGTTCTTCAGTGGACTTTAACAGGCCGTTATGTATGTATTTAAACAATGAGTCATGACTTCAATTAATACTTATATTTCTTTACATACTATCAAAAGTCCTTAATGTTTGCTTCAAATGTATCCATCGCAACTACCCGCAACATTCTTCGACTCCCAGGCGATCAATTTAGAAAACAAATCTTTCTAAGAATTGTGGTACTTTCGTTGTTTCCGATGCCATAACACAAGTGCCTGCTACTTACTTCGGATCAGAGCAATGTATGTAATATTGTCCCAATCTGTGTATGTAGTTTTTATTAATTATTTTTCAGGTCGTTAAAAGTTATTCAATACATAATTTTTCCAGTTCGTGCAAAAGGCTCGTGCACTTTTGTTACGAACCGAGCGTTTTAAGAAATTTATCGGCTTTTCGAGTAACAATAAATAGTTTTCGCTCGTTGTTTTTATAGCGTGATTAGTTTGCATTATGAATGTTTGTATATATCGAGTTTCGTATGCATTATTTTACGTGAAAAGCTGCAATTTGTTAGGTTTAAAGAATTTTTATGATAATAATATATGGTGTTTTTGTCTTAATGACATACAAGCAATCTAACTATAGTATTCTTGTTTCTTTTATCTTTATAGATTTCACCAGAATTGGGGTAGACATAGGTTGAGACAATTACGTGTATTCGACTCACCTTTTATTCCGAATTCCGAGCACCCAACAACTCTGCCATTGTGACTATTTAAATATATATATATATGTATATATATATATATATATATATATATATATATATATATATATATATATATATATATATATATATATATATATATATATATATATATATATATATATATATATATATATATATATATATATATATATATATATATATATATATATATATATATATATATATATATATATATATATATATATATATATATATATATATATATATATATATATATATATATATATATATATATATATATATATATATTTAAATAGTCACAATGGCAGAGTTGTTGGGTGCTCGGAATTTCGAGTCGAGAGACCCGAGATCGATCCCCAGGTGGCAGTACCAATGAGTTTTTCAAAAACTTATGTACGAATTTCATCGTTGGCTTGGACATAAAGGCGGCGACGGGCTCACCACCTGTCACGTTGTCCCGAAAAATATCTTCGGTGGAAGGTGGGTCGAAGGTACTTAATTGTCTAGACTAGACCTCTGTCTACCCCTGTATTGAGAATTGCGTGAAGATATTTTTTTATTTTTTTTTTCATATCTTGTAGCGTTTGTAAAAAATCACCCATTCAATAAAAATAAAATAAAAATTTAATGTTAAGTGATAATACATGTTATTTGGAAAATATGAATAGCAACTGTTAGATAAACTGAAAACTAGAAGTAATGTGTCGTTGAATATTGATAACTGAGTATAAATAATAATTTTCAATTTTATGATATTTAGTATAACTTTATGCGTTGTAGAAACTAAAAGATTAATTTTTGTTTGTGTATGTATATGTAGTTTGTGTGTTCTTGTAAAAAATAGAGTTTTACAATTTAGGAGAGTATGACTAATGACATTTAAATAAGAAATACTTATAGATATATATTTATAGAAATCACTTAGATGCGATGACAGGCGATGTAGTCATTTGTCACCAGAAAGAGCATGAACTTGTGATTCACTTTTCACCTGTATGATTGGGGAATTTTCTTCTTTTCGAAGATATATTCTTCCGTAAGCAGTCCAGCTGTACTTGAATTTTTTGGTCTTTACAAGGTCACGGGCAAGAAAGTGTAGACGAGCAGCCTTTGTAGTGAGTTGTTCCGTAATGAAAACAGGGTTATCTTCTGATGATTTCAGTCCTAGGTGTTTGGCACATAATTTAGTCTTTTGTGTAACATTAAAAGCTTTACAGGACCTCATTAAATCAATTAGTTTAATCAAACCTTTCAAAGTCAGTTTTAGGTCTAAAAAAATAGAAAACATTTTTTGACTTCAATGCTGCATTGATTGCTTTGGTGATTCAGTTTTACTTCCACGCCAAGAGAATAAATTCTAAATTCATCTAAAATTTCTTACCAATTTAATTTCCTGACAAAACTTGAACTTTTAAACTTCACGGGCAAAAGAGAACAGAAGGTGTTGAAAAGTAATTACAATTTAAGAATATTTAAGAACTTTTAGCTTGTAAGAAAATTTGTAATAAATTTGTTAGTAAAAATATTTAAAGATTGAAAAATCTTTAAATAGTAAAATATTTACTAACAAATTTATTGAATTAATAATTGAATTAATAATTTACTCACACAATTATATAATTGTGTAAGTAAATTATTAATTCAACTCTGTAACTTTTTGCTATATTTAGCTAAATTTTGAAACATTTTTATATGTCGGTATGTAAATCACTTACCTACAAATGTAGGTATGTAATTGTGTAATTTCACTGTTTTTATGTTGTTAAATATAAAAATACAAAAACAGTAAAAGAAAACACCTATGTTAACTTCTCAAATAATAATGACTCAGTATAGTGTCATATTTAACCGCAATATTTTCTGTTTTTATGTTCCCCATTGCATGACGTACCGTATAAAGAAGTACAAAGCATTGAATTATCATTGTGTAAAACATGACGTTCTATAGCTCAGTGTACAGCTACATTCATACATACATACATAACGACCTCTTAAAGTCCACTGCAGACATAGGCCCCTCCCATAGGGAGGATTTGCCATAATCACCACGCTTGGGAAACGGCTTAGCGATCGCAGTACCAGATCACTCGCTCCTCAAATGCTGCTGCCCATCTTCGGTCTGATTATTTTGATTTGTTATTTTTAGAGATGGTTATCCCGCCATCTATTGGTTGTCATAACGATATTGAGGGCTGTTTCCCTTAGTTGCCTCTTACGACACTCACGGAAAGAAAAGGAGTGGCAATATTCTTACACCGTTACACCACGGTCATTGTACAGCTAGTACAAATATTGTATACTTTTTCTACACTGTCTCGTGTCTGGGTCAGTTTGTCTTACCTTCGTTTATTCTGATTCCAGTGCGCTTTAACTACTTACTCCGGGGTTAAAGCAAAGTATCTGACGGTGTACCTTTTTTGAATTTATTTTAAACTAGATTCTGATCGTTTTACCCCAGTATCCTTTTACTTTCCAAAGTAAAAAGCAGCCCAAAATCCACTTCTAAAACTAGATGATTTAATAAGCTCAATGTTACAAATCACAATTCTTTAAGCAAAATTATGCATCAGATCTCTAGATCGGGAATCAACGTATGTTATTCAGATTAAAAACTATCTATTGTTTTAATCAGAGAGGACTATCTATATACCAAATTTATTTCATATCCGTTCAGCCATGGTGTGATTTAGTAACAACTAAGTCCACATCTAAACATTGCAATATCCAAATAACTAAACATACAAGCACACAAACTTAACATACATTACTTAGTCTACTTGTATATAGGTCTCACCCGTGGGAGGGTTAGCCATCGGCTTGCTCAGCAAGCGACACCTTGTATCTTATAAGCTGCCGCTAGTGACCGGTCTGGTTATTTTGTTCTGGTATTTTAATGGGATGGTTATTCTTTAAAATTGTCAAGGCTTTCTTGGTCGCCTCTCGTAAGAGCCTTTCGTAATACCTAAGAAAGGGAATGGCATATTTTTAAGCCGATACCATTAGATCATGTAAGTATTCAAATTTATAATATCAATAAGACAAAAATTTAAATTGACTTTAATACTTCGATAATAAGTTAGATAACAGATAAATATATACAAATAGAGATAGGTACAACATCACACACATAAAATTTATTAATTAAACACTTTAATCAGAAACAGCGAAGGTACCACAAACAACCAGACCCGAGAAAATGTGGAAAGCTGTTTTCTACATTAACCCGACCGAGAATCGTACCCGGGACCTCAGAGCCTTATGGCCAAGAGAAAAGCTAACGACATCCGAAAACTGGTGTGAACGCCACTTATCCATGAAGGTCATCGTTATTAGTAATAAAATATACTTTCCGTATGCAATTCTCGATCAGGTTAATGTTCAGTTGTGTGTGGCACTTCGTTGTTTCCGATTTCATAACACAAGTGCCCAAGCTTCTTTACTGTGGGATCAGAGCAATATATGTGATGTTGTCGTTATCTATTTATTGTATTTTATACGTATATGTGTATTTTTATTTTTCCACATATATATAAAAACATTAAAAATTACAAGACAAAAACATTTAAAATTAGTCAAATCGATTTTAACCTTCCTTAAGTTTTTATAAGACTAATAAACGTCAATTAATTATTATACATAGTAAAAGGTCTTATAAGATAAACGTATACCTTTGAAAACGATATTATAGTCTATATAGAAACGACGTTATATGCAGGGTCGTAACAATTTACGATTTACCCTGGGCAATGTTCAGCCTATAAGGTAACCCATACTTTGATAGCCGAGTCACGTAGCTTCATGTTCATAAATTTGGTTCGGTGGACAAACGTAAAAAGCTCTTTCGATGGCGTAATTATCATTGGTCTGAGGTTATTCCCAATTCTTGAATTTTGTCCTCTTTCTATACTTTTTATATCTTCACATAATTTTTCATAAAAGGGAAGGCAGAAATCTAGGCAGTGAAGTATTTTCAACATACTTTTCGTAGTTTATTCGGGAAAACGTGATACATGGTGAGCCTGTCACCGTCTTAATGTCTAAGCTAACGGTAAAATATATTTACATAAACATATAGAATACACATACATCATATATACAATATAAGAGAAAATTCAATGAAATGATACAGGTATATATCACCACCCATAATTCGTATAAACATAAATATTCATCATAATAATGTTTCACCTAGCGGGATTGGATACCACGAGCTAGCTTCAGGGAAAGATCACTATACACTAGAATATCGGGTCGTCACTTATTATAGTATGAAACTCAAATATTTACTTAGATAAATATTTACATATACATAAAACATACATAAATCGAGAAAAAATATTCATATTCATCACACAAATGATTTTACCCCTAGCGGGATTCGAACCCGCAATCCTTAGCTTCGAAGACAGGGTCACTACCATCTCAGCCATCGAATCGTCATTTCATGCTATTAATGGCGTAAATGTGCAAAATTACATTGTATTTTATCTTTACGGATTTCTAACTCTCTAATCAATTTTGTCCGTACATACTCATATTTTACGGACTGTTATAGTCGTCTGCTGGATATAAGGCTCTACCATAGAAGCGTTTGCCATAATCTTAGGCTTGGCAAGCGAATGGGCGATCGCTCCTACCCGTCAATATTGATTTAATTATGGTATGGTATTACATATTAGGTGTAAAGATGGCTACCCCGCCATCTGTCGCTAGCCATTGATAATGTCAAGGCTTTTCACCTAGTCGTTGCTTACGACACTAACGGAAGAAAGGGGATGGCATATTCTTAAGCTGTTACCTCCTCGGTTTAATGGTAGTTTGACCGAAATTTCACTATAGGTTATTTCTGACGACGTCACAGGTGATAAGTCTGTTGGCGTTTTAATTTCCAAGCTTACGATACATGAAGTACGTAATTTACGAAAAAACTCATTAGTACGAGCATTATTCAAGGAGATATAATGACAGTAACCCCTGGGAATGAGATAATTGCAACCGAGCTATTTTTAGAAAATATTCAATTACTATTATAGAAAATATTAATATGCTATTTCTTATTTTTGTATTATCTTAAAAAAAGATTGACCAAAAAACGAGGATACCTACGGAGTTTCTTTCGCCTGTTTTTCCTCCGTTAGAGGATCATTACGAAACGGCTGTTGATTAAAAAGTAACTATTGATACACCAATGTAAATTCTTATATCTTTAAAGAAATTATTTGATTTGATTTAACTCGAGTCTCCCGATTTTAAACTCAGACCACCATACCACTCAGTATCGTGACTTTTAAAATTTCTATAACTTGAGATAACAGCGCAAATCAGGATTCTCGTCATAGATTAGTAAAAGAGGTTAAACGTATTAACATCGCTCTTAGAGTTTAATAAGATAAGCCTTCCATACTAAGGTAAACTTTGACTTAGTCAACTTCGGAAACTGAACTAGAGATACGATTTATCTTAAGCATTTTTAATTATTTTACAATAATCTTTTTTTAAATAGTCACGATGGCCGAGTGGTTGGGTGGTCGGAATTTCGAGTCAAGAGACCCGAGTTCGATCCCCAAGTGGCAGCTCTTGCCACTTGGCAAGGGCTTCCTCTTTATATGATTATGTGTAGATTAGTACAAATATATAATTGTATACAAATATATAATTGTATTTTTTATTATAAACTGTAGTCGGCTTGGACACTGAGACATGACAAGCTCGATGATCGTCACCTAATTCAAAGTAAGCTTCGCCGAAATAGTCTGATGGGTAGAAAATTTCCAGGACCTCTGACAATTCGAGTATTAGAAAACAGTTTTTTAGAATTTTATTTTTACTCATCGATAACATACATTTCTAATACATGGTATATGGTAATACATCCAACTTCAAGCATTTCCCTATACTGGGGTAACCAGCGATCTAGACAATTTAGTCCTTCCGAATCACAATTGGCAGGAGCTAATTTTGGGCTCATCACATGTCACATTATGTGACATGTGATGAGCCTGTTGCTGTTTAAACTCAAACAGATAAAAATCGTAAAAAAATAAAAAAAATTTACGTGCTTACCTCCAGGGGATCGAATCTTGAAGCGATACTCGATCACCCAACCACTCGGCTATCGTGATTTCTAATAATAATAGTAAAGAAGACAAACAAAGCAAAATCGGAAAATTTATTACTTTTTAATGAGAATAGTTTAGTGGTTCTTTTTTTTTCTTAAAACATTAATGACATAAAATGATACGAGAAACGCAAAAATTTCAAAAAGGCTCCGTTTTATACAAAATTTGCAAAAAGTGAAACAAAGAATACTTTAGTGAAAAGGTTTTTGTATTAAACTTTCCTTGTGACAGCATTTCTTTTGTTACAGAGCCCGGAAGATGGACACTTGGAGATATTATTTTTTAGAAATAAACATTACATGATCTCTATGGATACACGATAGCTAAGTGGTTATATGATCGGAATTCGAGTTAAGAGACCCGAATGCAATCCCTAAGGCACATACCAATAAGTTTTTTTTTAACAAAAAAATTATGTACGGTCGTTGGCTTGGAAATAAAGACGGCAACGGGCTCACCACTTGTCACGTTGTCCCAAAAAAGTCTTCGGTGGAAGGTGGGCGGAAAAAGTAGTTGTCTAGACCTATCTATCCCTGTATGGGAGTGACGTGAAGATATTTTTTTAATATTAACTTGAACGCTAAAAACTACAACTCTTTCTTCACGCTATTCCCAATACAGGGGTAGACAGAGGTCTAGTCTAGACAATTAAGTCCCTTTGATCCACCTTCAACTCTTTCTTCCTTTTATTAATATTAGAATATACTATCTCTGTATGTATGCAAAATTCCTAATTAATGGTAAGGGTAAGTAGACAGAGGTCTAGTCTAGACAATTAAGTCCCTTTGACCCACCTTCAACTCTTTCTTCCTTTTATTAATATTAGAATATACTATCTCTGTATGTATGCAAAATTCCTAATTAATGGTAAGCGTAAGTATACACTATTCTATTTCTTCCCATGAGTGTTCTAAGATGCCTAGAACATGAAATTGGCTTGAAAGGAAATATGTTAGATAGGAGGATAACCACCTCAGAAATTACCAGAACAAAATTCAGCTTATTTGTGACGGGCAGCAGCGTCAAATATGCGAGGTGTCTGCTACTGCGACAAGATATTGGAAAATACGGAGGAGAGGTCTTTGTTCAGTTGTAGACATTTAAGTCCGTTAAATAAGTTAATTAATAAATAAAAGTGCTCTTATTTATATCAACTTAACTGTAGTCATGATAGCCGAGTGGTAGGGCGGAATCGGAATTCGAAACAGAAGACTCAAGTTCGATCCTATCGAGCGAATCTCATACTAATGTTTTTCGAAACTAATGTACGATTTGGATCATTTACTCCGATAATATAGGACGAAAGGACTAAATAGTCTAAATACTCTATATACTACTCCAGTTTTGGGAAACTGCATGAAGATGAAGAAATATGTAATAAATTATCCGCTAAACTGTCTGTCTGTATGTCTCGCGCTGTCGTAATTTACCGCAACTTAATTTTGTGCGATATGAAACTTTCTTGCGTGACATCGGTCTTTTCTTCTTGCCGCCATATTACATTTTCAACATTTCGAAATTATATTTCATTTTTGACGACAATCCATATATGTTCTGATAGGTTTCCTGTTAAAATATACAAGGTATGGTTTGAAGCGTCAATAGCCTAGTGGGTGCGGGATGCGAAACATACCGTCGCAGGTTCGGGCCCGTCATTCGACTACTGTCGTAAACCACTCCAGACATTGCACCTTAGTTGAAGAAGTAAAAAAATTGATCGAAAAATTTTTAGAACGTAGGAGTTGGCGTCAATTCCTGATCCTACAATATATTGTTAATAAAAGTTTTAAATGATGAATTACTTCTGAGTACGGCGGCATCCGAATATATAAGACTGCGGCAAAGACTAAAAAATTAATTGACGTAATCTTTTTTCCTTAATTTTTATTTTTTTAGGTTTAAGGTTAAGTTCTGTCTAAAAGTCTCAGAATAAATAAAATAACTAAGATAAATAAATAAACATCTTCACGCAATTTCCAATACAGGAGTTGACAGAGGTCTAGTCTAGACATTTTTAATTCCCTTGGACACACCTTCCACCGAAGATATTTTCGGGACAACGTGACAGGTGGTAAACCCGTCGCCGTCTCTATATCTAAGCCAACGATATAATTCGTACATAAGTTTTTAGAAAAACCCATTGGTACGGCCACTTGAGGATCGAACTCGGGTCTCTCGACTCGGAATTCCGACCACCCAACCACTCGGCTATCGTAACTACAAAACTGAAAATTTATACACAAAAAAGTAACATAAATAAAAAAGCACATTATTTTGTATATAATAAATAACAACAATTTACGCTGAAAAATTTGTAGAACATTTTCTTGAGCTACACGTCCCCTTCAAGTAGTTCTTAAAGCTAAATTTTATGAGCGACTAAACTCAGGAGCATCTAACCTTAGCGTTACCGGCAATATTTTGTAAGTTTGTTAGTTTATTATTCTCGCTCGGAAACTTACATGTACTCCAAGTTTACAAATTAGCTGAAAGGAACAACATTTACGGATACTTTAGCTATTTATTAATACTAAGTACAAATTAATTTAATAATTAAACTATCAAATAAGTATAATAATTAAACAAGAATAATAAATTAAACAAGAAAAATCAAATTAATGGACCAATAAATACTTTAGCGTTAAGTTTATAATTGTATTATGTTGAGAATACATTTGATAGGGATAATTCTGTCATGCCATAGTTCCAAAACTAATATAGAAAATAAAAAAATATAGGACTACTGACGACCCAATGCCCGAGCTAGTATCCCAGCCTAGGATGGTAAGGGGTTGCTGGTCTTAATCCCGCCACAGGCAAACGATTATGTAATGCATATGAATGTTTGCTCGAGTTAGGGACGTTTATATCTATATTTATAAATGAATATTCATGTAAGTAAATACATAAATATTTTTATAGTTAGCTTGGAAATAAAGACGGCGATATGCACGAACTATCCCAAACAAGCTTCGATAAAAAGGGGGTCGTAAGGGACATCATTGTGTCTAGAGTATAGGAAATTGCGATAACATATAATTAAAATATTGAGTGGATTGAAAACACTTATTAAAAAATAAATAACTTTATTTTTAGTATTTTGTTGTGGGTTGCCCTACAGTGCGTTTGACTGTACGAGGTTGTCACTCGAAAACCTTTCTTCACATACGGATGTCAGATCTACGAGCTGGCGTATTACCACTTCAAATTGCTGTTCGTTACGACTATGTCGTTTGTCTCGCGCAGAGACACCGCGCCCATTCTCTAGCACGCTGAGCAATTTTGAGCTTCCACATATGAAATGATGAAAACCCACAAGATGGAGTGACGACCGGTAGAGTACTGCGGGGAGTCGATGGATGCTGATGGCACAGGACCGTACTATGTGGCAATGTTTGCGGGAGACCTATGTTCAGCTGTGGAATTTTGATAGGCTGCTATGATAATGATAGTAAACACTATAATAACATTGTAATAAAGTAATTTAATTATAATTAATCTGATCCTCCTAGTTTCAGTTCTAACGATAAAAAAATTGCACATTTCCGGCGGCGCCGTGCAGCCACTTCTAAATGGTTTTTCACACATTTGAAGTACCATTCAAAAGTAGTTTAGTATGCATCCGTGCTTAAACTGTAGTTACGTAGAGTTCTTTTGTGCGTGGTCGCCTTTAGCGTATTAATTTAAAAAACAAACTTTTTTTTACTTTGCCGGTTACAAAAAATTATCTTATGTATTTCCATGCTATTTCCAATAATAGGATAGTCGGACGTCTAGACAATTAAGTTCTATCGACCAACCCTTCAACAAAGATATTTTTATAGACAAAGTGACAGTTGGATAGACTATCGCCCTCACTATTTCTTAACCAAGGATATGAATGATACATAAGTTTTGAAAAAAAAAACCCGAAGGTTTTCCTGGCTAGGTCAACCTACCACCTGGTGATCGACCTGGGGTGTCTTGTCTCCATAGTGTCGAAGTCGAATTCTGATCACTTAACCACTCGGCTATCGTGAAACATTAAAAACGCTCCGAAAATATGTATGCTGTGAAATTTGAAATATTTTTAATAAAATATGACATTTCAAACCACTGATTCCATTGAGACGTAATTTAGCA
This sequence comes from Sericinus montela, assembly GCA_029286605.1. Lineage (NCBI taxonomy): Eukaryota > Metazoa > Arthropoda > Insecta > Lepidoptera > Papilionidae > Sericinus > Sericinus montela. Next base: position 298,224 of record JAGSMR010000079.1, on the reverse strand, counting down.
CGGAGATGTATAACGAGCACGATAGCTAAGAAAGTATTAAAGGAAGCTACCTCCGTAAAGGGTTATAGATGAATCGTTATTACTAACTTACGATATTCAATTAAGTCGCGATAGGCGAGAGAGATAGGGTGGTCGGAATTTCGAGTCAAGAGACCCGAGTTCGATCCCCAGTTGGCAGGCCCGTACCAATGGGTGTTTCAAAAACTTAGGTACGATTTATGTTGTTGGCTTGGACATAAAGACGGCGACGGGCTTACCACCTGTCACGTTGTCCCGAAAATATATTCGGTTGAAGGTAGGTCGAAGGGACTTAATTGTCTAGACTAGACCTCTGTCTACCCCTGCATTGGGAATTGCATGAAGATATATTCTATATTCTATTCTATTTTACATACATATATAATTCACATAAATAATGTATTTACGCCATTCCCAATATGGAGTATATATAAAGTAGCCTTAAGGATCAGCAGTATTTTTTTTTTTAAATCGGATCGGATCGGATCTCATGACTCAATCCCCATTATATGTATACCTATACTTGTATATTGTACTTTTAACAATAATTAATATCATGTGCACTCATTAACTTGCAAATTATTTAGCAAACTTTCGCGCGCCTGATATCTCAACGCAACACGCCTCAAGGGCCCTCGACGGATATGCTAATTCTGTTGTCAGTTCAAATGAAAACGAGCTTTAGCTCAGCTTAGAGTTGTACAGCCCTATTCAATTACACATTCAAGTGATTTTGTGAAATGTTTCAAACGTTTATTAAAAAGAAAACTTTATGGTCAATTAAATTAGGTTTTTTTATGTTTGCACATTTGCAACATATGTCCCAATACTGTAAACGACCATGGGAGTTATTTGCTCTGAAGAGGACACGTATGAAGAAAATTCTTTGCGGTCTGTTTTCCCTGGCGCCCCGGTCAGAGACTATGCGTGAAGATATTATAATAATTATATAAATCAAGAGATTATAACGGAAGGGCCGTGGCAACCCAGTTGACCCAGTTGAAAATGAAAATGGCACTCAATGAAAAATATTTTAGAAAAGGCCTTTACCTAGCAGTAGAAATTAGCAGACTTCTACATTACTTTTAATATGCCCTGTTCTATTATTTTAATTTAAAAGGGGTGGGCAGAGGTCTAGTCAATAAAGTCCTTTCGATACACCTTCCACCATTTTTTTAGACAACTTGACAGGTGGTTAGCCCTTCGCCGTACTTACGTGCAATTCAACGATATAAATCGTACGTAATTTTTTTAAAGCAATTCATTAATACGAGGCTACCACCTGGGGATCAGACTCAGGTCTCTTGATTCGAATTTTGATCATCCAACCACTCGGCTATCGCTGCCGGTTCAAATAAAAATAATTACGAATAAATTAGATACATCTAGGCCGTTTATCGGACATTGGAAAAGTTGAAGGCCAGGTAGTGTTCACCTACTGTAACTGGAATTTTAACCACCGTAACAAACTTAAGGAAGCAGTATATTTTTTTAATTTTTTAATCATGCAAACCATGCTGAACCTTATGCTATTAAATAAAAGAGAAATTATAAAATCAATGGTCACGGGCAGGATTCGAACTCGCGACCTCACGCGATTACGCACACATTACAGTCCAGACAATAATAACAGCATGAGTGTATGTGATGAAACATTTTTATCAATCATGGGTTTCTAATGCTCGTGGTTAATTTGCCGGTGGGTGTTTAATAAAAAAAAAAAATATTGTTAATAACCGCTCTAGTATCTAGAGCTTTATATGGTACCTTCGTTGATTGTGACTACATAACACACGTGCTTTGTTACTCACTTTGGGATAAGAGCAATGTCAGTGATGATGTCTTTGAATCAATTCATATATTTATTTACATCCTGATCTACATGTTATATTTTTTCTGTTTTATTTATTTATACCGTATCAATTTACGTATTTATTCATTTATAAAGCAAATATATAATATTTATATATTAAAGTTGTTATTGAAAAATTACTTCGCAACCCTCCGCATGAAAATATAAAAAATATAAAAGGCATATGTTACCTGGTCCGAAGAGAAGAAGAGCACCACTCTCCCTCCCACAGATGCGTGCACTAATTCCACAGATGTGTGCACTAATTCCACTGTATGCACCACCACCACTACACTCAAACCAGGTAACCAGGTTTTACAATGAATTTCCGCAAAGTAACGCCTGAGTCAATTAACTATATTTATATATTTGCTTTATATGATTCCATGACATGTGTTCCATGACATTCCATGGCATGATGTAATTCCTATGTATGTTTGCATACACTATATTCCGCTGAATGATTAATTACCCGACTGCGGTTGTAACCGACAGCTTAATTGCAGCAACTGAATGATTTGCTACGTTTTTGACTTCATAATATGTTGAACTGGCGAACTTGTGCACAACATTATTTGCTCATGTGATTTTTTTCCTACGACGGAGGTCGTCTAAAACTATAAATCATACATAAGTTTTATTCATTACTACGAGCCTATCACCTGCCTATCAAACTCGGGTCCCTAAAACTAATTTAAATTATATAAAGATTCCCTTAACATTCACCGTTAACGTACTGTTGAACTAAATCGTAAAGGTTTAAGAGTAGCGTTAAGTAAATCTAGTATCCACCCGGAGTGGGCTTTCATCCAGTTTCACTTAATAGAAAATATATTCACGTCCGACTCCAAGGGATCACACATTTTGTATTTCAATATAAGAAAAATGTTTCTTCTGAATTTCAGTTATAACGCTACATCCAACTGTTTAGATGTAACCTATTTTTAACCTCCAATATCAAGAATTAATGTATCCCAGGAATAAATTGTTTACTGTAATAAATATAGAGGTAAATAAATCAATGAATAGCTATAACAAACTATACACAAATTTCAGCAAAAAATTGTTACTTATTATAAAAATTACGCTTCAAATAATAGCTTGTCTACAGATCACACGTGGTAAGGATTAAACCTTAAAATAAAAATATTTTTCGACGTCGATCCAGTTAAATTTAAATAAGGGAAATATATATTTTAATTAGGGAAATAAATATAATTTTGAAAAATAAGTCACGATAGCCGAGTGGTTGGGTGGTCGGAATTTCGAGTCAAAAGACCCGAATTCGATCCCCAGGTGGCAGTGCCAATGTGTATGAATTTCATCGTTGGCTTGGACATAAAGACGGCGACGGGCTCACCACCTGTCACGTTGTCCCGAAAAAATCTTTGGTGGGTGGTGGGTCAAAGGGACTTAATTGTCTAGAGTAGATCTCTGTCTACCCCTGTATTGGGAATTGCGTGAAGATATTTATTTATATTTATTTATTACTTTTAATTTTGAAAAAGTTTAAGAGCAAAAAAAATTTACAGAAATTCATTGCGTATCTTACACCGTGCTCGCGTGGTGCGTTAAGAAAAAGTTTTTACAAACATCTGTAGGCTGTAACCACAGCTGCGTGGTTAAGAGCAAGTTTTGATATACGATACATTAAATTTCGCTTAGAAGATGCTCGTTGTTGGTTTTTTTTGTTTATGTTTCGCTACACTTCCGTGCGATATTTTTGTTCAAATGTTTTCGTTGAAAATTGAGCGTTTTTCTATGGCAAAATAATTCATTCGCATATTGGCGATGACGAATTATACGTGGGGAAATATCTAACAGGAGAAAGGACGGGTGATGTCGGGCTCGTACCGACTAAAACCCCACGGTATTTTGCCATCCCCTCATGTTGGCAAACGGCGCTGGCCGCCCCAGGAAAGCCCGCTTCGGGAGAGAATACATCCTCACCGCTTCATGGTTAGACGCGCCGGAACACAGATGCGTCTTCCTCCTTCTACTCCAAACCTTAGTGGGCAACGAACCCCGAGGGCACCACCTAGAGGCCATGATGCTCAGAAAGGGGTGTGCTGATTGAGCACCAGCGCCCAGGGGATCGACTTTGGCCTCGGCACAGACTATATATCGGCCGCGGAAAGCAGGGAGAGCGGTGTTTGTATTACCGACAATACTCCCGCCCGCAGCCTGGCCCCACATCAGCGTTGCGACTACTACCAGCTTTGCAGAGGATAGGTAGCATGGCGAACCACAATACTAACACGCTTCAACTGCGACTCCACCTCGGCTATGGAAGGCCAGGAGAGTGGTGCAACAAAGCAACGACGCAAATACTTCCTCCACAGTTCACCGGCTATGTAGATTCCGCTTGGTTTACAATTCTTAAAATACAATGTATAATAAATAAATATCTTCACAAAATTCGCAAGAGCCCATCGCCGTTTTTATGTCCAAGGCAACGATATAACTCGTACACGAGTTTTTGAAAAACCCATTGGTACGAGCCTACCACCTGGGGATCGAACTCGGTTATCTTGTGTCAAAATTCCGACCACCTTATCACTCCGCCACCATGACTATGCTCGTGACTCGACATACAACAGATCAAAGTCTTTATAATTATTATTCTGTTTGTTACTGTAATCGCCAATTCGCGTGCCAAGCCTAGCGATTAAAGCAAATTCGCTTTACTTTGATTAAAGCAAATCTGCTCTAACATCTCAGGTTCATTTTTTTTATAGAAAAGGGAGGCAAACGAGCAGGTGGCTCCCGTGATGGTAAGTGATTACCGCCGCCCATGAACACCCGCAATACCAGAGGCATACCAGATGCGTTGCCTCTCTTAGAGTGCCCCCCCCCCCCAGAATTGGGGGAGGGGGGTGTGTGGGCTACCGGTTACCTGCACTCACTAGACGAAACGCAGAAGTTCGTTAGACTTCTACTTCACGCCAGTATTCTGTGAGATCGTGGTACTTCCCCGGTCGAGCCGGCCCATTCATGCAACAACAAAAGCTGATGCTTGGCTCTACCACTGTTGAAAAATGTTCTACGTTGAACTTACATTGATCCCTTGTAACATGATTCAGAAACAACGAAGGTACCATAAACCCTCAGACCCGAGAAAATAAAGAAAAAAGAAACGAATCCGTGACCTCAGAGCTAGGAATACCTTGAAAACTGTACACCACTCATCCATGGAGGTCGTCAAAATGAATAAAATGTATATGATCAGAAATCAATGGCTAAAGTTGAACTTAGGGCTCTCATTAAAGGCATACGTCGAACAGTCAAAGGCAGCATTAGCATCATTAAAGCCATGGCGTGTTCCTTGCACAACTTCAAGAGTTCATTCATGTTGACTCATTAACATACATTTACACAACGTAAAACACTTTCATGATAATTAATTTCAGGATACGGTTGAAGTAATAGTTTTATGAACTGTATACTGTTAATTATGTAAGTGAAAATTATATGCGATAGTGGAGTTGATAGTGAACCTAGAGAAACTAAGTGTTCGTAGGTTCGATTTCCGTAAGGGGCAAACGCATGATGAATACAAGTGTTTGTACTCGAGTCAAGGATGTTTATATAAAAAAAAATGTGAGCCGTCATGGGACGCCTGGTAGATGTGAAACATCGTGTGTGTGCAAGTAATATGCATAAAAGATAATATTATTACAGGAATTAAATATAGCCTAATGAAAAAATGAAGTATTACGAATTTCTTACAGAAAATGGTAACTTTATTTAATAAACATTTATTTACATTTGATATAAAAATTCGATATTAATATCAAGTGGCCACAATTTAAATAAAATATATATGTATACCTTAATATAGCGTGGCGACCCGTCGCCACGGCAAGCGTCGCCACGCCAACAATTCGGTTTACAAGTGAGCCTATAGATGTTTCACATCAATTATCTCTGAAAATATGTATAATGCATGTAAGTATATTGTACTGTAAGCTTGGACACATTGGTCACGTTGTCCCAAATAAGCTTCGGTAAAAAGTGTGTCGAAAGTTCGTCATCATCTAGATAAGTAAGATAACTTGGTACAGCATTTGTACTATAGAATTAGAAACCAAGAAGGTACCACAGACACCCCGACACCAGATAATTAAGAAAAAGTGGTTTCCTACGTTGACTCGTTCAAGAGTCGAACCTGGAACTTCGGAGCCGGCGACACATAGAAAACCGGTGTGTAATCCAGTTGTCCACGGAGGTTGTCAACGGCAACGGCACTTAATGAGTGGACGAATAATACCAGAAGTATATTATTTCACACTAATGACCATAGTTACTTTTTTGAAAAAATAGATACAAGTATTGATGTCATATTCTTAACAGCTTGAACAACTATTCAAAAACATCTCGTGAAATAAGTTGCAGGTTTATTACCCTACTTACTTATCTTCACGCACAGTCCCTGACGGGGTAGTCAGAGAGAACAGGTCGTCAAAGTGTCACGATTCTTACAAACCTCTTTCTCCTCATTCAAATTCATAATTTTCTTCATACATGCATGTCTAGTTATCCTACGCTTGACTCAATGAAAATAAAAGCTTCTGTGTATTTAATAGGTGAACACAAACTTTTGGTTAAACATGATGTAAACTTTCAAAGGCTGCGTTAGCATTTAGTCAATGGCGTGCGTCGAAAATAAAACACGTCATTCATGCGAACTCATTAACGCAGCTTTGTGCTGAATAAAGCCGCTGCTATTACGTTTGCCGGTATTTCCTTACATCGCGTACAAATGTGCAAATTGTCTTCTTTCCCGAATTCATCACTTTTCCAATGAACCATAAAATAATGTTACTTTATTTATTAAGGCATATGCCAGTATTGTTTAAACTGCTTTTATCATTTATAAAAACGTTAATAATTAAGTATTATCCTTGTGTGTATATATGTGCACGCACGTGTTACATATGTATGTGCATCTGTGTGTGATAACGTTCGATTCCAAAGTCAAGACGAGAGCGAGGCTTCAAGGATAATGAAATCTTTGAGTCGGGTCATTAATTACCACACTATTAATATAAGTGTAGATTCTCACTTTTGCTATCTCAGCTAGCGCGAAATGGAAATATTTATGAAGTATTTGCTTCATGTACCTTTTAGTAATTTTCGTTATTCATACAAGACAGAGATTAACATTTTAAATATCGAGAAACATAATTATAATTTTGTCGAGATGCGATCTCTTCGTAAAATGTGCAGCGTTACCTTGGCCGACCGGAAGCGAAACGAAGAGATTCGCAAAATGATAGGTTTGAAAGATGACCTTATCACTAAAATGGATAAGGGCGTGCTTCGATGGTTTGAGCACGTTGAGCGAATGAGCGAAGACCAAATGGTGAAGAAAATATATAGCGCGAAAGTTAATATTAAAAGGGGTCGAGGTAGGCCGTGACTAACTTTTTTTTGAGGATAGGTGCGAAACGAGCAAATACATGTTTTTTAACTGTCGTAATTTCTTTATACATTACATATAAATTTGAATTTTGTATGGTATTTATTATTATTCAAAACTTTTGCATTTAATACAAAGTGTTAATAAGTTGTCTTAAATAGTAATGCAACAATAATCAAGTTTTAACACTTACTTATGCCATTCCTCCTTAACTTCAATTGAGTCACAAAATTCAACTTAATTTTTTTATTAAAACTTAAACACTACTACAATGGGGTTCAAGGGTGGATGACGCGCAATACAGACTCTGGGTCAAGAAAAGTCACTTAGCCTCTCTCCACCAACTCCACTCCCTGCCTACCCGCGGTGAACCCTGTTACGTCGAGCAACCAACCATCGAGATTGCGGCAACCAACCCCTTTGGAGATGTAGGTCGACAAGCAGCATGGGAGAAGGGGTCCGGATCGTACAGTCACTCAGTCCGGATATCGTGCGTTGGCAGCAGGGCGCTACGATTACACATGCCATCACTGCGGTGCAGAAGGCAACGGGAAACCACTGCACTATATTCCTAGAAGTTAGCTTTATTGAAAAGTCAGATATAGCCACGGCCCCGAGTGCCCGGCGTCTCTTAAATGGGATAGGGGTGCTAAGAATCCCCGGGCGGAAAACACTGAGAATAGGAACTTGGAACGTGAGAAGTCTAAAACAAGATGGAAAACTCCCCAATGTTGTAAAGGAAATAAAACGCTTGCGGGTGGACATTCTTGGAATTAGCGACACTAAGTGGCCAGGACAAGGCGAGCACTTCACACCAGATGACCATGTTCTCTACTACTCAGGAAGCGACCAACCAACAGAAAGATATGGTGTGGGAATTCTTCTTGCAAAGGAAATGTCTAAAGCGGTTACAAACTTCATTCCTTTGTCCAACCGAGCAATGCTAATCAGACTAGAGGCCAAACCATATAACATCAATATCATACAACTGTATGCACCCACCGGAGACAAACCTGTAACTGAAATAGAAGAACTGTACAAAGATGTTGACACACTATTGAAAACCACCAAAAACACGAGGTGGTTATCATTATGGGAGACATGAATGCAAAGGTGGGTTCGACCACTGTTCCTGGTGTTGCTGGTGCTTATGGACTTGGCATCCGAAATGACAAGGGTGATATGTTGGTAAAATTTTGTCAAAATAGCGAGCTTGTAATTACTAACACCTTCTTCAAACTACCACCACGCCGTTTATACACATGGACCAATGCATCACCAATGCACACAGCAGATCAAATTGTGAGGAACCAGATAGATTACGTGATGATTAATAAACGGTACCGCAACTGCGTCAAGAAAGCACAAACTTACCCTGGAGCGGACATAAGATCAGACCACAACCCAGTGGTGGTGGACTTGAAATGCAGACTTAAGAAGGCACAGCCAAAAGACTGGATAGAAGGCCAAAAGTGCGCAAACTTGCTGAGCCCGATACGCGAATCAAGGTGTACAATGCTATTAACCAATGGGCCACCGATCATCGCACCAGGGCTGATACTCCGATTTCGACACTTGGACCAGTCTCAAGGAAAACGTGTATGATATCTGCAACAAATATCTACAACCACCGCCACTGGTTAAGAAGCAGGATTGGATGACGGACACAATCCTTCAATTAATGGAAGAGCGACGACTGTACAAGAGCACAAACCCAGACAGGTACAAACAGATCAATGACACCATTCAATTAGAGATAGCGAAAGCTAGGAACACCTATTACGATAATAAATGCGCACATTTGGAAGATCTCTTTCGCAAGCATGACAGTTTTAATGCGCATAAACACATTAATGAAATGGTAGGTCAAAAACGTAAAGTCAACAGTACCTTGGTCGGTGACGGAGGGTATCTGATCCTGGATATCGATGATAAAAAGAAACAGTGGTGTGGGTACGTCTCGGAGATGTTTGCTGATACTTCAAGGAATATTTAAATGCCCAGTGGAAACGAAGGTCCTCCCATTTTAAAATCTGAGGTTTTACGCGCCTTGAAGGCTGCTAAAACAGGTAAATCGCCGGGACCCAATAACATACCCATTGAAATTCTCAAGCTACTGGAAGAGGATCAACTTGACGTACTGACAGAGCTCTTCAATTACATCTATGATACCGGTAACATCCCAATCGATTGGTTAAAGTCTTTGTTCATCACTATACCCAAAAACAAAATGCCAGGAAATGTGAAGAGTACCGTATGATTAGCTTAATAAGCCACGTCCTCAAAATGTTCTTGAACATCATACAGAACAGAGTAAGACCGAAATGTGACGAACAACTGTCAATTCGGATTTCGCTCGGGGTCGGTACTCGTGAAGCTCTTTTGCCCTCAACGTTCTTGTACAGAAATGCATGGACATGCAGACTTACATCCTAGCATATTGGTGTCAGGAAACAGCTTGAGCGGGTACGGCAGTACATGTACCTCGGGGCTTGGGTAAATGAAGCATGGGATCCCGACCAGGAAATTAAGACCCGGTTAGAAATTGCCCGAGCCGCTTTTAACAAAATGAGGAAAGTTCTGTGCTGTCGTAAACTTCACATTAAGCTCCGAGTCTGGTTACTGTTGTGCTACATATGGCCTATCGTCATGTACGGTTGCGAAGCATGGACCCTGAAAGACAACACTACACGACGCCTGCAGGCATTAGAAATGTGGTGCTATCGTCGTATGCTGTGCATAAGCTGGACCCAAAAAGTCAGGAATGAAACCGTCCTCCAGCTTGTTCAAATGCCCCGAAAACTATTGCAGACCGTCAAAAACGTAAAATAGAATATCTTGGACACTTGCTCCGACACGATAGATACTCATTACAACAATTAATTATGATGGGCAAGATAGAGGGGAAGAGGCGCGCTGGACGCAAAAGAAAATAGTGGCTGCGAAACATCGGGGAGTGGACCGGCATTACTTCAGTCGAAGAACTGTTCCGACTCGCGGTTGATAAGACAGAGTACAAGAAGCTGACGGCCAACCTTCAGGATTGAAGAGGCACTTGAAGAAGAAGAACAATGGCAAACATCTATAATGTTGAAAACACTCAGAAGACACTAGAGGATAACTTGACTAGGAAGATGGACGAATTTGAAAAGCGACTCAATGCAGCATCAACTCGCACAAATCGAACACTTCTGCAGCTTTAGGAGGAATTTTATTCTTTCAAGGATACTGTGACCTCCATGTTGAGCCTACTCAGACAGCAGATTCGTGATTGTGTTAGGAGTGTGGATGCTAATATGCAAAATCGACGGAAAGCCCTTCTATTCCATGGAATTCCTGAGTCTCCAGATATGAATGATCGCAGTGAAGTTCTTCAATTGTTGCCGACCAGGATGGATTTGTTGCATATTGTGGATTCATCTTTCAAGCAGTGTCACCGGTTTGGTTCAAAGCAAAGTGGTCATACTAGGCCAGTGTTAGTTTATTTTGATTCTCATGAAACAAAAACCAAAGTTTGGCAGGCTAAATCAAAGTTACAAGGTTCTGGTGTCTCCATTTGTGATTTTTTAACAAAGGAGAGGCAAACTACACATAGTAATAATGCTCGCAAACACTTCGGTATGAAGAATGTGTGGACATTTGATGGGACTATTTACATAAAGCATTCTGCAGGAAGGGAGAAAATTCACTCGCAGGAAGATTTAGATGCTTTAGTTGCCAAGTATCCCATTAATACCTCTTCTGTTAATTCTTCTCAGACTGACAATAATGCCAAACAACCACAACAAAATGCTTCTGGTTCCAATCTTCAGCAAGAGTCAACTCGACAGAGGCAAATTCCTTCAGCGACGCAAAATGATGATTTCAAAAGGACAAGGCGTGTTGCAGTTAAGAAATAGTTTTTACTCCCATAATGTGCTCTGATTAATTCTATATGTTCTTATTTCTCTGGGTACAACTTTTAAGACGTTGCAATATTTTTTAAATTCGCTTTTTTTTATTTATTAGTTACTGGGTAAATCTTTATCAGCAAATTCCATTGTAGTTAACATATTATGTTAACGAAATGGCGTTTGCGTCGCATTCACGACGGGCAATTCACTTGTGAGTTTGTGCAACACTAAAGATAGGATAGATAAACAACAAAGATCAGGTGTTTATAGACTTGCCAGACGGGTCGTTTTAATACTCGCTATAAAGAACACTTGGCCGCGTACAGGAACAATAAACCCGATAGATCACATTTTGCGAAACATCTTTTGGAAACTGGACATATTTTACCAAATGACCATTCTTTTCAAGTCTTACACATATGTGACAAAGGGCTCCGAATGTGTGTGCGACAGTTGGAGATAATAAAAAGTAATGGCGGTGGACGTTTTGCACTGCTGAATGAACGAACAAACGTCGGGTAGGTCGTGACGCAATCGGCCGTTATTGGTGGGGGTGGCGGCCGGTTGCGTCACGTTAGGTTATAAAAGACTGCTCGAGTGACTCATTTGTCACTCTGCGGTCGCTTATCGTAGAGTCTACTCGCTTGAGAATGCCTTGTTTTGACGCGAAACACGTGTCCAGTGGTGGTATATGTTACCTGGTTTGAGTGTAGTGGTGGTGGTGGTGCATACAGTGGAATTAGTGCATGCATCTGTGGGAGGGAGAGTGGTGCTCTTCTTCTCTTCGGACCAGGTAAAATATGCCTTTTTATATTTGCATGCGGAGGGTTGCGAAGTAATTTTTCAATAACAACTTTACAATGAATTTCCGCAAAGTAACGCCTGAGTCTGTTAACTTCTCAATTCTTCGTCTAGAGGCCACTCATCATAATATCAACTCTGATGACTCATTGATTGATTTAATCGTAATTGCATCATCTGATTATGTAGTACCATATGGTCAACTTCTCGCTTCTGGTTTCTCTCGGCACGACCTCATTTACGTTTCATATAAACTTAAACCACCTAAATGTAGGCCACCTATTTTGAGTTTACGAAACGTCAGAAGATTAGATATGGAAAAATTATTGAGTGATGCATCTAAACTAAATTTTTCTACTCTGGTTGCCGCTCCAACGGTTGATGCGAAAGTGCATGTTTTGAACAATGTTATTCTTAATCTTTACGATGTGCGTGCGCCAGTTCATAGTGTTAAACTTAAGCGTCCACCTGCTCCATGGATGAATGACGAGGTTCTTAAAGCAATGGGAAGGCGAAATCGGACGATTTCTCGATATAAGAGGGAGCGAGCACCTGAAAATTTTTTAGATGGCTAGAAATAGATGTAACCAGGTGGTACGAACTGCTAAACACCGATATATCCACAATAATGTTAGTAACGCTTCGCCAGGTGATGTGTGGAAATTCCTTAATTCTATCGGTGTTGGAAAAAAACCTATCCTGGTTTGTGATCCTTCTATTTCTCATAATGATATGAACATTCATTTTGCTTCTGCTTCGGCATTGGACCCTACAATTAGATCTCAAACTCTAGCTTATATAGCTACACTTCAATTTCCACATATCTCAGTCTTTGAATTCTCTCCTGTGAATCAGAATGAGGTCAGAAAGGCTGTCCTGGCAATCTTATCAAAGTCTTTGGCTACGGTAGTGATAATGTTAGCAGGGTCATGATAACCCATATACTTGAGTATATACTTCCTGCAATCACTCACATTGTTAACTGTTCACTTGATTCGGGTCATTATCCGTCTCAGTGGAAAATGGCTTTCGTGAGACCTCTTCCCAAAGTACCTAATCCTATTCTTCCTCAGCATTTCCGTCCTATATCAATTCTACCTTTTCTTTCTAAAGTATTGAAAGCCTGTGTACATAATTTTTCCATGATCATAACCTACTGAGTCAATTTCAGTCTGGGTTTCGTCCTGGTCACAGCACCACTACTGCTTTACTTAAAATTACAGATGACATAAGAGAAGGAATGGAAAATAAAAGGTCACAGTTTTGGTGCTAGTTGACTTTTCTAATGCTTTTAACACAGTCGATCACGATATCCTTATTGCAATTCTGGCCTGCTATAAATTCGCTTCTCCTGCCTTAGAGTGGTTCTCTACTTATCTTCGCGGACGCCAATAATCTGTTCGTTTGGGGGAAGAATCCTCACAATGGACTAAGCTTGTTACTGGCGTACCGCAAGGCGGTATCCTCTCCTTTAATTTTCTCAATTTTTATTAATTCTCTTACATCATGTATTGATTGTTCGTACCATCTGTACGCCGACGACTTGCAAATCTACGTGAAATCGGAATTAGACAGTCTCCACAGTGCGATTGACACCTTGAATACTAATTTAAAGTCAATATACGACTGGTCATCGCGCTTTGGTGTTTCTGTTAATCCGCTAAAATGTCAAGCGATAGTGGTTGGTAGCTCGAGAATGATTGGTAAAGTTGATTTGACAAATCTTCTTCCTATTCACTAAAATAATATTGTGATTCCATTGTCCGATTCAGTAAAGAATCTCGGGCTGTATAGTGGCTACCTGTCAGGGACTGTGCGTGAAGATAAGTAAGTAAGCAAAACAAGTGACAGTGTCGATTTAGGTAATAAAATGCCATTAAAAAACAAAGCAAGTATCAGCTAACAGGTAATTATGTTATATAGTCGTGACAACAACTTTCAGATATATAAGATAATAAATTACAGGAATCGTTCTATCCCACAACCCCAGTTTTCGAACAACTTTTCTACATTTTCTCGGGTCTAAGTGCTTAATTGATCTTCATCAATCTACAATCATTACTGAATTTTCTCAAGGTGAAAAATCAAACTAACGAACATAATTAAGAGCAGTCTGGTTAGATGGCTTCACTAAGAACAGCTTACAGAAATTGCTTTTCACACTGATAACATCTTGGTAACGTTATCGGTGGGTATTTAAAACAGAAATTGCACGTTAACGTCTCAATAAAAAATGCTATATATTTGATACATAAATCTTTTGTCTAAATATGCATCTCTACTATAAAAATACAGATGTAATATTAGTATGTAACTAGGAATGATAGAAATGTTATAAAAATCTTGTGATGTATGATCTATATAGCAATGTTTCTGCACTGTATTGAGGGCTCCGCAAGTCCTACTGCTACTAATTATGAGATAAGAGCAAGTTTGTGACAATCTTTCTATCTATTTAATTATTATTAATATTATTATGAGTAACTTCTATAAAGTATTGTAGTACATGATTTTTATTAATCTTAACGTAAATTCTTATTATTGTGACCTTTATGAACATTAATCACCATAGCAGAGTGGTTGGGTGATTGAAATTGAGTCAAGAGACTATTAGTACGATAGTCAGGTGGCACTATCCTACTTATGGGATTTTTTCAAAACTTACGTGGGTTATACCTTACTCATAGGTTTTTGGCACGAGTTGGCACGAATCACGAGCCTGCAACCTGGGGTCGAACTCGGGTCTCTCGATTCCAAATTCCGATCACCCAACCACTCGGTTATCGTCACACTAGTTTCTAAGTAATTATTTAGTCTTTTGTTATGTTGAAATAACAATATTTTCTGAAATTATACCAAGATGTTAAGCGATAAAATTAAAAAGCCATTTATAACATTTTTCTGGTTATCTTTCTTATCTATCTCTCTGTCAATTCTCCGAAACTGCTAGGAAACTGCTAGATTTCCACTTTAACTATTTAACTGCAGTTAAATCCATAAGGTGCAGCTAGTCTCTACAAAATCTAAAAGCGGTGTATCAAAAATCATACAGAGAGTACTCTGTTCTGTCTATACCTCTACATATCTATCTTATAATTCGATTATATGGATGTGAAATTTATGGTTAGATCTAGTACGCACTGTGGGATTTTGCAGCTGTTGGTCCCATTTTGTTTAATGGACTTTTAATAGCACCTTTAGAAACTCCCTTGTACTCTGAGTGTTGTTTAATTGAGTGTGTATGAAACAAACATAAACATGTTTGAATAAATATATTTTTAGTTACATTACTTATCAAGAACCTTCACGAATTTCTTCAGTCAACTTATAAATCTCTATCAGTAGAATTAGTCCCAGAAGTTAAGGTTTTGTTTTTAAGCAAGGTAAGACATTGAGACATTTAAGAGTTATCTACCCTCATTTTGTTCATGAAAAATATTGTTTCTAATACAAATATTTCCCCATGCCAGGATTTGTATAAGAAACAACAAAAATAATAAAAACATACATAGGAAAAAGAAATAGAATACTAACAGAGCTCCTTTCACCTGTTTCTTCTCCGTTAGAGGAATCTCATTACGAAACTGTAGTAAATTGAAATTGACTATTTATAAAGGAATGTCTATTCTTATCTGGATAAACCAATTATTTTATTTTTGAGACAATTGAATACACATTGCTTTGATACCAAAGTAAAAAGCTGAAGCAGGTGTATTATATAATCAAAAACGACGAAAATACCACAAACACCCATCCGAGAAAATCGAAACTCGAAAAAGTGGTATTCTACATTGACCCGACCGGGAATCGAACCTGGGACCTCACAGCTGGCGATACCTTGAAAACCAATGTGTACACCACTGGTCAGCAGAAGTCGTTTAGGAATGTACCACTTACTTCCTTATCGTGGTTGTTGAAGGCACGACTAGGAGAAAAGCTTTCAAGGTGTCACTAATTAAGGTGTAAGTTACTGCTATGGCTAATCCGATTGCCAAGCGTGGCAAACCTAACCTTGTTCCTTCCATGTCCTTTAGTGGCCCTTTAGTGGTTACTTTACAGGCCCCACAATAATTACGTACTAAACGATGTCATCATAATGATGAGGATATCTTTGAATAAATATTATTTAGTTTGCTGGGACGAGCCATTTTCCTAGTGATTATTGTAAACCCTTATAGTTAGACTTCAGGACCTTATACCTCTAACACAATAAGCTAATATAATAACTTTTACTTTGATAAAATATAGTGTATAGAGTTATTTCACCGTCTATGTCAATGGATAGGAAATTGATAACTGCGAAAGTTTAAACAAAAGTAATTCCAGAGGAAAACAATTTCAATTTACGTATAATCCGTAAACCATAAAATAGCTATCTTACAAAAACACCAAGGAGTGTTTGTTAATACTTAATTTCCTACATTTTATCTACAGGTGAATGAGCCATAATTTAAAAGGTAGCTCCAATAAATGTGGAATGTTCTGAGCGATAAGAAGTTTACGATTCACCCTTTGTTTGTTTTATAATTTATTTTCGAGATCCAAAATTTACTCCATTATGGCCTATCATTGTTTTATCAAAAGTAAAGTTTTCATGTTACATATATACATATATAACAGCCTTTAAGAGTCTTCCTCTATTTATATATTTATCTATGTTCAATAGGCGAGTAGTTGGATGATCGGAATTCGAGACAGGAGACCCAAATTAATACCCTGGGGTGGGCTAGAACTAATGAGTTTGTTTTTAATATGTACGATTTACATCTCTGGCTTGAATATGAAGACGGCGTTAAAATAAAAAATAAATCATGTGAGTGCTTGTTCCGCCGTGTTGGACACAATAGCAGCAATAGGCTCACAGCCACTTTGTCCCAAATAGGCTTTGATGAAAATTGAGTCGGGAGGAATTAATTTTCTAGACCTCTGTATCGGGAAAATGCGTGAAAGCAAATATAAAATAAAACTTATAAGTTACGAGATGAATTCAAATTAAATGTTGCCCTCAGCTCTGTGGTCCCAGGTTCTACGCTCAATCGGTTGAATGTAGAAAACACTTTTCTAATGCAATTTTGATTAATCTATGACACGGGCGCGATTCCAATCTGCGACCTCTACCGTACCGCAGCAACGCTCTTACCTCCGCGCCACCGTGTCCTACACGTATTAGTTGAAATTTTTAGTCTCTTTCTTTTACTTATGCCTGTTTTTGACATCGGCGCCATCTACAGGATTTTATTTTTCTTTAATTTAATATCAAAAGTTCAGTATAACTTATATGCTTTAAAATCTATAAAATTGCAGTATAAATTAGTTGACGTTAAGTTATTACTGTTTCCGGGCTGCAAGGTCATGAATTAGTTGTAATTTGCAAGAATATATTTAATTTAATAACACTTTCTACATTTTCTTGGGTCTGGGTGCTTGTGGTGCCTTCGTTGTTTCTGATACCATAATACAAACGTTAAAGCTGCTTAATTTAGAAATAAACCAAAGTATATGACCCTATACTATTATTATATGTTTATTTATTTATTTATTCAAAATAAATGTGAACACGTAAAACGAAATGTCCAGATAAATTTCTAATACAAATTCTTGATGTTTTTAATAAAATTTGACCGAGGAACGAATAATCCTGTCGACAATTCTATATTTGTAAATAAAATTTGTTTTACTGGAGGATTTTTATAATGTTAGATTCCACTTCATCTCAAGTTGCCGTTCGCTAAATTACAAAACATTTATTTGCCCTAGTAGAAGAGCTCCTTTAAACTTTAACTTCCATTCCATTTAGATCGGAGATCACTTAATTTGGAGACAAAATGAGTTTTAGTAATTTTTAAATGGAATGATGAGCCTATCACTATCTTAATGCGCAAGCCAACGATACAATACATTTATCATACATTGAAAAATTAATAGTAGATGATAGAAGACAAGGTAAAAACCACGCGGCCGCGAGCCTTTGAGATGAACAAATCTCAAGCTGAAGTCTCTACAAAAGCCATTTAAAGAGGGTATCAGACTGGCACAAGACCGAATGCGCTGGAGACAACTTAAAAGTGATGAGCTGATATAGTAGACGGGGTTACAATCCTCAACACAGGAGGGACCGACTGCGTAAGAGGAAGATGATTTTAGATGGTAAATTTTTCCGAGTGACCCGGACACTGGTAGACGGTATCAAAAATTTTGATTTTGGAAAAAGGTGGATCGATAGGACTTAATTGTCTAGAACTCTGATTGCCCTATTATTAGGGTCGAGAGGAATATATTTTTTACTCTATTGGTCACTATATTCTTGGACTTATTCCTTAATCACCACTTACGTTACCCGCTTGAATATAAAGGGGTGACATATTATTACGCAGTTAAGACACGATCGACTATTACATGAAGTCTAACATAATTCCTTATTTAATTTCAATAGTTTAAAATATAAAAATGTCTTTAAGCCTTTCCCAATAACGGGTACATAGAGATCAAGACAATTAAGTGGTTTTGTCCCACCTTCCACCGAAGAAATTGTTTGGGACAACGTGACAGGTGGTTATCCCAGCCGTTTATACGTCCAAGGCAATTATATAAATCTTACAAAAGGTTTTGAGAAAACGCATTGGTACAAGCCTCTTCCGATCCAACAAACACTCGGCTATGGTGATTTTTATTGTAGTTTAAAATATGGGATTCAAATGTAATGTGAAAGTTTAAGTCATTTCAATATATCTCTTTATAGTTACTGTCTATTTAAAACTAATTCAAGAGTCCTTTTGAATGTAAAAACTCGTGAATTGGTATTAGTTCCAGCTCAAACTCGATTTCAGATTCGAGTCACGTAGAGTCATTGTCATAAATTCTATCCCACCCATATATACATGTAATCACGCCTCTTTCCCGTAGGGGAAGGCAGAGACCACTTCTTTCCACTTGCTACGATCCTTACATACTTGTTTCGCTTCGTCCACTTTCATTATTCCTTCATACATTCTCTTCGATTCAGGGTACTCTTGACCTGGTCTTTTTCAGGACGTCCCTGATTTGGTCTTGAAACGTCCGCCTAGGTCTTCCCTTCCTACACTTCCATTCACACTCGCCTTATATGCTTTTTTCGTCAATCGTTCTTCATTCATTCTCTTGACATGGCCAAACCATCTCAGCATACCTTTCTCAATTTTAGTCACTACATCTTCTTTCAGACCACAACGTTTCCTTATTTCACCATTCCTTATCCTGTCGCTCAGTTTAACTCTAACATACTTCTTAATGCTCTCATCTCAACTGCATTTACTCTGCTTTCATGTTTCTTCTGCCATACCCAACTTTCACTTCCGTAAATGAGTGTCGGAACCAAAACTCCCCTATGCACAGCCAAACGAGCCTTGTTAGACACCATCCTCGACTGCTCGTAAAGGAGTGCAAAGCTCCATTCACCATGTTTCCTGCATTCACTCTTCTTTCAATATCACTCTCACACTTTCCATCTCTTGTGAACTTTGAACCCAGATACACAAACTCATTCACCTGTTCAATTTGTTCATCTCCAATCACTATATTGCAGTCTGTCATGACCTCATCTCTTTCAAACACCATTACTTTCGTCTTCTTTACATTCATCTTCATCCCCTCTCTCACAAAAGCTTCACTCATAGCAGTTACCATCTCCTGCAACTCCTCGACTGAAGACGCAAGTAATAATTGATCATCAGCATAGAAGTTGTTATTGAAAAAATTACTTCGCAACCCTCCGCATGAAAATATAAAAGGTATATGTTACCTGGTCCGAAGAGAAGAAGAGCACCACCCTCCCTCCCACAGATGCGTGCACTAATTCCACAGATGTGTGCACTAATTCCACTGTATGCACCACCACCACTACACTCAAACCAGGTAACATATACCACCACCGAAAACGCGACACGTGTTTCGCCTCAAAACAAGGCATCCTCAAGCAAGTAGACTCTACGATGAGCGACCGCAGACTGCGGTACTTATACCTTTTATATTTTCATGCGGAGGGTTGCGAAGTAATTTTTCAATAACAACTTTACAATGAATTTCCGCAAAGTAACGCCTGAGTCAATTAACTATCATCAGCATAGAAAACATTTGACGAGTAACTCATTCATTCTCAACCCACTTTCATTTTCTTTTAAATCTGTCAAGCAATTGTCCAAACAGATTAAACAGCCACGGTGACGCTACACATCCCTGTCTAACACCTTTTTCGATATTAAACCATTCAGTGTATGCCCCGTTTATCCTTACACAAGCACAGGAATCCCTATAAAGAGATTGCAATGCTCGTATGAGGATACTGCTGACACCTTTCACGGACAATACTGACCACAATTCATTCCTCACCACTCTATCATAGGCCTTTTCTAAATCCACGAACGTGCAATAGACCTTCTGGTTTTTAGCCAGACACTTTTCGGCTATGCACCGCAAGGAAAAGACCTGATCCGTACACACCATTCCTTTCTAAATCCCGCTTGTGCATCCCACACTTCTTCGTCCGTTTCATTCACAACCCTTTCAATCAACACTTTCGCATACAATTTACCGACGACGCTGAGAAAGCTTATACCGCGGTAATTTACGCAGTCCTGCCGTGACCCTTTTTCCTTATATAATGGCACGATTACGGCTTTGCACCAGTCTCCCGGTACTTGCCCATTTTGCCAGCACAAATTGAAAAGGCGGTACAGCTGACTAGCCACTAAGCCCTGTCCAGTCCTCAGCATCTCGACGGTAATTATATCATATCCGGCAGCCTTACCAAATCTCATACTTTTCAACGCTTTTACTATTTCATCCACGCTTATCTCACTGTCATCAACATTTATATTAACCATGGAAGGTGCCGGATGTTGTACCTGCACTTCCTCTCTTTCAAATAAACATTTAAAATACTCTTTCCATCTCTTTAAAACATATTCTTCTCCTTTTATAATGCTCCCATCTTGACTCCTGATTGTATTCAGCTCCGAGGTAGAGGTTTTTCCTCTGGCTGTATTGACGGATTTCCAGAAAAACTTGATGTTTGACTGGAAATCTTCAGTGAGCCTCCTATCAAAATCATCCTTTTGTTCCTCTTTCTTTCTAGTCACAACATCTTTCGCAGCAGATTTGAATATTTTATACTTCTTTCTCGCTTCTTTTATCACGTCATTCGTCGCCTTTTGAAGTTTTTGGTTAGCTTTTGTTGCTAACCAATTCAACCACGATTTCTTCTTTTCTTGCACAGCCTTTTGTACATCTTTATCCATCCACACATTATACTTCTTTCTTCCTTTCCTTCGTTTAGCTATTGCGCATACCTCAACAGCAACATTCACGACTCCTTTTTTAAATGTCTCCCACAAATCTTCAATCACACATATCTCTTCTATGCCTTTAAAACTTTCTATCAGTTTCTCTACATACTCGTCTTTCTTATCTTTTCTTTGAGATTTTCCACTTTTATTCTGTCTAAAACAGTAGTAGGCTCAGTTCCTCAGTGTTGCCATCGTTTAAAGATGCCATGTATTCGGACCAGGAAGTGGTCTGTGTCAAGGCCTACACCGCGGTATGCTCGAGTGTCTAGCAGGTTCTTCCTCAATCTTTGATCCACAATAATAAAATCAATTATACCTCACCCTCACCCTCAATTCTTGTATACAAATGGATCTTTTTGTGATCAAACATTGTATTGGCCACGCACAGATTCCATTTCAAGCATACTTCAAGTAGGCTTCTCCCATTTTCGTTCACTCTCTCGTCCCCAAATGTACCCAGTACTCCTTCATACCCATCACGCTTTACTCCAACCCACCCATTAAAGTCCCCTAACATCACGATCCGTTCATTTTCTCCGCATTTATTCAAGACCTCTCTCATGCTATCCCAAAATTCCTCTATCTCTTTTTGGGCTTTTAATGACCCACCCCCTCGCAGCAACGTCACCCGCAAACGTAAAAAGCCTTTTCTAATGTTAAGTGAGACTGTAAGAAAGTTTTTTAAAATATCTAGTTTTCCCCAAATTCACTGGATATTAACGACCAGGTTTGCGCTCGCAGCTTCGTCAGCTAGGACTATTATAAATGGCATTTGTACATGAGTTAATCACAAGTCTTTTTGTAATAAAATACGTAGGGATAACATCACGTGCATTTCTCAGATCCCAAAGTAAGCAGCTTAAGCTCTATTAACGAATCGTATACAACGAATGTACCACAAACACCCAGACCACACAAAAATGTAGAGCAACTGTGTTCTAAATACACCGGGAATAGAAACCAGGGCACCAGAGCTAGTGCAGCATGAATATCGGAGTATGGCTCACTCGTCCACCGTAATCATTGAAGTTGTCGTTTTACAGGTGGAGTTTCTTAAAACACTTTCTTAGATGATAACTTCTACATATAATTCGTCTCAGTACCATGTTTAATTTTTATGGGTCAAGTACTTTACAACGTATCAGTGTATGACTAAGTGACGCAACGCTTTAATGTAAATAGATTACATCCATAAGCGGATCATAGATTTGCGGCGTAAGAATATGCCAACATTTTTCTTTCCTATCGTAAGAAGCGACTATGGTGAATAGCTCTGGAGCACACGTCACGATCACAGCCCGACGCCACACGTCACGTGCAAAAAGTCCGGATAGCCGACTGGTTGGGTGATCGGAATTGAATTCTAGACGCACACTCGAATTTATGATTCCAAAATTAATAAACGAATTACTAAACTAAACGAATTACCCGCATTACGTTACGAAATAAACCCAAACAACATCAAATCTAAATTAAATAACTACTACTTAGCTTTGCTACGTGATAATTATATGAAATAATTGATAATAATGTTGACACACCCTTAGGACACTCGAACGCATTTGTTTCTTTTCCTTTTTTTATGTGCTCGTCATTGTTATAACGACAAAAACATTCGCACCTAATCTACCCTCACTAAAAAGTCCTATATCATGTTCGTAATTATTAATGTAAACTATCTGGTTTATAATAAGTAAACTGCTAAATAATGTTATCTGTATGGACGAACTCTATTGTACAAAAAAAACACTTGGTTTTATAGTACAGTGTATTGTTGTTTTCACTTGTAATTTGTTTTTTTTTTTCTGAATATAAATAAAATAAAAAAAAAGCGAGTTCGATCCAACCTTCAATTGATTCACCAATGATTAATTGGCTTGTACATAAAGACGGCGACGAGCTCGACCACCAGACACGTTGTCCCAAAATATCTTCGGTGGAAGGTAGGCCGAAAAGACTGGATTATCTGGAGCTCTATCTACCCCCGTATTGGGCATGCTTCCAGAACACCGTAACAGTGAACTGCAGATTGCGGGATAACTGTTTAAAATTTAAAACCAGGTCAAAATTAAGGAGACCAGTAACGGGAATCAGGGGTGCGAGAGATGGAGCGTCAAAAGCCTAAAGGATTAGGATGCGGAATGCGAAAGAAGGGTTCGGTTAATGTCGTGAAATACTATGAAGAAACAAGAGTTGTTTGCATGAGCTAAGTTGGAGTGGTTAACAGGAATTTTAGTAATCTGACATAGCTTTAAAAAAAAGATTTTTTTGTCACATGCCTTGATAGCCGAGTGGTCGGGTGGTCGGAATTTCGAGACAAGAGACCCGCGTTCGATCCCCAGGTGGCAGGCTCGTTACAATGGGTTTTTCAAAAACTTATGTACGAATTATATCGTTGGCGTGAACATAAATGACGGCGACGGGCTCACCACCTGTCACGTTATTCCGACAATATCTTGGGTGGAAGGTGAGTCAAACGGACTTAATTGTCTAGACGAGACCTCTGTCTACCCCTGTATTGTGAATTGCGTGAAGAGATTTTAAATATATTTATATATATCTTTTTTAAAGTCTCGTACTGCAACCAACTTTTACATGCCCTGATAATGATGATGATTATCATGGTTTTACTGAAAATATTAAAAAATCCAAGTACTAAGCTAGAAAAGCTGTTACAATATCTTCCTTAAATTTTGTTTTTTATATTAATGGACTTTTATTTACTAGACTTCAATATTCATTTAATCACATCATCTAAAGATGCATCTAAATACAGGGTTGTAAACCCTTAAGGGTCATGAACCACGCACTATACCGTGGAAAGTTGCAAGAAAGCAATGTGAAATATACTGCCATGAAGGCTATAAGATAAAAAGTAAGAAGGTTTTTGTGTAAACGAAATTTTTTTTTATGAATCGTTGAACGATATGTAACCGAAAATCTCTGAACTGTCCCGACAGCCCAGTGGTTGGTTAAACGAAATTCTATTCAAGAGATCGAGTTCGATCCACAAGTGGTAGGCTCTTGACCCCTGGGTTCTTTTTTTTTTTTTTCAAATTTTATGTTCGATTTATACCGTTGGCTTGTACATAGAGATTTCGACTGGCTCACTACCGTCACGTTATCTCAAAAAATGTCTTCGAGGAAAGGTGGATCGAAAGGACTTAATCACTTCTTTCTACCCTAGTATTGGGAATGGTGTGAAGATTTTTTTAACAACTATGATCACAAGTAGAAAGTTAATAACAATATAACGCGTTATCAATCGTTATAAAGTACAGTAGGAGGAGGTTGTGTGAAAACGAAGGTAATGCGATTTTGATATTCAGACGCTCTCTGTAGTCTTTAGACTTGACCTCAACAGTTTATCTTTTTGATCATACCATTTTTTAAGTTTTTTCTTTACTTACTTTACTTAGCAAAAATCGTTAATATTTGTATATGGCATATAACATTTTCTTTCTTTCATTCAATTTGGCTGCAGAAATAGATAAGTGGGTTACTGACCGAGACGAATTTTAGTCAGAAAAGAATTCTACTACCTCTCAAATTTCTGATAACTTATTTCATTAAATATCCTCAGTCAGAAATATAAATGCAACATTTTGTATAAAGCACAAATTTGTGTTTGATTAAGGAATAAATCTAAACCCTTGGAAGTAATTTATTCGACCATTATAAGATACCTTTGAGTCAATTTGTTCGCAAGCCTATTTAGAGAAGGTGATATTCAATTATGTGGCTTTACTTCTCACAACATTTGTCATTAAATAGTTTATTGAATTAATTTATGATTAATTGCATATGTTATATTTATTAAAGTAACAAACATTTTTAAAATATAATAAATAATTTGTTTTACGTTTGTAATAATATTTGTTACATACATATATACATACATAACGGTCTTTTAAACCATGACGCCTATGTCCTATGTCCACTACAGGACATAGGCGGCAAGCGGATAGGCGATCACAGTAGCATACCACTCGCACTTCAGACCGTGCTGCCCATCTTCGGTCTGATTATTTTGGTCTGATATTTTAGAGATAGTTATCGCGCCATCTATCGGTTGCCATAACGATATTCTGAGCTTTTCCTTACTCTTTGTCGCCCCTTACGACATCTACGAAAAGAAAGAGTGTGGTATTATTCTTTCACCGTTACCACACGGTTAACCGTCACGGATAACCGTAAATCCGTCTTAAGCTATAGATCTTTAGCCTGCAGTGGACATTATACCGACTCCCAGAAGCATAAAGTCGCAGCATACGTTAAGCAAAGCAAAAAGTGAATATGTTTCAAACACTCCGAAATTATTTAAATTTCGTCTGAATTTTCTTTAATGAAAATTTCTGATTGCAACATCCGTGAACGAGTGACGTACACACTTGTTTTCATGGTGTTGCTGGCTCTGAGCTTCGATAAGATTCGTAAAGTGACAACAGAAATTATTGGCACTAAATTGACCAATCACACATTTGTCACTTGCGAACTTAATTTTTAAAACCTTAAATTGCTCCTAATATAGTTACCTTGAGGCCATTAAAAGACATAAATATAGTTCAGTTTGATCAAGATCTTCAGTCAATACCTTGGAACTGCATTCAATCTATGGATGCCTTTAAAAAAGATAATGGTATCCGCTCTATAGCTGTTGGTTCCACTTTTAGACGTTTAACTTCTAAATTAGCATGTAGGCACATAACCTCCGATCTAAAGTCAAAATTTCAGCCTATTCAGTTAGGCTTCGGTAGCAGAGGAGGTTGTGAGGCAGCTGTATATTCAGTGCGTACTTTTTTACGAATTGTCAAAGATATTCTCTTGAAAGTTGACCTTAGGAATGCCTTTAACTCCCTCGATAGATCAACCCTGCTGAAGGAGGTTACGAAACATACACCGGAAATTTACCATTACGTTTGGAAATGTTACAGTCAAAACTCTAATTTATTTTACGAAAATCATTTAATTGACTCACCCGCGGAGTTCAGCAGGGTGATACACTGGGCCCAGCATTGTTTAGTTTGGGAATTCAAACGATTATTTCAAAGTTGAAATCCAAACTCAATGTTTGGTACCTAGATGACGGAACCCTAGGAGGAAAGCCAGATGACGTGCAAAATGACCTTCAAAAAATTATTCAAAATTTTAAAAACATTGGCCTTGAATTAAATAATACTAAATGTGAACTTTTCATTCCTGACCGTTTGTCTTCTCATAGAAACAGTTTGTTTCAAAATTTTAACAATACATCTCTTGGCATTAAAGTAACTGAGGCGGATTCTCTTTACCTCCTTGGAGCGCCGTTATTTATAAAAAGTATGAAACCTCTTTTGAAAGTAAAATTTCATCAATTTTTAGAACAAGTTAATAAACTAGCGCTTACTATTTTAAAATATTGCGTTCTTTTTCCTAAATTTACTTATTTACTCCGCTCGAGTCAAGCATGGAAATGTTCCGATTTTTTAAAACAAATTGACCTTATTCTCAAAATAGCTTTGGAAAAAATTCTAAATTTATCTTTAGTCTCATCTAGCTGGACTCAAGATACTTTACCTGTTAGATTTGGAGGTATCGGTATAAGAGAGGTTTCAAATATTGCGCTGCCGACTTGCCTTGCCTCCGTACACAGTGTTCATGATTTGTCACGTAAAATTCTTAAGAATGATTTGGACTTGACCTTTGCTACCGAGGCAAGAGAATGTTACGTTTCTGTCCCAGAGAGGATATTCCACTGGAACCTAACTCACGAAAACGGTGGGATATCCCGTTGGTTCAGAATGTGCAGAAATGCTTACTGAACAACTTTCACTGCGACAGAGACCGCGCCCGCTTTCTAGGTGTTTCGACAAAGGAATCCGGTTACTGGCTACATGCTTTACCATCAAGTAACCTTAGTACATTACTAGATAACGAAAGTTTACATATAGCTGTAGGAATACGATTGGGAGCATCGATTTGTCAACCACATCGATGTCCTTGTGGCAGCGACGTCGACGAGTTAGGCCTCCACGGACTTTCATGCCAAAAAAGTGCCGGCAGACTATCTCGTCACGGTTCCTTGAATGAGGTCATCCGAAGGGCTCTTGTTTCCATAAATATTCCACCGGTTTTAAAGCCTTGTGGAATATTTAGGGAGGACGGTAAGAGACCCGACGGCTTGACTTTAGTCCCTTGGGAGAGAGGCAAATCTCTTGTGTGGGACGCAACTTGCGTCGATACATTAGCGGCCTCTCATATTAAGGGTACTTCGATAAGTACCGGGGCGGCATCAGAGGCAGCTGAATCGGATAAATGGCGTAAATATGAGTCTTTGAAAGGAGACTATATATTTGTTCCATTTGCGGTAGAGACAATCGGTCCGTGGGGTCCCCGCGCGATGCAGTTTCTAAAGGAATTGTATCCGCGACTTATCGTTGCCGCTGGTGACAAGAGGGCTGGTTCTTTTCTCGCTCAACGGTTGAGTATAGCCATTCAACGTGGAAATGCAGCCAGCGTTCTTGGTACCATGCCACGAGGAGTAAGGCTCTACGATTATAATAGTTTTTAGTTAATAAGTATTGTTTTTCTGTAAATAAATATTTATGAACAACCTAATTTTGAAATCCCGGTTCATTTACGCGATACAGGTAAAATTGATAATCATTTCCTTGATGCTCCAGAACATACGGGAACGACAGTTACAGACATAAATTATTTCAAAGTAAACAGTTATGGTCCTAATATATTCGTATTAAGATCTGATCAGCAAGACATTTATAATATTATTTAAAGTCTCAAATCCAACTCAAAAGCTGCAGATGGCTTATCTTTGGAAATGTTACTCTTAACACTCCCGCATACATTGGGTGTTATCGCAAGCCTAATGAACAATTCTATTAATACCTCTGAGTTCCCTTCTTTCTGGAAAATTGCCAAAATTATACCTAATCCCAAAACCAATAACCCCTCTTCTATTCTGATTTACGACCCATAAGTATATTACCTTGTCTATCCAAAATTCTTGAAAAGGTCGTTAGTATACAGCTGACAAAATTTTTATAAATCAACATTTTACCATCTCTGCAATCTGGGTTCCGTAAAGGTAGAAGCACTGCTACATCACTGCTCGAAGTGACATCAAATATCTTAGAGGCTGAAGATATGGGGATGGGATGTATTTTGGTCTTACTTGACTTCTCACGAGCTTTTGATTCAATTAATTCTGAATTACTTTAGGCAAAAATGGCACTTTATGGATTTGATGCGGCTGTAGTTATTTAACTACTATTTGTTTGATAGCTATTTGAATCACCGTCATCAATATGTTGAGCTGCAAGATGATGGTGGTATTAAGAAATCTTCCTCTCTTAAAGAAGTTAAACGCGGCGTCCCACAAGTATCTATTTTAGGACCTCTGCTTTTTATACTATACACAGCAGATATAATAAAATGTATAATTAATTGTAAATATCACATATACGCGGATGACTTACAACTACATATGTCTTTTAGGCCTAAGGATGCACGTGAAAGCATTATAATAATTAATGAGGACTTAGAGAGATTAGCTGACTGGTCTAGTCGAAATTCACTTTTTCTTAACCCTAAAAAGTCTAAGTACATGTTATTAGGTTCCAAAAAGCAGGTATCTGCAATTATTTGTAGCAATCCTGCAATATATATTAGAGGACAAATGATAGAACGAGTAGACAGAGCTCGAAATCTTGGTTTAGATTTGGACTCAGCACTGCGTTAGGAAAGCGAATATTTCAAAAATCACTCACAATTATTTTTATTGTCTTAAACTTCTGTATAAAGTTCGTGAATTTCGTAGTACTAACCTTCGCGAAAACTTTGTTGAATCACTGATCCTATTAAAAATGAATTATTGTGATACTGTGTATGGTCCCAGATTGTTGTCAAAAAGTCAATTACTAATACAAGGGGTGCAAAATGCGTGTGCCAGATTTTGTTTTAAAATCCCTCCTCGGTCACACGTTACTCCGTACCTTTAGATACGTAAGGCGCACATGCTTAAGATGCCATTAAGACGTTATGTTCACTATAGTAATTAACTTTTTGGTGTAGTTAAGAATTTTCAACCGTCGTACCTGTTTGAAAACTCACATTGGCCTATCGTTCTCGGTTGTGTACGCTATTTTTAAAAATTCCGAAACATAAAACTTCTGCCTTTCAGGGCAGTTTTAAGTACGCGGCAACAAAAATATGGTACAACATACCACCTCCAATTTTTTATATAAAATCGGCACAAGCGTTTAAAAATAAAATAAAAAAACACGCTCTAAGTTTACAATTTGATAATGTTGACCATAACTTAGTTTAATATATTTTACCTTTGCTAGTGGTCATAATTTAATGTTGCCCTGGGTCATCCACAGTAAATTTTTCATAAGTGCACAAATTTAAGTATCATAATCCAACGTTTAAATTTGTTGTTAATTGACAAAATTTAATATACATTTTATTGCATGTAAAAAAATTGTGTCTGAATTGCATTGCATAGGTGTTCAATTTTGTAGTTTAGATGTTCTCATTGTTTTTTTCTTTTTTTACATAGTTTTCACTAATTATTTGTAGAATGATGTATTTCGTCTTTGTCTTGCTTCAACTCATACATGATTTTAGAGGACCCAACTGAAAATCAGCGCTGCCGCAAACAGCTGCAGCTAATTGCTGAGTTGGTTGTCCTTTTCACATACTACTTAAATTATTATTTTTTCCTTCTATTTTTTTTATTTTGTATTACTTTTCTTATTATTGTTACCAGATCTACCATTTAATTATATATTTTTTTCTTAGTTTAACTAGCAACATTTTTATTATTTGTTTGATTTGTTAAGTAGTCGTGAATAAATATTTTCTTTCTTTCTTTCTTTCTTACATATGTCATTTAGCCATACCTCTAAATACTTACGTACATAATACTTCCAACTCAAGCCAAGAATTATCGACCTAAACACAAATCTTATTTAAACTTGAAACAACGTTGTCTCAAAGATATAAAGTTATGAGATGTAACAATTAATATCAGGTAACTACACCGAATCTTACGCCATTGGGGATACACCAACTTCGGTTAACTTTAGTTACACTCATGTTACTACAAAGTTCATTAACGAAGACGTATATATATACAACTTTACCTATCATAACAATTGATGTCTACAGTTTTAATAGAGAACCTAGCATGATGTTAAATTTAGTTAAAAACTAACTTTTTGTATCTTCACGCATTACTAGAGGAACCTAAAGGACCTCCGTGGACGAGTCGCGTAAGCTTTAAATTTTTTGGTGTAGAAAAGTACTTTTTATACATTTTCTCGGGTCTGGGTGTTTGTGGTATCTTCGATGTTTCTGATTCCATAACCCAAATGCTTTAGCTGCTCACTTTGGGATGATGTATGTGATACTGTCCCAATCTGTGTACGTATTTATTAATATTTATATCCCTGCAAATAAGATTATCTCAGTAGATATTGTTCAAAATGCGCTACCTATATTTACTAACTTTCTTACTAACTTTCAAAACTTATCGAATATGGCAAGGGTTCTCATAATGAAAACACCCCACAAACTTTTGATTTGTAACAAAAAAATATTTCACGAGGAAAATGTAAGTGTGATACATGTTCCAGTGAAACTTTAAGGCTCGCTCATAAATAGTTTAAGTGACCGATTTGTCTGTACATCTACGAGTCACGACAAAATGTGTTCTATAATTTTTTTGAGTTCTCTCAGATTTACTTATAATTTTTCAATATTGTTTATTTATTATAATAATAACTGCGGCTAACAAGCTACCTACTTTAACATAGAAGTTTCTAGAATTGTGAATTTAATAATAATATTATGTAATATTAAGGACAACATCATATACATTGCTCTGTTCCTAAAGTAAGTATCTGAAGCACTTATGTAATGCAATCAGTGACAACGAAGGTAAGAGTGAGTTTAACAATGGTAGAGCCGCGCATCAGTTTTGTTGTTGCATGAATGGGCCGGCTCGACCGGGGAAGTACCACGACCTCACAGAATACCAGCATGAAGTAGAAGTTTAACAAACTTCTGCGTTTCGTCTGGTGAGTGCAGGTAACTGGAGGCCCATACATCCCTCCCCCCCAAAACATGGAAACGGATGAAAGAAATCTACCCCAGGGGGGTACCCCTCTGGGCAACCGCGCTCGAGTAACCAATCTCTGCCCGAGTGTGGATGCACAAGCTGCCCCTCGTATTCTGAGGGGGGGGGGGCAAAGTTCCGCTCAGTTTCCACACTGTCCGAGGTAACGTAGCAAAACACCTTCAGCACCCCTTACCACGCTAACCGTGGATTTCTGCAATATCAGGGGCCTCCATTCCAATCTTGATGCCGTCCACTACCATCTGGAGACGGCAAAGCCGGCCTTGCTCTTTCTTACCGATACGCAGATATCCTCTCCAGCGGATACCTCTTATCTTTCCTATCCGGGTACAAGCTAGAACATTCTTTTATGCCTCGGGCCGGAGTTTGTGTGTACGTCAGAGAGGATATATGTTCTCAACGCCTCGGCAGTCTTGAATGTAGAGACCTGTCCACCATTTGGCTACGAAAAGACAGCGACGACCACCCTCGCGTCTATGGGTGCATTTATAGGTCCCACAGCGGTAATGTCGAAACTGACCGACTCATCGACCACATCCAAATGGCTGCAGATTCCGTGCTACAGCAGATCCCGGTCGTCGTGGTACTCGGCGACTTCAACGCCCACCACGCAGAATGGCTACGATCTCGAACCACTGATCATGCGGGGAGATCTCTTTTTGACTTTGCCTTAACATATGATGACACAACTGGTTACTTCGCCAACGCGTATTCCGGATGTAGAGCATCATACATCTTCCCTGCTGGACTCCCTGCTTATGCTGACCTCTTATCCGGACGGCTATGTGGCCTCCCTTGATGCCTCTTTGGGTTCATCGGACCACTGTCTGATTCGGAGTAAAGTGCCCATCATGAGCTCATTGCAGTCACGATGTGCAGGCCACCACCGTGTGTGGCACTACAGGTCGGCACATTGGGAATGGATGCGGTCCTTCTTTGATTGTCTTGGTTTGGTGGCACCTGCAGAATGGCATCTCGCCAAAAGCAGCAGTGCTACCGGGCCAGGGTTAAAGCATCCGCGTCTCTGGATTCAAAAACTAGTGTTTCTAAGAAGGGGTTTAACCCTGCCGCCAGGTCCTTCAAAAGAGTAATTACTGCGGCAAAGTCCGAACACATTGGCAGAATTGGCGAGAAACTGGTTCGTCTTCCTTCGGGAACTCGTGCGTTCTGTTCCCTCGCCAAGGCTGTCCAAGGGAATTTCAGTCAGCCATCACTACCATCTCTGCACAGGGAGGACAACTCGCTGGCCTATGACGCAAAAGAGAAGGCCGATCTTCTAGGTTCTCTTTTTGCGTCCAACTCGACTCTCGATGATAGGGGGATTTCACCGCCGACCATCCCGTGCAGTGAGTGCTCTGTGCCAGACATCCGGTTCTTTCAGAGCTCAGTGCGAAAAGCACTCCTCTCCCTGGACATCCAGAAGTCGAGTGGGCCCGATGGTGCCCCCCCTACTGTGCTGAGGATGTGTGCTCTAGAGTTGGCACCGGTTCTAATGCGTTTTTTTCGGTACTCCTACTCTGTAGGCGTCGTCAGCTATGGTGCACCCGATCCCTAAGAAAGGCGACCGCTCAGATCCGGGTAACTACAGACCGATCGTCATCACTTCCTTGTTCTCCAAAATAATGGAGTCCATAATAAACTGCCAGCTCTTGAGGTACTTAGAGGAGCACCAATTGATCAGTGACCACCAGTAGAGCTTCCATAGGGGTCGCTCGGCTGATGATCTTCTTGTGTACCTCAGTCATCGATGGGCGGAGGCAGTAGAGAGCAAGGGTGAGGCCCTGGCAGTTAGTTTGGACAAAGCGAAAGCCTTTGATCGGGTATGGCACAAAGCGCTTATCTCAACGCTTCCGTCATATGGGCTTCCCGAGAAATTCCTAATTGCAATTGGGTCACTAGTTTTCTCACAGACCGGAGCATCAAGGTCGTAGTTGACGGTGCATGTTAGGATTCCCAAGTCTGTAAACGCTGGTGTCCCACAAGGCTGTGTGCTATCGGCAATCCTGTTTCTTCTGCATATCAATGATTTGTTACAAATTAGTGACATCCATTGCTATTCAGATGACAGCACTGGTGATGCCCTTTATACCGGCCGTTCCAATATTTCTCAGGAACACGTCGACGAGTACCGGAACAAACTTGTGTCTGAAGTCGAGATTATGTTAGACAAAATCTCGGACTGGGGCCGACTAAATTTAGTCCAGTTCAACCCTAAAAAGACACAAGTTTGCAAGTTTACCGCAAAAAAGAAACCCTTCGTCGTATCACCTCGTTTTGAGAGCACTCCCTTAGTTGCCTCAGCCAGCATAGAATCCATGGCGTCGACATATCGAGCAACGTACAGTTTCGCGGTAATTTGGAAGGGAAGGCCAAATTGGCCTCTAAAAAGCTTGGCGTGCTCAGTAGACCACGACAACAGTACTTCATGCCGGCCCACCGCTAGCAAATTTATAAGGCGCAGATTCTGCCGCACATGGAGTACTGTTGTCATCTCTGGGCGGGGGCACCCCAGAGTCAGCTCCTTCCATTTGACCGTATCCAAAGAAGAGCGGTTCGAATTGTCGACGACCATACTCTATCTGATAGGCTAGATCCCCTGGCCTTGCGAAGAGATGTTGCATCTCTTTGCATTTTCTGTATAATCTACTACGTCGAATGCTCCGAGGAATTGTTCGGATTAATCCCAGCCGCTGAATTTCACCATCGTACCTAACGGAAGAACCAAAAATGTTTACCACCTAAGTGCTTGGCATTCCACAGTGCGTTTTTCGCGGAATTTTCTGCCACGCACTTGCACTTTGTGGAATGAGCTGCCGTCAGCGGTTTTTCCGGACCAATACGATTTAGGGACCTTCAAGAAAAGAGCTTATACCTTTCTCAAAGGCCGGAAACGCATCCGCTATTCCTTGCATATATTGCAGATGATCATGGGCGGCGGTATTCACTTACCATCCCGTGAGCCACCTGCTCGTTTGCCTCCCTCTTCTATATAAAAAAAAAAAAAGCGAACACCCTGACCTGAGACAATCTGGTAAAAGTAGTTTCACAAACAGGATCTCAGAGCTGGCGATACCAAGAAAACCCCAAACGTATGCCACTCGACCACAGAGGTCGTCAAAATCTAAAATATTAATAATGCGTGAAGTAAATATAAATATTACTATAAATTATAATGCATGTTTCCTGCATATCGAAAGTAATGAATATATAGTGGATAAAATACACAACGCAATTATTTTATATATGTGGTCTACATGAGCCGTGACTGGATGCCCGGAAAGTGAAGTATGTAATCGGACATACCTATGCCGTCTGGAATTATAATTGAAGAAAGTAATATTACCAAACTTTGAGGTCAACTTAGTTTCTTTTAAGGTTATTTTTACAATTTAACCTCAAAAGTTTCAGTTAAATAATCACATAGAATTCTATGGTTTGTAAATAATTTTTATTTTCCTGTTTCTTATTATTTTCAAAAAATCTTCTACAATATGCAATAACTCTTATCAATCTTTGTAAAGATGAAAAGCGTTTAAAAATTGAACATTCCTCGGTTACAATCGTAGAATGAACTCTTACCAATTCTTCCAAATTTGTACTATGTACCTTTGGTCTTTTGTAATCTATTTGTTTTTCATGAAGAAATGAAAGCCCCGAAGACCAGAAATCATATTTTGTAAATAAACTGGGTAACATTCCCCTTCAGGCGCAGTCTGCTGGGTTGTCCTTGGTCGAAACATGAAACCATTGTGATGTCTTCATTGTCGTCAAAATTTCAGCAGTTCGATTTCCCACAAATTTTTTCCATCTACTTGGATGGCTGTTTAACCGTGACAATACCATAGTAGAGTCAGTCCAAGCTTTGATATTGTCTTGCGATATATTCAAAACCTCAGCTGTTTCAGCTAAAAGCCGTGTCAACAATACTGCGCCACTCAATTCTAAACGAGGGAAACATTAAAGGTATGAAGTTTAATAAATAAATAAACTAAATAAGTTTAATAATGAAGTACCATGAACGAATGCTCTAAAATATTATTAGTTTTAGAGATAACTACTTTATGGTCTAAAATGCCGATAGGCTCACCACCTGTCACGTTGCCCCGATTAACCTTCGGTGAAAGGTGAACAATAGGACCTATGCCTACCCCAGTACGAGAAATTCGTACGTATATTTAATATGTTTAAAATAAATTAGTGCAATTTTAATTCATTAAGTTAATAAATCGACACCACTGTTTCAAATTTCGGACGAATTTTATTTAGGAGGGCGGAAGCATGCTTGCGACGTATACTAAATGACTACTTAAGCAGCTTTGCATACATTACGGTGATGTTACGTAAAGCCGCTCGTATTTTTGCTTTTTCGTTTTTCCCTTAAAATTTATTGGTAACTTGTCAGGTAAATCAAAACTAAACGACTGTGTGCTGTAACTCTGTGCTCGTCACTAAAAAATATTACAAAAATATTACACGGAAATTTTGAGTGGATTAATAATATATCCACACGTTTTAAAACAAGATGATTTTCGATCTTACCTTTCATACCTACATACTACATTCTATGTAATACATAAAATTCTATGTAATACAAGAAAGGCTACTGAGAAATAACGGGATAAATGTCAAATCAAACTATATAAGACCAAAATTGATTGATTGAGAATTGTAGACTGACGACCCTTAAGGCAGGATCGCTACCAAACTATGCTAACGGGTTAAGAAGTATTGTTACAATTTATTACTATGTGCTCTATTTAATCAAAATTACCGAACTATTTATAATAATTAACTGGATGAATTAGGATTTCACTGAATGTTATTTGAAAATTAGCTTAATTGTTAAGTAATATAACAAAGATTTCACAACTGACTTTGACTTATCGCAGAGGTTTAGTAAAAATACCTTTGGGCTGAAGTAATGTAATGTATCGTGTGGTATTCACTTACTCTCTCTTCCTGTGGGAGTCATAAATGGCCATTAGAAAAGATTTGACAATATTATTTGCTACCGGTAAATAGCGGGGTAACCATCTGAAAAAAATACCGGACCAAATTAGCAAAAGCGTGCAAGGTGCAAAATATCTGATACTACAATCGCATTGTCCAGTAGTGGACTATGACAAGCTGTTATGTATGTGAGGTGAGTTATGTGAAACATCTGCGTGGTGACGACGAAAAATATTAAAACGGCGGTCCCCTTCTTTCCGTGTGGGTCTTGTAGGAGACAACAAACCCACAGTGAAAATGAGTACCGACCGGCGAAAATCTTGAAAAATACCAGACCGAAATTGAAACATTCGGATACGTACAAAATTTACATATGATATATGTGGTACGAATACCGACCTAACCCATCCACTCGACTATCGGTACAATTTTTATTGTGTACAATTTTTATATCATCTATATGTTGTCTTTAAATTATTTATGTTTTTTTTATTGACTTCATTTGTGTATTTTAAACTACAACTTGCGATGAAAGACTATATGATTTGGATTTTAAAAGTTTTTGTAATTGTATCAAATGCTTATCAATAAAAATGTATGTATAATATACTAAAAAATTTCGCGAGTGTATTTTAGAGCCAAAGTCCACTTAAACCTTTCGAGCACTTTATATGTATAAAAAAATCAAAAAATGTCTTCGGTGGAAAGTGAGCCGAAATGACTCAATTTTCTAGACTTCTGTTTTGAGAATAGCGTAAAGATCGAGAAATATATTTTGGTCTTTCAACGACATATGTTATTTACAAGCAAAGTATTTAAGTTACGGATCATACATTGTCAACATATAAAGTAAATAAAAATCTTGTGTAACATTTTATCTGGATCCCTTTTGTTAAAAAAACGTATAAGGATAAGCTCATGCCATTAAAAATGAATTAAAATTACTCAAAAATGTTCTTAGTTTTGCCGTGTGATTATGGAATAAGAATATACCTCTGAGAATCGAACTCAGGACCTCAGAGCTGACACTTTTCCACGGAGGTCCTAAAATTGAAAGGGAAAAAAATCTAAAACAATAGATTTAATGCGTCATTTTTTATCAAAGCAATGTTGTACGTTACGCATGCTATAATTGTAAGCGCGTGTTATATTTCGTAGTTTTGTTTCGCTTTTGTGCTCTGTGCACTATGAAATATATGTAACTGTTTCACTCGCACATTGCCCAAGTTGTTGTTTTAGAATTTTACAGATGTGAACATCACATTTTTTTTAATAAAAAAATACCATATGTAATCGAATAAGGTGGTACTTTGCTTAAATTCATCATTATAATGATAAAATTATGCAATCCGAATGCGAAAATAAATAGCCTACGGAGAGAAGAAGAGCACCAACTCCCTCCCACCAAATCAAATCAAATCAAATAATTAAAAAATGTAATTTAAATATTGCATGTAAGGGCTGTCTAGAGGTTACCAATATATAAAAATTCTCAAAACTTATATTCTCTTTTTAAATATTTTACACATTTGTCGCGATACCGTGGTATACAGAGGTCTAGACAATTTAGAACTTTCAAGTCAACTTTCAACGAAACCTATTTGTGACTTGTATCCAAGCAAACAGTACAATACTGTATACTGTTATACATAACTACATTAACATAAAGACGGCGACAGGTTTACCACCTTTCACGTTGTCCCAAAAAAGTTTTCGGTGTAAGGATTGTCGAAATGACTTAATTGTCTAGACGTCTGTCCACCCCAATACTGCGAATGGCGAGGAGATATTTATTTATGATTGAAATTTACCAGCTCATGACATACATTCTGTCACATGTTTAATATAAAATAATTGAAACAAATTTAATCATTATGTTACCATTTATATACCAAAATGAACTTAACAAAACATAGATTCTTATGACACTAAAGTTTATTCAAAATAACGTTCGTGATTTTGAATACAGGCCTTCGGTGGGATTCCCGTTGCTTCAGAATGTGCAGTTTTGCTTACTGAACAACTTTCACTGTGACAGAGACCGCGCCCGCTTTCTAGGTGTTTCGACAACGGAATCCAGTTACTGGCTACATGCTTTACCATCAAGTAACCTTGGTACATTACTGTATAACGAAGGTTTACGTATAGCTGTAGGAATACGATTGGGAGCATCGATTTGTCAACCAAATCGATGTCCTTGTGGCAGCGACGTCGACGAGTTAGGCCTCCACGGACTTTCAAGCCAAAACATTGCCGGCAAACTGTCTCGTCACGGTTCCTTGAATGAAATCATCCGAAGGGCTCTTGTTTCCATAAATATTCCATCGGTTTTAGAGCCTTGTGGAATATTTAGGGAGGATAGTAAGAGACCCGACGGCTTGACTTTAGTTCCTTGGGAGAGAGGCATCGCTCTTGTGTGGGACGCAACTTGCGTGGATACAATAGCGGCCTCTCATATCAAGGGTACTTCGATAAGGGCCGGGGCGGCATCAGAGGCAGCTGAATCGGGTAAATGGCGGAAATATGAGTTTTTGAAAGGAGACTATATATTTGTTCCATTTGCCGTAGAGACAATCGGTTCGTGGGGTCCCCGCGCGATGCAGTTTCTAAAGGAATTGTATCCGCGACTTATCGTTGCCGCTGGTGACAAGAGGGCTGGTTCTTTTCTCGGTCAACGGTTAAGTCTAGCCATTCAACGTGGAAGTGCAGCCAGCGTTCTTGGTACCATGCCACGAGGAGTAAGGCTCTACGATTATAATAGTTTTTAGTTAATAAGTATTGTAAATATTAACATATTTTTTTCTGTAAATAAAGTCTCTAAAATTAAAAAAAAAATAGTAAAGATAATGATAACAATATATTATAGAAATAGAATTTAACACTAATAATGATCTCTCGGTGGAACTTCATAGTTTAATAATTCTAAATTTTTTGAAAAAGTGATTTTTGTACTTTGACCTGGGACCTTGGAGATGGTCACGCCTTGAGAACCGGTGTGCCTACTTATTCATGGAAATCATCATTTGTTTCAATTTATTTGGGCAAAAAGGTATGTAAGGTACCCGACCCTTGTCGATCTGTTCTCCTCGCTACCCTGTCAGGGACTGTGCGTGAAGATAAACAGACTTTATTTGGTTTTTAATTTTCAGCTCATAATAAATTTGTGACTGAATAGTTGATATTATTATGTTCTTTCCACGAAATACTGCGCGATTCTTTACGCATAAATGTTAACAACCCTGTAAAAAGTTATGTTTCATTTTCAATAAGGGTCATAATGTAATTGAATGGATATTGGAATTTAATAATACATGTCATAACGTTGAGATTCAATTACGTTGAAAAAAAAAATGCTATTTATTATACAAAAATAATGGAATTTACATATTTATTTAGCTTGTTAAATGTTTGTTGGTCTTGTAAATTGTTACCACTCCATTTCCAACACGGGTGCAGACTGAGGTCCAGATAATCGAGTCCTTTCGACCCATTTTTCGCCGAAGACAATTTAGGACAACGTGACAGGTGGTGAGCATGTAGCCGTGTTTATGTTAAGCCAACGATATAAATAAACAAACGAGCTTACCTGGATTGAATTCGGCTCGTTTGATTCAAATTCAGATCACTCAACCTCTTAGTTATCGTGACTAAAATAAAAAAAAAACATCAGTAGGTAAACATGATGGCCATCATCATAACAACATTTACCGCTCTGTCATCTCTTTCTACCCCTGTATTGGGAATTGCGTGAAGATATTTATTTATTTATGACAACATGAGAAAGTCTATTCCAGGATATGGGCCTCATCCGTACGGGATGGCTCGCCGTAATCGCTACGCTCAACAAGTATACAAAACGTTATCTAAATTGTATGGTCATATTTCTTTAATTCTAATTGATGTGCAATAATTACATATAATTAAATATGTTACCAGATCACTCAACCTCTTAATTATCGTGACTAAAATAAAAAAAAATATCAGTAGGTAAACATGATAACCATCATCATAACAACATTTACCGCTCTGTCATCTCTTTCTACCCCTGTAT
Organism: Sericinus montela; assembly: GCA_029286605.1. Lineage (NCBI taxonomy): Eukaryota > Metazoa > Arthropoda > Insecta > Lepidoptera > Papilionidae > Sericinus > Sericinus montela. The sequence continues at coordinate 257,776 of JAGSMR010000079.1, read as the reverse complement.
TGGGAATTGCGTGAAGATATTAATTTATTTATGACAACATGAGAAAGTCTATTCCAGGATATGGGCCTCATCCGTACGGGATGGCTCGCCGTAATCGCTACGCTCAACAAGTATACAAAACGTTATCTAAATTGTATGGTCATATTTTTTTAATTCTAATTGATGTGCAATAATTACATATAATTAAATATGTTACCAGTAATCTAAAGGAATGTTAAGTCTTTTGAAAGACTTCATTACTTCCTCAGTTAACATTAGAATAGGCTTTTCTCACTTGCAGGCAGAACAGAATTTATGACCATGGCCCTACGTGACTCGAGTGAGACATTTAGTCTTGGTATTATATCCAAAAGGAGTCATGAATTGATATTACTTTTGAATTGAGTAACTATGAAACGTTGTATTGGAATGTGTTGATGTAATAGAGATGTTATTATGAAATGTAATTTAATAAAAACATCTTTATTATAATGCATTTCTTACAAAATAACGTCTATTAACTGTCCGAGTTGATGTAACAAAAGTTTACATTACAATATAACTTCATATAATATTTGGCTTCACATAATAATTTTCGTATAGCAGACTTACTATAGCGAAGTTATAGCAACGTTTTAAGTGAACATAGTCATTTACCACTAGGTGGGCTGTTAGATTTTACCCCTTTTTATCTTCACGCATTTCTCAAAACAGGGGTAGCCAAATGTCTAGAAAATTTAGGCTTTCGACCCACATTTCACAGAAAGTATCCATAACCACTTTTCTACATTTTCTCGGGCCTGGCTGTTTGTGGTGCCTTCGTTGTTTCCGATTCCATTACCACAAGTGCTTTAGCTAGCTTTAGCATGTAAGATACATTGGGATCGGAGAAATATATTTGATGTAGTCCCTATCTGTATATGTATTTATTTATTATTATTTATAATTATTATTATAAGTAAACGCATGAAGATATGAAGAAAATGAGGTGATCTTTCACAAACATCGGAAAAAAATAAGCTCACTAGTTATTAGCAGCAGTATATAAGGTGCGAGTTTTACTGCGATCGCCAATCCATTTGTTTTAGTATGACGTTTATAGAAAATCCATAACACAAACATTATATGCCAGGTCAGAAATTAAAGTTGACTTAAACAGCAAGGTTACGAAGATGTGAGATAAGGCAATTGATTGAAAATGTTTTTCTGTCTATATATATAAATGTATTCGTCTTCCTATCACAAATTGTATACATTGTGCGACTGAGAGCGATTGCGGGTAGCGTATGAGATATTACCATAACAGATATTTGTCGTTAATCAACATACACTCTCAATCGTTACGGATAGATTTACATTTTATACAACCCGTTTTTTTTACTCCCAAATTGAACACGTCCAATAGTCATAACATTACGTTACAAAATAAATTAATAAATAAAAAATGTACTAATGTCTCATATCTGTAAAGATTGATTGGGTTTGAATAGTTTCTGGCAGAAAGTGCTATCACCAACGGAGGCGTAAGTAAAACAGAGAGTTTTAGAATTTCAATTGAGACGTGTAAGTCACCGTGGCTATAAGGTATCAAGGCGTTGCCTCGATACTACAGACTTTTGATTCCCGCCCGTGTTGTTGATTTTTTAAATTTCTCTTTAATTTAATAACAAAAATCACGATAGCCGAGAGGTTCGGTGATATGAATTTGAGGCACGAGACCCGAGTACGATTCCCAAGGCTCATAACAAGGGGTTTTTCAAGAACTCGACTGGTTCATCACCTATCACGTTGTCCCAAAAAAGGCTTCGGTGGAAGGTGAGTCCTAAAGACTTTATTGTCTAGACCTCTAGACAGAGGTCGTTGTTGTCGCCTTCGTTGTTTCCGATTCCAATACCAAAAGTGATTTATGACGCCATCTTGCGGCGAAAATTATCACCTATAAGGCAAATGGGGCCAAGATATCTCTTATCTCTGTCTCCTCGAACTTGGTGTATTTCGACCCTGTAATAGAACATGACTAATTATTTAATATTTACTTACCCTTAAGTTATATGTCGTATTCTCTGTATGGGTTAAGCACCAGGAAAATAAACTAAATACTAATAATAATAAGATCTATGTTCGGGAAGATTCTGGATAGGCTGTAAAGAAGAAAGGAGGAGAAGAAGAATATAGCATAATAATAACTACTTCACTTATTTAAATGCTTACAAAAGCCCACTGCAAGAGATATCCGTCCCCGTCAAGATTTGACCTAATTTTCACGATTAGTTAATAGATTGGTGACCGCAGTACCTGATATCTCGTACCATAGAAACCGATGCCCACAACTGGTCTGTTGTCTTCTGAACTGATATTTTTAGAAATAGCTATCCCGATAGTGTAAGTCCTGCGACTTCACATTCTGTTAAGTAGATCTTTTATAAGTCCTCATATTTTCAACACTAAAGTTATTACAATCTGTAGTCCCTGCGATTCATATTTTTATGACCTTATTTGGGCCAAGAATGCAATTGGTGCATGATTATCAAAAAAAAAATTAAAATTTTTTAATTTTTTTTATATTTCTTCCCTTCCACCTTGGAATCGAACTCGAGTTTCCAGATTCTAATATCGGGCTTAAAAACTAGTCTAGTAGTCGATACTTGTGGCAGAAGTTAAATCTTCACGTATTATCACAGAACTACTGTAGGCAGAGAGATAATTAAATCTATTCGACTTGCCTTCACCGAAGCCTATTTAGGATATTAGCACTTAAATAAAATGAAATTCAATGAAATTAAATAAGCTACGTCACGATAGCCGAGTGTTTGGGTGGTCGGAATTTCGAGCCAATAGACCCGAGTTCGATCCCCATTTGGCAGGCATGTCTCAATGGGTTTTTCAAAAAACTATGTATGAATTATATCGTTGGCTTGGACATAAAGACTGCGAAGGGCTCATCACCAGTCACGTTGTCCCGAAAATATCTTCGGTGGAAGGTGAGTCGAAGGGGCTTAATTATCTAGACTAGACCTCTGTCTACCCCTGTATTGCGTGAAGATATTTATTTATTTATTATTATTATTGTTACGTAAAATGGATTTTGTTTTTAATTGAAAGCATGTTATTTTTTATCTTCATACATTTTCCCAATACGAGGTTAGCCAGAAGTCTAAACAAGTTTCAACCTTACTAGCCACGTTTCACCGATGCTTATTTGGAACTACGTGACAGCCTATCGCCGTCTTTATGTCCAAGACAACGATATAAATCGTACTTAAGTTAAAAAAAAAACAGATTGGTAGAAGTTTACCTCTTGGGGTTCGAACATGGGTCTCTTGACTAGAAGTCCGATCACCTCACCACTCAAATAACAAAATAGCAAATTATAACAAAAAAAATTGCCTCTATTGGTAGCAAATTGAAATACAAAAAAAAGACATTTTGTGTCTCTTCCCTTCAACAAAAAATCTTACTTAATTTTAGGATCGGACTTCCTTAACATGAATATTTATAACGTTATGTTTGATACAAATTACGGTCGTATGTTGCGTAAACTGACATTTGCATGCAAACAAATCCGGACAGAAAATTTTCTTTCGATATTTACACTTTTTTATTATAATATTTACACATTTATTTTCCGGACATTTACACGTTCAACTTTCCTTCAAATGAAAACAAAAGGTTTCTTTTTTTTTGTTAATTTTCATGGGAAATTATTTTTTTAAATTGAAGCAGTTTCAAGTTTTGCGTTGTAAAATTTAATTAATCCTGTTAATAAATTGATATTTTCAATAATTAATACTGTTATTATTTTTAAATTGCGTGGCATTCTAATTAAATTAATTTTCTCTCTTTCTTTCATCTCCTTTTAAAATAATATTTGCTTGACCTTTGATATTGCGATAAAGGTAAGCCAGTTAGGTATATAAATAAAAAAATAGTAATTAAAAAAGTTAAAGTAAATTTAAATAGATTTAACCTTCAAGAGACGACAATTTTGAGTATTCAACTAAATGACACTCTTTTATTATTATTTAGTATGAGGCTTCTTTGTTTAAAGTTCGTTGTATGTTCCCATTGGGTGTCGCTTACTATCATGAAGGTTGTTTTTCATTAAGATAAGGCAGATTCTTACAGTGGCTTATATATGGACTTATTTGGTAAGGTTTAATTCTATAGAATGCAAAGATTATTCTGGGCGACATATTAATTATCATTTTGTTGTATCAGCTCTTTTAAATCATAGGTTTTAAAAACAAACGACAGTGTGTGTGGATGGTTACGGCGCGTTGAACGAATGAGCGAAGACCGAATACATACACAACAGCTCACATAGCAGCATACAGCAATAAAAAGGTTCAGGGTAGGCCGAGACCTACTTTTGAAGATCATATGAGCAAATTGCCGGAAAAGTGGAGGGTTAGCAGTACTCGAATCGTTAGTCGTGCGTGTATTAAAAATGTTTATGAAACGAAAGAGGATCGTGACACTTGGCTATCTCTACACCCAAACATATTTATATTTATCTATTTATAAGATACAGCGACGGGCTCGCCACCTGTCACGTTGTCTCGAAAATATCTTAGATGGAAGGTGGGTCGAAGGGATTTCATTGTCTAGACTAGATCTCTGTCTACCCTTGTATTGGGAATTGCGTGATACTTATTTTATATTTTTTTATTATTTATTTATATTTAATAATTATTCAAACAGTATAATAAAATATACAAAAATATTTACTATTGACTACACCCTGCATTTTCATTAAATTACTGCACTAAAACAAAAGTTCCGACTATATTAGAATAGCTGCTGCATTTAATTTGCATTGGTAACATAGTAATTAAATTTCCTTTGTAAATTTTACACAGACTAAATAGAATTTTTTTAAGCAAAACAACAAAAATTTTCGTAGGGATAATATAAATAATTATACTATTTTGAATAACTGAAATATGAACTGCAATTATACTTGACGGCGGGTTGGAATAATAATTAGGTACAAAAACAGTGTTTTCATAAGAAAAAAATTGTAAAATTTGTTTTAAATTCAAACTTAATTCCCTAACTCTCAGCAACATGCTGAGAGTTAGGGAATTAATGGATACCTTAAAGCACTAGCTGCCTCTGCTTCTCAATATGGTATATTGAGCGGACTAAGTAATTGTAAGCAAATATCGTTATATAATTTTATTTTAAATGAGGTATCTTCACGTCTTTCCTAATATAGGGGTAAACAGAGGTACCAAATGATCAAATACCAAAGACATTTTTGAGATTATATATTAAATTTGACTATAATATTACTATACATGACGCAGACAAAGATGCGTGGGTCTACAATAATAGAAATAATGTAACAAAGACTTTCAAAATGAAATTTAAATTAGCGTCAGTATTTCAGGGGACCGTTTTGAAACTTTGTCTGGCGTGTTCGTGGTCAACGACGCGTGACCTCCTTTGTCGGGACCGTACCGTCGCGGAAAAGTTTCGTATCTATGAAATACGGAGGGTATATAGTTTATTATTGTACCCAAAGTAGTCACTACAGAGTAGTGGGAGGTCGGTATTCGAGAAGAGATTCGTGTTCGATTTCCCATACGGTTGGCTCGTACTAATGAGTTTTTTCTAAACTTATGAACGACTAGCTCAGCCGCGGCTTTGCCCGCAGTTTAACAATTAACGTGGAACCCTAATTATATATCCCTATATATTCTGAAATAAAAGCCTAGGTTACTCCTTATAACATTAGCAATCTGTCAGTGAAAGTCCTGTTAAAGTCGACCCAGCCGTTTCAGAGATTAGCCGGAACAAACAGACAAACAGACAGACGGACAGATTTCAATATTATAAACATACACTCCAATATTATTTATATGTATCGATTTACATAATTGGCTTGGACACAAAAGAAGAAGGGACATAATGAAGGAAAGAAGTCACGAATCGGAATTCGATTACCCTAGGAGGTAGGTTCATACCCATATATTTTTTCTAAACTTATATGCAATTTATATCATATGCTTAGACAAAAAGATGGCGACAGGCTCACCACCTGTTACAGTATTCTAAAATATGCTCCGGTGAAATTTGGGTCTAAAGTATCAAATTCTCTAAACCTCAGGCTATCCTATCATTGGGAAATGTTTGAGGATAGATAAGTTAAAGTTGTTATTGAAAAAATTACTTCGCAACCCTCCGCATGAAAATATAAAAAGGTATATGTTACCTGGTCCGAAGAGAAGAAGAGCACCACCCTCCCTCCCCCTCCAACCCTTAGCCACCCTCCCTTTAGCCACCCCCATCAACAACGGCCGATTGCGTCACGACCTACCCGAAAAAATATTTAAAAGAGGTGAGTCAGAGACGTTTGTTTGTTCATTCAGCAGTGCAAAACGTCCACCGCCACCACCTTTTATTATCTCCAACTGTTCAAGCACACACAGTCGGAGCCCTTTGTCACATATGTGTAAGACTTGAAAAGAATGGTCATTTGGTAAAATATGTCCAGTTTCCAAAAGATGTTTGGCAAAATGTGATCTATCGGGTTTATTGTTCCTGTACGCGGCCAAGTGCTCTTTATAGCGAGTACTAAAACTACGACCCGTCTGACCCACATACACCGCACCGCAATCACTACAGGCAAGTCTATAAACACCCGATCTTTGTTGCTTATCTATCCTATCTTTAGTGTTGCACAAAAAACAAGTTGGAGATAATAAAAGGTGGTGGCGGTGGACGTTTTGCACTGCTGAATGAACAAACAAACGTCTCTGACTCACCTCTTAAATATTTTTTCGGGTAGGTCGTGACGCAATCGGCCGTTGTTGGTGGGGGTGGCGGCCGGTTGCGTCACGTTAGGCTATAAAAGACTGCTCGAGTGACTCATTTGTCACTCTGCGGTCGCTCATCGTAGAGCCTGAGTCAATTAACTATCGATAGATAAGTTATCATGGTAATGGTGACTCGTAATCATATTACGGAGTAATGCCAAAACTGCCCCTTATGTCCTTCCTCCTTACAATATTCCGTTAAAATTAACTTTCCAATTCGTAAAAGCAAGATTTCCTAACAACCTCAACATTTATCAAAAAGTTAGAGCAATTTGCCTTTTAAAAGCACAAGTTTTGCGTTACCGTGATCGTCGCAAGAGTGACTTACAACTTGAATTATATAACTTAAGCAAACGAAGATTTGCGGTAAGTAAAAGTTGGATTAATTAAAGAGATCATTATTATACAATTCATCACATTAGACCATAATTAATTTTTGCTTTGCGTTTAGTAAAAAAAAATATGAAAGAGTAACTACGGTTCCTTTTGGTAACGTCATTACGGTTTGTGTAAGAATTTCATTACCATTCATCAGGTTTTGTGAAAGGTGACTATAAAAAGAAATTGCACGCGTATACACATAAAACGACATACACGTATTTAAAACGTAAAAAAAATTGTAAAAAATTGTAACACAGGTCGTGAGCCAGTACATACATAAATTTTTGCAAAACGTATTGATAAAAGCCTGCCACCTGGGAATTAAATACGGGTCTCTTGACTTGAATTCCGATCACCACTCGGCTATCGTATTTAAATTTTGTTAATTTATAAAAAGCACGCATCGGTAAAAGCCACCTGAGAATTGAATACGTGTATCTTGACTCGAAATCCGCTAACTCTCTAGAAATAAACAAAATCTAAACTCGGCTACCGTGTTTAGATTTTGTTTATTTCTAAGTGTCCATAATATTTGTCACAAAATTGGCTTTGTTTAGTAAAACTGTAATTTGGAATAGCTATTTAGTGTGTTATGTCGTTAATTCTCCAAAGCGCCACAGCATGCGACATTGACATTACCGAAGCGTAATGTTTCGATTACGGGCTGACGTGTTAAGCTCGCACGCGTCCGATACATTAGCGCCGTATAATTACAGCGCGTAAATACGTTCTGAACGTAGTACGGTTTTAACATTATACAATAATAAATAAAAAGATAAATATAATATCTTCATGCAATTCCCAATACAGGGGCAGACAGAGGTCTAGTCTAGACAATTAAGTACCTTTGACCTACCTTTCAACGATGATATTTTCGGAACAACGTAATTGGTGGTGAACCGGTCACCGTCTTTATTTCCAAGCCAACGATATATAATTCGTACATAAGTTTTTGAAAACCCAATGGTACGAGCCTGCCTCCTGGGGATCGAACTCGTGTCTCTCAACTCGAAAATCCGACCACCGAGTCACTCGGCTATCGTGACTTTACATTAATAAATAATAAATAAATATAAATATTTTCATGCAATTGCCAATGCAAGAATAGACAAAGTTCTTGTCTACACAATTAAGTCCCTTCGACCCACCTTCCACCGAGATATTTTCGGGACAACGTGACAGGTGGTGAGCCCGTCGCCGCCTTTATGTCCAAGTCAACGATATTCGTACATAAGTTTTTGAAAAACCCATTGGTACGAGCCTACTAACTGGGGATCGAACTCGGGTCTATTGACTCGAAATTCCGACAATTGTATAATTAAATTCTATAATTAAGACAATTAAATAATATTAAATGATTCATTTAATATTGACAAAACACAATTAAGTCCTTCCGAACCGCCTTTCACCGAAGCCTATTTCGAACGACGTGGTAAGGTGGTGAGCATATCGTTTTCTTAATGTACAAGCCAACGGTACAACATTCATATATAGGCATATATATAGATAGATTTATGACTCGAATACACCCTAGCAGTTCTCTATCCCACAACCTTCAATGGCAGGGTTATAGCCCAACTAGGCTATCGGCTGGATATACTTTTTGCTATTATTACTATATGCTATTTTTGTTATTTACAAAAATACTTTTAGCTATTTAGAGATCACTTGTTGTCCGGAAAGGCCGTCAAAGGCGAAAAAAAAAACTAAAAAACTTCCCTACCAATACATGAAGGTCGAACGATTGTAACCTGGGGAGGATGTCACCACTGACCTAACAGTACTCATGCCTTTTAGTACGTTTGTCGGTAAGGTGCTGACTTGCGATCAATGTGCTCGCACGTTCAGAACAAAAATCGGTTTCGTCACCACAGTCACCTGCGAGCACACGAACGACGTACGCTATAGTCCAAGTAGCTGTGTCCAAAATCGGTCGGGATACTATATACTTTAAGTTGAAAGAACTTCGATTGCGCGATGTAAGCTGTTTTTGTGTTTCCCGAATTATCTGCAACTAGCGAGCTTCTATTCTGGAGACTTTGTGGGTCCGGAAATGGATAATTTCGAGACAAAGTGCGGTCGAAGTCACGTGCAGAAGCTAGTATAATTATTAACGCGAAAGTTTTGTATGGATAAATGGTTTTTTGTTATTCAATCAAGAATGGATCAACTGACGTTGTTGCGATTCGGCATACACATAAGTTATAATCTGTAATAGCAAACAATATAAAAATCGGTAAAAAAAACTTTTAAATTAAACGGTTTTATTTTATGTGCACTGAAAACAACAAAAATAAATAAATATAAATATTGTCATGCAATTGCCAATGCAAGAATAGACAAAGTTCTTGTCTACACAATTAAGTCCTTCGACCCACCTTCCACCGAGATATTTTCGGGACAACGTGACAGGTGGTGAGCCTGTCGCCGCCTTTATGTCCAAATCAACGATATTCGTACATAAGTTTTTGAAAACCCATTGGTACGAGCCTACTAACTGGGGATCGAACTCGGGTCTATTGACTCGAAATTCCGACAATTGTATAATTAAATTCTATAATTAAGACAATTAAATAATATTAAATGATTCATTTAATATTGACAAAACACAATTAAGTCCTTCGACCCACCTTCCACCGAGATATTTTCGGGACAACGTGACAGGTGGTGAGCCTGTCGCCGCCTTTATGTCCAAATCAACGATATTCGTACATAAGTTTTTGAAAACCCATTGGTACGAGCCTACTAACTGGGGATCGAACTCGTGTCTCTCAACTCGAAAATCCGACCACCCAGTCACTCGGCTATCGTGACTTTACATTAATAAATAATAAATAAATATAAATATTGTCATGCAATTGCCAATGCAAGAATAGACAAAGTTCTTGTCTACACAATTAAGTCCTTCGACCCACCTTCCACCGAGATATTTTCGGGACAACGTGACAGGTGGTGAGCCTGTCGCCGCCTTTATGTCCAAATCAACGATATTCGTACATAAGTTTTTGAAAACCCATTGGTACGAGCCTACTAACTGGGGATCGAACTCGGGTCTATTGACTCGAAATTCCGACAATTGTATAATTAAATTCTATAATTAAGACAATTAAATAATATTAAATGATTCATTTAATATTGACAAAACACAATTAAGTCCTTCGACCCACCTTCCACCGAGATATTTTCGGGACAACGTGACAGGTGGTGAGCCTGTCGCCGCCTTTATGTCCAAATCAACGATATTCGTACATAAGTTTTTGAAAACCCATTGGTACGAGCCTACTAACTGGGGATCGAACTCGGGTCTATTGACTCGAAATTCCGACAATTGTATAATTAAATTCTATAATTAAGACAATTAAATAATATTAAATGATTCATTTAATATTGACAAAACACAATTAAGTCCTTCGACCCACCTTCCACCGAGATATTTTCGGGACAACGTGACAGGTGGTGAGCCTGTCGCCGCCTTTATGTCCAAATCAACGATATTCGTACATAAGTTTTTGAAAACCCATTGGTACGAGCCTACTAACTGGGGATCGAACTCGTGTCTCTCAACTCGAAAATCCGACCACCCAGTCACTCGGCTATCGTGACTTTACATTAATAAATAATAAATAAATATAAATATTTTCATGCAATTGCCAATGCAAGAATAGACAAAGTTCTTGTCTACACAATTAAGTCCTTCGACCCACCTTCCACCGAGATATTTTCGGGACAACGTGACAGGTGGTGAGCCTGTCGCCGTCTTTATGTCCAAGCCAACGATGAAATTCGTATATAAGTTCTTGAAAAACTCATTGGTACTGCCACCTGGGGATCGAACTCGGGTCTCTCGACTCGAAAATCCGACCACCCTACAACTCGGCTATCGTGACGTGGGTTTTTTCTAGTTAACCATAGTTCTAGTAAAGCACTGTAGACTATTTCGCGAGATATTGTGAATGCTCTTGTGATGTTCAAATACTCTAAACGTTCTGTAACTAAAACGATACCGACCTGGCTGGAAGATCTTGGAAGCATATTAGGTAATCTTTCACTGACCTCAAAGATATCTTGGGCAAACAACACTGCTTGTGAACGGAAACCGTACTGCCCTTATAGCCCAGTAAATTTTACGATTTTAACAAACGTGATGATTCTACATAGCAATCGCTGCTCTGCTTGCGTCTGCGCTTAAATCTCATCTGGTATTGAACCTGGATCCAGAATATTCCAGTACACCTTTGATAGTGCTATTGTTTTATTACTGGTCACATGTGTTTGGCGGCGCGAACATAAAAGTAATGTTGCTATTGAAGACAGTTCTGCAGGTAGATATCCTAATGCAGCTGTGTTGTAACGTACAGAATGAATTTCGGTAGGATAACAATGCTTCGTGCAAATGTCACAAACGTGTATACACGATGAATTAATAGCATTTTCATACGCTTGTACATGATGTTCGGCTCTGCGTTGCTGTGCACGCTCCATTGGTTATTTAACCTGTCGTGGCGTTGCTCAGGTGTTTCTGACGCTAATAGCTCTCTTTGTCTGTTACGTTGTAATCTAGGCCGGGACTCATGATGCTCAAGTGTTTCTGACGCTATTGGCTCTCTTCGTCTGTCACGTTGTGATGCTAGCCTGCACTCATGTTCATTTTCACTTTCCTTTGCACGTTTCGTTCTATACTTTTCTTTTACCTTTTCGATCCTTCCAGTAAAGGGGCAAGGCTTAATATACAACAAGATGCGCCCCATCTTGAGGGGGAATCGCTTACAACATTACATTTTTATCCACCCTAATGCCATACAGTCCTCGGCACGTTTTAACCTATTACCTTAACTTGGGTGGTATAGCTACCGCTTACTAACGAGGTATCTGATTACCCATTTTTTTATCTGCCTCTCTAACGTCACACAATCTGGGACGCAACTGTAACGCCATATGCCATTTTGTAACAGCGTCCATCTTGAGTTTGAAATTTTGACATAATGACAGTATTCTGCTAGTGTAGTCCTATTATTTGATACCCATATTGTGGTGGTTGTGGAAAAATATGTACCTAGTCCACCATATTGGAATGGCATCCATCTTGAATTTTAAATTTTTACATAATCATCGTGTTTTACTAGTGTAGCCCTTTAATTTGATACCCATATTGAGAGGGTTAAGGAAAAATATGTAATCCGCCATTTTGTATCGGCGGCCATCTTAGATTTATAATGTTATTGATTTTATTATATTGTAATGTCATCTTAATTAAATGTGTGTACCTAATTTCAGATCAATCTGACAACGTGCAGGCGCTTAAATTTCAATTTCTAATTTTGACTCAAATAAATAAACAAATAAATTCCGTACGGGTCGAGCTAAATAAAACCGTTTAAAAATCAATGAGTCCCGTGGTTGATAGCTATACATGATGTTATTTGCAAGATTAAGTTTTGTGCTATGGGGGTGTCGAGATGGGTATATTTATATTTATTAAGGTAGGGGGCGGTAAGACGTATGTACTACAAAAGAAAAGTTTAGGGGAATGTCGATGTAGATAAACCATGACATAAAATTTCATTCAGATTCGTTTTTACGTGATATCTTAACATTCAAAAATACAAACTTGTACAAATTAAGGAAAATTTTAATATCTGTTATTGCTTTTATTAAACTAAATATATAATGGAGGATAATAATTTATGAAGTAAATGTAATCAAAAAAAACCTAAAAATATATTCCATTTCCTTTTCTAAGATTCAACCGATCTTTCAAACTTTGTTCGGAATTTTCAATGTAGGGATTGTAGGTGAGTGAATTACTTTTGTTTTTTTTTTTTAATTCCACTAAAAGCGCACTCGTATTCCTTTCCATGCCTATTCATACCGCTCGTTTTTATAGTACTTCTCATATCTTTATCATAAGGTAAACCTACTTTCACATACGAACATCAAATACATACTCGTAGTATATATTAATAACACAAATGTTTTATTTTATTATTAGTAAGTCGCGATAGCCGAGTGGTAGGGTGATCTGAATTCGAGTCGAGAGACCCGTGTTCGTAGCTATGTGTGTTTTCAAAAAATAAATAATAAATAAAAATAAATATCTTCACACAATTCCCAATACATTGGTAGACAGAGGTCTAGTCTAGGCAATTACGTCCCTTTGACCCACCTTCCACCGAAGATATTTTCGGGACAACGTGACAGGTGGTGAGCCCGTCGCCGCCTTTATGTCCAAGCCAACGATATAATTCGTACATAAGTTTTTGAAAAACTCATTGGTACGAGCCTGCCACTTGGGGATCGAACTCGGGTCTCTTGACTCGAACTCCGACCTCCGAACCACTCGGCTATCGTGTGTTTTCATAGCTTATAAATAAATAAACATTTAACTTCTTCATCTCTTTTAATGAGATATTTACAAATAATGTGTTCATAGGTTTCAGGAATACTGGCATGTTGTGTGAATATTACTCATTTATTTATTAAACTTCATACACAGATAAGTAAACAGAACAGGCGGATCTAACACAAGAGGCGTTCTCTACCACTACAAATTGTATTCTGCAAATGGAGTATCATTCAACTGAAGAATGTAATGAGGGCAGTGGCGGAGCGACTTTCCAACTCGACATTACATTGTCGGGCCGAGTTCAAGATGACATCGTTACAAAATAAACGACCCTTGGAACTTCTTCGTGTATTACGGGTACGTGTCGTCGTGTACGCTCATGTTCGTGTTACATACGAACATGAGCGATACAAATCTTGAGTTAATTAGGGATTGGTCCATTAGATATGGTGTTATCGTCAACCCAACAAAATGTAAAGCCATAGTAATGGGTAGTCCTAGGTTGCTGGCCAGGATTGATTGCGGTAACCTTTCTCCTATTTATTATAATGGAACATTAATTCCATTTTCTAATACCGTAGTTGATCTTGGCTTGCATTTGGATCAGTCGTTAAGCTGGGAACTTCAAGTTGCGGAAATAAGCAGAAAAGTCAATGCCACTTTACGTTCACTCTACCGCCTTAAAAATTTCCTTCCCTTTAAAACTGCTGTTGCTGGTTCAGTCCCTGGTATTGCCCATTATCGTCTATGCTGATGTATGTTATCCAGATCTACCCCAAACACGTCTCGACAAACTGGAGCACCTTCTCAACAACTGTTTTAGAATTATTTTCGGTTTACGTAAATATGACCATATCTTCTCTTGCCGTTACAAGCTTAAATGGCTTCCCATTCGTCAAAGGCGTAGCTCCCGAATTCAGTTTCTGTTGTATTCTGTATTAACTAACTCTAATTCTCCTTCTTACCTAAGAAATAACTTTCAACATCTCCAATCTACTCATGACAGAGCACCTCGCTCCATAAACCAACAAAGGATTCACATTCCTCAACATAATACAGGATACTGCAACTCCTCTTTTACGGTACAAGCTGCACTACTCTGGAACGCCCTACCTTTGAAGATAAAATCTGCTCCCGATGCCTATTCGTTCAAGAGATTAGTTCGTGAGTATTATCTTAAGAATCATTAATATATATTTATGTATATATTTATATGCTTATATTTTATATATATTATTTATGTATTTATGTATAATTATGTACGTTTAGTTTATGTAATACATGTATGTATTTTTCCATAAAATATTTATTATTTATATGTATATATTTTTTATTAGGAGCATTAATCTATAATTTTCTTGTTAGCACCTGCCATCTACTTCTCACCATAACAAAGGTTGACTGGTAGAGAATGCCACCAGGCATTAAGTCCGCCCATTGTAGCCCTTAGTATAAGGTGTAACAATAAAGAATAAATAAATAAAAAAATAAAATACGGGTTGAGCGTTTGTACACAATTAAATTAAACATATCTTTTTTTTTATTTCTACTGACACGAGCGGTATTCGAACCTGCAAACTTTGACAGTGGTAGAGCCACGCATCAGCTTTTGTTGTTATTGTATGAATGGGCCGGCTCGACCGGGGATCGACCGGGGAAGTACCACGACCTCACAGAATACCGGCGTGAAATAGAAGTCTAACAAATTTCTTAATTTCGTCTTGTGGTGGCCCATGAGGTGGTAGCGATTACCACCTCATGGGCCACCACCAGTGTAGCGGATGATGTGCTGCAGGAAAAGGGTAGCTACCCGCCAGGTCGGGTGATCGTGACCTGGGGAGGACGTCTCCTCCACAGTGTGCGCTATCGGTAACCGTATATATGCTTGTAATTGTGCGAACTTCGATAGAGAGATGTAGGCCGTCGATGAGTTTCCTGAATCCACCACTAGCGAGCTTCCAATGTGGAGACATAGATGTCGCAACAGCACTCCGCTGCTGAGACTGGAGGTCGGACGTGCGGAGAGCTTTGACGTTGAGCAATCTGGCGTTGCGGTGAGAGGCTGTGACCAGATCTACGGTGAGTCGAGATGTATGGTCACAGTGCCGATGCCGCAGTGTCAGCCTGAGGAGAAGGGGGCCCGCCGTTGATAATCCTCAGTGGCTGATAGGACTAGGAAGCACGCGTTGTGCCGACAGTAGTCCGGTGCTATGACTGCGTAGATGACGTCGATGTTGTTGGAGAAGGCTCGCTGCGGTGAAATCACGTCAGGGTCACCATTGTAGCAGATGATGTGGTGCAGGAAAAGGGTAGCTACTGGCCAGGTCGGGTGATCGTGACCTGGGGAGGACATCTCCTCCACAGTGTGCGCTATCGGTAATCGTATATATGCATGTATTCGTGCGAACTTCGATAGCGCGATGAAGGACGTCGATGTGTTTCCTGAATCCGCCACTAGCGAGCTTCTTATGTGGAGACATAGATGTCGCCACACGCTTTTTTATAACTTCTCAAGATGAAAGAAATGAGCTCAATACTGGGACTGGCAGTGGCCTGGGCAATGAAACACTTTCAAAGCTCTTTTTTTTAACTTTTTTAATACTTTTTTGAAGATTATTTGGGATAACGTGACTGGTGGTTATATTATCCATGCTAGATGTACAATTTACTCAATGCATTATTTACAAGTTAAATATTCATATATAAGCATCTATGACTCCTGTACAAATACTAATTTTCATTACACAAGAGTTTTCCCTGGCGGGATTCGAACCCTTATTTTCAACCCTTAGCTTCAAAGTAATTATTAATACTATTGGGTTATGTGATAGTATGAAAAAGTAAGAGAAACTCAGAATAACAAAATTTCAATGTGACAGCCATCGATGCCTTACTGTATATGTAATGCTAACCTAGTAATTTTAGCGTAGGTAAATTTCATTGCTAGTATACTTTCGTGGGTTTTAAAGCTAAGCAAAACGCTTTATAAAAATCATGGCGATCTATGAAGAAGGAATGTTTGTTACAAACTATAAAAAATCAACAAATGTTGGATTTTTTATTGGATATTTTTATATATATCTTGAACCAAAAAGTAATTAAAAAAAAATTACCATTTATTTGGAATTACTTTTCACTTTAATATAATGTGCATAGTTTAAATTTAATATATTTTTATAGAAAATAATATGAATTCCGAATTTCACTGAAAAGCTAAATTATCCCTCGTAAATGAAATTTGAATTCCTTTACCCTCAGCGTGGGAATTGTAGGCTTATCTGAGCAAGCATAATGAAGAGAATTAAAGGCAAAAGAGTCATTGATGCGCGAAATAAGATGACATCTAGCGTTGACAGGCATTTAAGGCTTTGCCAGCGGATGTTCTTGAATTTTATACATAGCAATGGGACTGATTGTTATAGAAGTTTTCATGGAATTGAATTTCATCTTTTATTTATATTGTCGTACTTTATTGTTGTTAGAAATTACCATTGTCCATATGCTATCGTTAGACGCGACTTAGAGAAAAACAGGAGAAATAGAAGATGGCGATTAAAAATTTTGAGTGTACAATAGAGAGCTTCTGATAAATGGCGAAAAATCCATCTCGAAAATCATCGGACCAAAATTAAAAATCGTAAAAATTAAAAATTGTAGTGACATGATCAGGTTGATTGTTCTTTGTGTTCACTTTTATTGCTGCGTCTATCAGGTCTATATTGAAAAAAAAAACTATACAAAACTTGCTAGGGTATAGATATTATTATGCTAAAACATTGTTGCACTACCAACTTACTCTAGTTACGATAACCGTGTGGTTGGGTGACTGGAATTAAATTCCCGAGTTCGATCCCCCGGTGGAAGGCACTCATGGATTTTTGTAAAACTTATGTACGATTTATATTGTTGGCTTGGACTTAAAGACGGCGAAGGGCTGACCACCTGTTACTTTGTTTCAAAAAATATCTACGATGAAAAGTTTGAGTGTACAACCTTAATTGTAAGGTGGCTCTAGACCTATGTCTACCACTGTATTGGGTATGACATGACGACATTTAGTTATTTGTTTAACTATCTGTAATTAAATAAATTTGTTATTTCAAGCTATACTTTCTCATTACTGGCTACAATCACTGCCACTTGGCATTGTAACGTAGTGTGTGTTAAAAATTAATACAGTGTGATGACGGTACAAAATTATACACTTCTGTGAGTATTTTCAAAAACAACTAAGGAACTGGTACTGACAGATAGCGGTATGATAACTGTGAACTATGTCAGAGTGATTGGCAAATACTAGAAAACGCCATATCCGAAAAAGAAAAAGAAGAAATATGCTAGAACAAGACGAAGACCGGACTGGTGTTGCGATAGCCAATCCGCATACCAAGTGGTATGCGGATTCGCCAGTAACAGCAAGCTTTAACAGTGGTAGAGCAACGCATCAGGTTTTGTTGTTGCATGAATGGGCCGGCTCGACCGGGGAAGTAACACGACCTCACAGAATACCGGCGTGAAGTAGAAGTCAAACAAATTTCTGCGTTTCGTCTGGTGAGTGCAGGTAACCGGAGGTTACCCCCCCCCCCCCCAAAAAAAAACAACAATATTTTATTGTTTATGTTATGTTATTGCGTATTGGTTATTGGTATTGCGGATGTTCATGGGTGGCGGTAATCACTTACCATCACGTGAGCCACCTGCATTGTGGCATGAAGTTTACATTGTAGTAGATTTTTAATTGTCGCACTGATTCGAGCTCCGGTCACATAATCCTTCAAATGTATCCATCGCAACTACCCGCAACATTCTTCGACTCCCAGACGATCAATTTAGAAAACAAATCTTTCTAAGAATTGTGGTACTTTCGTTGTTTCCGATGCCATAACACAAGTGCCAGCTACTTACTTCGGATCAGAGCTATGTATGTGATATTGTCCCAATCTGTGTATGTAGTTTTTATTAATTATTGTACAGGTCGTTAAAAGTTATTCAATTCATAATTTTTCCAGTTCGTGCAAAAGGCTCGTGCACTTTTATTACGAACCGAGCGTTTTAAGAAATTTGTCAGCTTTTCGAGTAACAATAAACAGTTCTCGCTCATTGTTTTTATAGCGTGATTGGTTTGCATTATGAATGTTTCCATATAACGAGTTTCGTATGCATAACTTTACGTAAAAAGCTGCAATTTGTTAGATTTAAAGAATTTTTATGATAATTATATATAATGTTTTTTTCTTAATGACATACAAGCAATCTAACTATAGTATTATTATTTCTTTTATTTTACTGATTTCTCCAGAATATATATATATATATATATATATATATATATATATATATATATATATATATATATATATATATATATATATATATATATATATATATATATATATATATATATATATATACATATATATATATATATATATATATATATATATATATATATATATATATATATATATATATATATGACATGACAAAATCTAATTTTCTCTTTAACTTGTAAGAATATTTGTAATAAATTTGTCAGTAAAAATATTTAAAGATGATTTAAAGATGTTGAATTAATAATTTACACGCTTGGGAAACGGATTAGCGATCGCAGTACCAGATCACTCGCTCCTCAAATGCTGCTGCCCATCTTCGGTCTGATTATTTTGATCTGTTATTTTTATAGATGCTTATCCCGCCATCTATTGGTTGCCATAACGACATTACTGGCTTATTATATTAAAACAATGGATAGTTTTTATTCTGAATAACATACGTTGATTCCCTATCTAGAGATCCGATGCATAATTTTGCTTAACGAATTGTGATTTGTAACATTGAGCTTATTAAATTATCTAGTTTTATTAGTGGATTTTGGGCTGCTTTTTATTTTACTGGGGTCTAGTTTAAAATAAATTCAAAAAAGGTACGATAGCCGAGTAGTTGGGTGGTCGGAATTTCGAGTCGAGAGACCCGAGTTCGATCCCCAGGTGGCAGTAAAGCCAATGAGTTTTTCAAAAACTTATGTACGAATTTCATCGTTGGCTTGGACATAAAGGCGACGAAGGGCTCACCACCTGTCACGTTGTCCCGAAAATATCTTCGGTGGAAGGTGGGTCAAAGGGACTTAATTGTCTAGACTTGACCTTTGTCTACCCCTGTATTGGGAATTGCGAAGAAAATATTTTTTTTTTCATTGTTTTAATCAAAGAGAACTATCTATATACTAAATTTATTTCATATCCGTTCAGCCATTATGGTGTGATTTAGTAACAAATAAGTCCACATCTTAACATTGCAATATCCAAATAACCAAACATACAAGCACACAAGTACACAAGCTTAACATAAATAACTAAGTCCACTTGTATGTAGGTCTCTCTTGTGGGAGGGTTAGCCATCGGCTTGCTCAGCAAGCGACCCCTTGTATCTTATAAGCTGCCGCTCGTGACCGGTCTGGTTATTTTGTTCTGGTATTTTAATGGGATGGTTATTTTTTAAAATTGTCAAGGCTTTCTTGGTCACTTCTCGTATAGCCTTTCGTAATACCTAAGAAAGGGAATGGCATATTATTAAGCCTATACCATCAGATCATGTAAGTATTCACATTTATAATATCAATATGACAAAAATTAAAATTGACTTTAATACTTAGATAATAAGTTAGATAACAGATAAATATATACAAATAGAGTTAGGTACAACATCACACACATAAAATTTATTAATTAAACACTTTAATCAGAAACAGCGAAGGTACCACAAACAACCAGACCCTAGAAAATGTAGAAAAACTGTTTTCTACATTAACCCGAACGAGAATCGTACCCGGGACCTCAGGGCCTCATGGCCAAGATAAAAGCTAACGACATCCGAAAACCGGTGTGAACGCCACTTATCCATGAAGGTCATCGTTATTAGTAATTGGTGATAAAATATACTTTCCGTATGCAATTCTTGATACATTAGCGGCCTCTCATATCAAGGGTACTTCGATAAGGGCCGGGGCGGCATCGGAGGCAGCTGAATCGGGTAAATGGCGTAAATATGAGTCTTTGAAAGGAGACTATATATTTGTTCCATTTGCCGTAGAGACAATCGGTCCGTGGGGTCCCCGCGCGATGCAGTTTCTAAAGGAATTTTGTATCCGCGACTTATCGTTGCCGCTGGTGACAAGAGGGCTTGTTCTTTTCTCGCTCAACGGTTTAGTCTGGCCATTCAACGTGGAAATGCAGCCAGCATTCTTGGTACCATGCCACGAGGAGTAGGACTCTACGATTATAATAGTTTTTAGTTAATAAATATTGTAAATATTAACATAATTTTTTCTGTAGAATATCGGGTCGTCACTTATTATAGTATGAAACTCAAATATTTACTTAGATAAATATTCACATACACATAAAACATACATAAATCGAGAAAAAATATTCATATTCATCACACAAATGTTTTTACCCCTAGCGGTGTTCCAACCCGCAATCCTTAGCTTCGAAGACAGGGTCACTACCATCTCAGCCATCAAATCGTCATTTCATGCTTTTAATGGCGTAAATGTGCAAAATTATATTGTATTTTATCTTTACGGATTTTTAACTCTCTAATCAATTTAATCCGTACATACTCATATTTTACGGACTATTATAGTCGTCTCCTGGATATTATGCTCTACCATAGGAGCGTTTGCCATAATCTTAGAGCTTGGCAAGCGAATGGGCGATCGCTTCTAGCCGTCAATATTGATGTAATTATAGTATGGTATTACATATTAGGTGTAAAGATGGCTACCCCGCCATCTGTCGCTAGCCATTGATAATGTCAAGGCTTTTTTCAGATATTTCTTATTTTTGTATTATCTCAAAAAAAGATTGACCAAAAAAAGAGGATAACTACGTAGTTTCATTCGCCTGGTTTTCCTCCGTTAGAAGAAGATTATTACGAAACGGCTGTTGATTAAAAAGTAACTATTGATACACGAATGTAAATTCTTATACCGTTAAAGAAATTATTTGATTTGATTGAACTCAAGTCTCCCGATTTTAAACTCAGACCACCAAACCACTCAGTATCGTGACTTTTGAAATTTCTATAACTTGAGATAACAGCGCAAATCAGGATTCTCGTCATAGATTAATAAAAGGGGTTAAACGTATTAACATCGCTCTTAGAGTTTACTCCAGGAAATAGCTTATGCAAGGGTAACTTTTAATAAGATGAGACTTCCATACTAAGGTAAACATTGACTTAGTCAACTTCGGAAACTGAACTAGAGATACGATTTATCTTATATATCTTCACGCAATTCCCAATACAGGGGTAGACAGAGGTCAAGTCTAGACAATTAAGTCCCCACCTTCCACCAAAGATATTTTCGGGACAACGTGACAGGTGGTGAGCCCGTCGCCGCCTTTATGTCCAAGCCAACGATGAAATTCGTACATAAGTTTTTGAAAAACTCATTGGTACTGCCACCTGGGGATCGAACTCGTGTCTCTCGACTCGAAATTCCGACCACCCAACAACTCGGCTATCGTGACTTCATTCGGTTCATTAATGAAAGTGATTTTTTTTGATTTTAATATTTGTGTCTTGTAGAGACATTCAATGTTGTAAAGGTAGTAATGCTATGATTAAGTCTAGCTATTTGAATCAAAAGAAGTAGTTTGAAGAGAGAGTTCTTATCGACCCAAGAGCAAAAACGAGTTTGTTTCTTTTGTGGTAAAGAGTCAAACCGAGTTACTGTGCGAGAGTTTTCTTTTGTTTCAGAATAACTTACGAGGACGTGTGCTGCGTAGGATGGCCGTGTCGCAGAATTAAGATAAGGAACAGTTTTGGTTACTTCGCTATCTATTAAAAGTCTTCGGAAACGTGCGAGTAGTGCGCTTGAGTGAGGTCGACACAGGAAGTGACAGAGCGGATTTGACTACTATGTGTTGTCAGTGTCATTAGACTTCTGATATAAAGTGCCTTCAAAATATTCTCGAGGCTTCACTTTCGAAACAGACGGCAGTGTGAACGGTCATCTTCCTGTTATCGAACTAACTGCGTTTCCACCCATTTAGATCAGTTTTCTGATATGGCTCAAGACGGATTTAACAACGAGTTGCCTCATGTGACCTACCCTACGCCGACATATATAATTGTATTTATTATTATAAACTGTAGTCGGATTGGATACTGAGGCGGTGACAAGCTCGATGATCGTCACGTAATTTAAAGTAAGCTTCGCCGAAATAGTCTGATGGGTGGAAAATTTCCAGGACCTCTGACAATTCCTGTATTAGATATACACAATCTATATTTTTTATTAAAATTATCAAACAGTTTCGGAATAATTATCTAAAATGATTTTTTTAGAATTTTAGTTTTTCTCATCGATAACATACATTTCTAATACATGGAAACTTTACTTCTTTTTTTAAACTTCAAGCATTTCCCTATACTGGGGTAACCAGCGATCTAGACAATTTAGTCCTTCCGAACCACAATTGGCAGGAACTAATTTTGGGATAATGTGACATGTGATGAGCCTGTTGCTGTTAAAACTCAAACAGATAAAAATCAGGATCGAATTCAGTGATCTTGAACCGAAATCCGATCACCCAACCACTCGGCTATCGTGATTTCTAATAATAATAGTAAAGAAGACAAACAAAGCAAAATCGGAAAATTTATTACTTTTTAATAAGAATAGTTTAGTGGTTCTTTTTTTCGTAAAACATAACATAATGACATAAAATGATAGGAGAAACGCAAAAATTTCAAAAAGGCTCCGTTTTATACAAAATTTGCAAAAAGTGAAACAAAAAATACTTTAGTAAAAAGGTTTTTGTATTAAACTTTCCTTGTGACAGCATTTCTTTTGTAACAGAGCCCGGAAGATGGACACACTTGAAGATATTATTTTTTAGAAATAAACATTACATTATCTCTATGGATACACGATAGCTGAGTGGTTAGATGATCGGAATTCAAGTTAAAAGACCCGAATGCAATCCCCAAGGCACATACCAATAAGATTTTTAACAAAAAAAATATGTACGGTTTATGTCATTGGCTTGAAAATAAAGACGGCAACGGGCTCACCACTTGTCACGTTATCCCAAAAAAAAGTCTTCGGTAGAAGGTGGGTCGAAAGGATATAATTGTCTAGACCTATCTACCCCTGTATGGGAATGACGTGAAGATATTTTTTTATAATACTTGAACGCTAAAAACTACAACTCTTTCTTCACGCAAGACAATTAAGTAACTCTGACCCACCTTTCACCGAAGATATTTTCTAGACAACTCTTTCTTCCTTTTAATTTTATTAAATTAATATTAGTATATACTATCTCTGTATGTATGCAAATTTCCTAATTGATAGTAAGCGTAATAATGCACCATTCTATTTCTTCCCGTGAGTGTTCTAAGATGCCTAGAAAATTAAATTGGCTTGAAAGTAAATATGTCAGACGGGAGGATAACCATCTCAGAAATTACCAGAACAAAATTCAGCTTATTCGTGACGGGCAGCATTGTCAAATATGCGAGGTGTCGGTTACTGCGACAAGATATTGGAAAATCCGGAGGAGAGGTCTTTGTTCTGCTGTAGACATTTTAAGTCCATTAAATAGGTTAATTAATAAATAAAAGTGCACTTATTTATATCAACTTAACTGTAGTCATGATAGCCGAGTGATTGGGCCGAATCGCAATTCGAAACAGAAGACTCAAGTTCGATCCCATCGAGCGAGTCTCATACCAATGTTTTTCGAAACTAATGTACGATTTGGATCATTAACTCGGATAATATAGGACGAAAGGACTAAATAGTCTAAATACTCTATATACTACTCCAGTTTTGGGGAACTGCATGAAGATAAAGAAATATGTAATAAATTATCAGCTAAACTGTCAGTCTGTATGTCTCACGCTGTTGTAATTTACCGCAACTTTATTTTGTGCGATATGAAACTTTCTTGCGTGACATCGGTCTTTTCTTTTCTTTTCGCCGCCATATAACATTTTCTACGTTTCCAATTTATATTTCATTTTTGACGACAATCCATTTATGTTCTGATAGGTTTCCTGTTAAAATATATAAGGTATGATTTGAAGCGACAATAGCCTAGTGGTTTACGGTGCGGGATGCGAAACATACCGTCGCAGGTTCGGGCCTGTCATTCAACTATTGTCATTAACCACTTCAGGCATAAGCATGACGCCTTAGTTATAAACAAAAATAAACATATATAAATACCTTCACGCAATCCCTAATACAGGGGTAGACAGAGGTCCTGTCTAGACAATTAAGTATGTGTACCTTCCACCAAAGATATTTTCGGTACAACGTGACAGGTGGTGAGCCCATCACCGTCTTTATGTCCAAGCCAACGATGGAATTCGTATATAAGTTTTTGACAAACACATTGGTACAAGCCTGCCACCTGGGGATAGAACACGGGTCTCTTGACTCGAAATTCCGACCACCCAACAACTCGGCAATCGTGACTTATATCGCTGGTGTATAAAATAAAAAAAAAACAATTTGTTACAAAAATTTAAAAAGAAGCAAGAATTCGATTCTTGATGCCAAAACGTATAGTTAATAATAATTATAAATTCTGAATTACCACTCATTGTAAGTGTAAGTAAGTAGTCAGTCACGATAGCCGATTGGTTGTGTAATCGTAATTCGTGATAACAGATGCAAGTTCGATCCCCAGGTGGTAAGCTCGTGCTAATGGGTTGATTAAAAACTTAAGTGTGATTTAGATCTTTGTTACCTGTTGCGTTATCCCCACTAAAGTAAAATTTATACACATAAAACTAACATAAATAAATATAAGCATATTATTTTGTTTATAATAAATAACTACAATTTATGCACAAGAATTTGAAGAACATTTTCTTGAGCTACACGTCCTCTTCAAGTAGTTCTAAAAGCTAAATTTTATGAGCGACTAAACTCTGTAGCATCTAACTTTACCGTTACCGGAAATATTTTGTAAGTTTGTTAGTTTATTATTCCCGCTCGGAAACTTACATGCACTCCAAGTTACAAATTAGCTGAAAGGAACCACATTTACGGCTTACTTTAGCTATTTATTAATACTAAGTACAAATAAATGACATGAATAATAAATAAAATAAATATTATGACGCTATTCCCAATAGGGGGGTAGACAGAGGTCTAGACAATTAAGTCCCTTTGACCCACCTTCCACCGAAGATATTTTTAAGACAACGTGACAGATGGTTAGCCTGTTGCCGTCTATATCAAATAAATAAATACATATATCTTCACGGAATTCCCAATACTGGGGTAGACAGAGGTCTAGTCTAGACAACTAATTCCCTTTGACCCCACCTTCCACCGAAGATTTTTTCGGGACAAAGTGACAGGTGGCGAGCGTGTATATCAAAGGCAATGTTATAAATCGTACATTAGTTTTTGAAATATTCGTCGACTCATCCCGATCACGCATTTTGCTGTCGTGATGTGTGAATGAATGTTTATATTATATTCTAAAGCTTATTTTGACTTAAACTTATGTGACTATTTGGAGCTTGTCATTTTAAGAAGAACAGAGTTAGACTTAGCCATGTCTTTTATTCCTTATCGTGGAATAAATTGAGTATTTTTAATCTATGGCGTTTTAAACATGTTTAATTTAAAAACAAAAGTTTAGCATAACTCATATGCTTTAAAAATTCATTAATAATTGCGCAATAAAGACGTAGATGGCGTAATCGTTTTAAAATTTCGTAGCTGTAAAGTTTCGGAAGATAGCCTGTAACAGTTACCATAGCTGAATGTTTGCGTCAAGCGAACAGTGTTTGGTTTCCAATGGTTTTTTTTTTTTTCAAAACTTATCTACGATTTATATTGTTGGCTTGGACATACAGATGGCGACAAGCTCTTCACATGTCACGTTGGCCCAAAAAAATGTCTTCGACGAAATTTGGGTCGAACGAACTAAATTGTCTAGATCAATGTCTACCCCAGTATTGTAAATGGCGAGACTGTTAACTGTTATCTGATTTTTTATAGAAAAGGGAGGCAAACGCGCAGGTGGTAAACGTGATGGTAAGAGATTACCGCCGCCTATGAACACCTGCAATACCAGAGGCATAGCAGATGCGTTGCCGGCCTCTGAGAAAGGTATAGGCTCTTTTCTTGAAGGTCGCTAAGTCGTATCGGTCTGGAAAAACCGCTGACGGCAGCTCATTCCGTCATTAAAGTACAAATGCGTGGCAGAAAATTCCGCTAAAAACACACTGTGGTGGAATGATAAGCATCAAGAAAGTGGTGATGGAATTTTTGACTATGCCGTAAGGTACGATGGTGAAATTCAGCGGCTGGGATTAATCCGAACAATTCCTTGAAGCACTCCCCGTAGTACATCTTGTAAAAAATGCAAAGAGATGCAACATCTCGTCGCAAAGCCAGGGGATCTGGCCGATCAGACAGAACTTGGTCGTCGACGATTCGAACCGCTCTTCGCTCACCGCTCTGTCTACCCCTGTATTGGGAATTGCGTGAAGATATATTCTGTATTCTATTCTAGTATACATACATATATATTTCTCATAAAAATGTATTTACGCCATTCCCAATGTGGAGTATATAGAAAGTAGCCTTAAGGATCAGCAGTAATTTTTTAAAAAAAATCGGATCGGATCGGATCTCATGACTCAATCCCCATTATATGTATACCTATACTCGTATATTGTACTTTTAACAATAATTAATATCATGTACACTCATTAACTTGCAAATTATTTAGCAAACTTTCGCGCGCCTGATATCTCAACGCAACACGCCTCAAGGGCCCTCGACGGATATGCTAATTCTGTTGTCAGTTCAAATGAAAACGAGCTTTAGCTCAGCTTAGAGTTGTACAGCCCTATTCAATTACACATTCAAGTGATTTTGTCAAATCTTTCAAACGTTTATTCAAAAGAAAACTTTATGGTCAATTAAATTAGCTTTTTTTTTATGTTTGCGCATTTGCCAACATATGTCCCAATACTGTAAACGACCATGGGAGTTATTTGCTCTGAAGAGGACACGTATGAAGAAAATTCTTTACGGTCTGTTTTCTCTGGCGCCCCGGTCAGAGATTATGCGTGAAGATATTATAATAATTATATAAATCAAGAGATTATAATGGAAGGGCCGTGGCAACCCAGTTGACCCAGTTGAAAATGGCTCTCAATGAAAAATATTATAGAAAAGGCCTTTACCCAGCAGTAGAAATTAGCAGACTTCTACATTACTTTTAATATGCCCTGTTCTATTATTTTAATTTAAAAGGGGTGGGCAGAGGTCTAGTCAGTAAAGTCCTTTCGATACACCTTCCACCGCAAACATTTTTTTAGACAACGTGACAGGTGGTTAGCCCTTCGCCGTACTTACGTGCAATTCAACGATATAAATCGTACGTAATTTTTTTAAAGCAATTCATTAATACGAGGCTACCACCTGGGGATCAGACTCAGGTCTCTTGATTCGAATTTTGATCATCCAACCACTCGGCTATCGCTGCCGGTTCAAATAAAAATAATTACAAATAAATTAGGTACATCTAGGCCGTTTATCGGACATTGGAAAAGTTGAAGGCCAGGTAGTGTTCACCTACTGTAACTGGAATTTATATATATATATATATATATATATATATATATATATATATATATATATATATATATATATATATATATATATATATATATATATATATATATATATATATATATATATATATATATATATGTATATATATATATATATATATATATATATATATATATATATATATGTATATGTATATATATATATATATATATATATATATTTATATATATATATATATATATATATATATATATATATATATATATATATATATATATATACAGATTTATTTCAAGTGAATCTTGAAATAAATTATTAGTATAAATCTCGAGATACCATTGGGATAACTCTTCCGACATAAATTTCTAGCATCCAGGATAGTTGTATATATATATATATATATATATATATATATATATATATATATATATATATATATATATATATATATATATATATATATATATATATATATATATATATATATATATATATATATATATATATATATATATATATATATATATATATATATATATATATATATATATATATATATATTTATATATATATATATATATATATATATATATATATATATATATATATATATATATATATATATATATATATATTTATATATATATATATATACATACATATATATATATATATATGTTATATATATATATATATATATATATATATATATATATATATATATATATATATATATATATATATATATATATATATATATACAACTATCCTGGATGCTGGATGTCTGGACTGTAATGTGTGCGTAATCGCGTGAGGTCGCGAGTTCGAATCCTGCCCGTAACCACTGATTACAATATAATAATAACAGCATGATACAATAATAACAGCATGAGTGTATGTGATGAAACATTTTTATCAATCATGGGTTTCTAATGCTCGTGGTTAATTTGCCGGTGGGTGTTTAATAAAAAAAAATATTGTTAAAAACCGCTCTTGTATCTAGAGCTTTATATGGTACCTTCGTTGATTGTGACTATATAACACATGTGCTTTGTTTCTCACTTTGGGATAGAAGCAATTTATGTGATATATATATATATATATATATATATATATATATATATATATATATATATATATATATACATATATATATATATATATATATATATATATATATATATATATATATATATATATATATATATATATATATATATATATATATATATATATATATATATATATATATATATATATATATATATATATTTATATATATATATATATATACATATATATATATATATATATATATTATATATATATATATACAATATATATATATATATATATATATATATACAATATATATATATATATATATATTGTATCAATTTACGTATTTATTCATTTATAAAGCAAATTCTTTTTGTGGAATTTCTGAAAACATGTATTATGCGAGTGTCGACGCGGGTCTGAATAAATGGCTCTTAAGGTTCGTACAAAATTTACATTAAATCAAGGACATGTTACCTCTAAATGTGGGTTGTGACCCAAAGGTAAATTGAAGTTTTAATTAATGTTCCACACGACGAAACACTGTCGGAGATTAAAGAATAAATAAGTAAATTCTTTACTTACCACGAATTTACATTTTAATAATTGGATAATATTCTTTTTTATCTTTACTCATATCACTATACCGTTCAGAGTTCTGGAAGAATTAGTTATTATTTATTTCAACGTGACAGGTGGTGAGCTTGTTGCCTTCTTAGTATCCAAGGTAATGAACAACGTGACAAATTCACATCATTTATTCGATCATTGAAAAAGTAAAGAAATATTTTTGTTTACATATTTTTAGATAACTTGTACATAAAGTACAAGCACCTTTTATTCTAACGTATTACTTCTTTAGCGCCGAAGTGATTTGAAATTTGTTGCATGATTATGAAAACTAAAGGTAAAAAATAATTTAAAAACCAGAAATAATGGTACAAAATCTAACGCTGATGTTAAAAAAAAAAGATAAAAAGAATCTTATGCACGATCAACTCCCTATGGACTTCATTACTCCATATTCAAATGTCAGTCTTCTCCGGTGGCTTCGTGTGTTCTCGTATTGCCGTATCTCGAGATTTATTTCAAGATTCACTTGAAATAAATCTCGAGATACCATTGGGATAACTCTTCCGACATAAATTTCTAGCATCCAGGATAGTTGTATATATATATATATATATATATATATATATATATATATATATATATATATATATATATATATATACAATATATATATATATATATATATATATATATATATATATATATATATATATATATATATATATATATATATATATATATATATATATATATATATATATATATATATATATATATATATATATATATATATATATATATATATATATATATATATATATATATATATATATATATATATATATATATATATATATATGTATATATATATATATATATATATATATATATATATATATATATATATATATATATATATATATATATATATATATATATATATATATATATATATATATATATATATATATATATATATATATATATATATATATATATATATATATATATATGTATCGTTTGTCAAGCTGATTGGCGATCGTAGTGCCATATACCTCGTAGTTCCATAAGGCGTTGGGTTGGTGCAAGCCTGACATCACCTACTCTTACTTCGCTAGTGCGAGTGGTTATATTATTTACCCACGGATAAAAAAGTAATCAAATAATATTCACATGAATAAAAGAACATTATCTTTTTGAAATTGAAAAAATAAAATTCGCGAAAAAAGACCTAAAAGTATTTAAATAAGTTTGCAAGTCCAAACTATGGGAAACCTGTTGTTTCTTATATTAGAGCGTAGCATGATAGTACTTAAACAAAGTGTCTGCACCTCTAATGGCTTAGAGATTTATATTTTAAAAGAAACTCTAAAAGAAGCATTAAATAAATCTTAAAACTAATGTTCGCTCAAAACGATTCCAAGCTTTCTGGATAACGTATCATTTAACTAGTTTAAAAACATGAGGTATCTGGATAAAAATTTAGTAAGCTATTTGTGTTTTTCATTTCTTCAAACAATGGTTACATGTCGAAATATTCAAATGCGTCAATGTATATCATTTTATCTTAACAGCCTGTAAAGTCCACTAAAAGACATAGTTTTCTTATTTTCCAGACGGTTTGCCATAATCGCCACGCCGGGTGAACGGTTTGGCGATCGCTGTACCAGACACCTTGCACTTTAGACGCTAATGCCCGTTACCGATCCGTTAAATTTTGGTCCCATTTCCCGCCATCTGTCGGTAACCAATTGCATATTCAGTGTTTTTCCCCTTCTCGCCTCTTAAGGATAGGGATTGCATTAATCTGACACCAATACCAGACGGGTTTGCTTTGTATATGTGAATTAGAAATGCGATATCAACAAGCTTACCTAACTTGAAGATCGTGGCTCTGTAGTCTAGTACGTAGTATGGTAAAGTAAATGCTTACGTCATTCCGCCTAAAAAAATTATCTTTGGAAACGACCCGTTAGCCTAGTTGGGAGTAAGCTTTTGTTTCAAGCTAAGTATTAATAGCTTACTTAATTATTAATAAAACACTTAATGAGTCAAGATAGGTGAGTGGTTGAGTGATCGGAATTTCGATTCAAGAGATCCAAGTTCGATCCGCAGATGGCAGACTCATACCAAAAGGTTTTTCAAAAACTTATATACGAATTATATCGTTGGCTTGGACATAGAGACGGCGACGGGCTCACCACCCGTCACGTGCCCCGAAAACTATCTTCGGTGGAAGGTGCGTTGGGGGGCTTAATTGTCTAGACTAGACCTCTCGTGGCTTACTAATATTGTGTTTCCCTATTACTGTTTAATTTATCTGTAATCTAAATAGCTTTTGAACTATTCAGAAATAATTAATGAAATTCAAATTCAAATTCAAATCAGCAGTCACGATAGCCGAGTGGTTGGGTGGTCGGAATTTCGAGTCAAGAGACCCGAGTTCGATTCCCAAGTGGCAGATTCGTACCAATGAGTTTTTCAAAAACTTATGTACGAATTATATCGTTGGCTTGGATATAAAG
Organism: Sericinus montela; assembly: GCA_029286605.1. Taxonomy (NCBI): domain Eukaryota; kingdom Metazoa; phylum Arthropoda; class Insecta; order Lepidoptera; family Papilionidae; genus Sericinus; species Sericinus montela. The sequence goes on along the minus strand of JAGSMR010000079.1, from coordinate 225,472 downwards.
GCGGCGACGGGCTCACCACCTGTCACGTTGTCCCGAAAATATCTTCGGTGGAAAGTGGGTCAAAGGGACTTAATTGTCTAGACTAGATCTCTGTCTACCCGTGTATTGGGAATTACGTGAAGATATTTATTTTATTTAAGAAATTTAACGATTTCTCACCTTTCCAATATTGCAGTCCCCACATTAAAAAATTTCTCCGTAAAGATAAAATACGGGGCAATATGACGATAGTTAAGAACTAGTCGGTAAGTGGCAGTGCCTGAGAAATTTCAATTAAGACTTATTTTCTTCATTTCCATGGAGATAGTAGTGGACGCTGGAAGTGAAAATTCCGCTGATATGATTTTATATCAGACTTCCGTAGTATTAGAACCCGCAGTGCGTTTAAATCCCACTCGCCAGCTGGGGTAAAATTTGTGTTATGAAAGGTGTTAATGACGGTTATGGATGATGTTGATGTAAATGATATAATTTTATACTGCTTAATGAGTTTTCTTATAAATAGCGTAGATAACAACTTGATAAAAAAACTTAACACCTTTTACGTTGTTCCAAATTGGCTCCGATGGCACATGGGTCGAAAGAACTAAATTATAAAGACTACCACAATAGGCGAAAACCGTTTACATATGCATATCTGAAGATATAAACGTATCTTCATATAATTAAATAGTTTTATCTGTCATTTATCATATTCTATAGTCTTACAATTTTACTCAAGAGAGTTACTCAAGAATGTTTCTTCGGGGAAGCTCTGGTGCTCTGTAACTCAGGCTTTCTTAAGCCTACGTTAGGCATCTTGTAGGTTAGAATAGACTAGATAGCTAGGATAGATTCTCGTAGTAGACTACTTTCGTAGAAGGGTTTAAGAATTTTAAATGCATTATGCAATATCTTTATTATAGAATTAAGATCTCTTTGTGAGAGTGAATAAATGATTTATAACTATTATTTATTAACTTTAAGACTATTCCAGTAAATATCGGTAGTGAATTTATAAAATTCGAATGGTACAGAAAATAAATAAAGTGAAGAAATTAATGGAAATAATTATTAGCATTCGCTTCTTCAAATATTTGTTGTGGAGAAATGTTTGCAATGCTGAGTAGAATAATCGTGATTTATATGTAAAGTTATCTATTAAAATTCTGTGGTGGCAACCTCGAACAGGAAACCCAAGTCAGGACGACCCTCCACAAGATAGAGGGAAGAACAGTATAATGTTGCGGAAGAACGATGGATGCAGAACAGTTCTTTTTGGAGGTGGTCGAAGTGGTTACGGCATTAAAATATAGCCTTACCTTTCTTCCTATGGCTGTTGTTAAGACGACTAAAGGACCGGAGTCTTGAATACAATTGGCTTCCGACAGATGGCGGTATATCCATCTCGAAATATACCATACATAAATTAAGCAGACCGGATACAAGCAGATAATGCTCCATCTTAAAAATAATTTTGGAGTTCTAGGGTGCCTAATGTACGAGGTCTATGGAACTACGATTGTCAATCAGTTTGCTAAGCGTGACGATTCCTTCGATTCAGCGTGCCCTATGTACTGCAGTGGACTTTTACAGGCCGTTATGATTATTATGAGCGTGCAAATGTTACCCAACTTCGTAGTACAAAAGAGGGAATTTACAAAGAAACATTGTAATTATAGTAGATTAAATGATCTTCTACGGTATGATTTCGATAAATTGATTATATTATATGAAATATTTAATTAAAAAAACAATTACATCACCAATCAATAAAACTACTAAAGAGTAAACTTTCGTCAGTATATTTTGACAAAATTATTAGATGAGTCTAAACTTCACACTTAAAGGCCATAGTTCAGTTTTGTTGAGAGGTCAAACTTTTTGTGTATTTTGCCTTTAAAACTATACAATATTGGATCTAACAAGTTTTTGGTTTTGGAAAATTGTTTCACATCTAAGCAAATTTGTTATTAATTGGTTGTTTAGCCGTTTATAAACAAAGTAATAAGCAACAAATCGTAAAAGAAAATAACAAATTAAATTTCTAACTTGCCTATCATTTTATTCTGCCGTTCAAACTCTTGAAATTCCTATCGTTCCATTGCTTGTGGCAGATTTGTATAGAACACGCATAAATATATATATCTTATCATCTTGATTAATGTTTGTGACGCTGTTCTTATCCATGTATGAATGTGCACATACACACACTATAATACTAATAGATTTAAAAATAATATTACATTGGATAGTGTATTCGTATATCTAGAAGAAACACTTTCGTACATTAAGCAAGTACAGTGAGGGAGTAATTAAGAAAATATAATATAATTGGGGAAAAGCTTTCATGAACTGGGAGAAACTTTCGGTTCTGCTCTGCCTAAATAGTTTATGTTACTCGAATATAATATACTTGTGTGGTGGGATTGTTCCTTTTAAATAGTTGTAAAAAAAAGTAACGGGACATCCTGTACCTCCAACAGTAGATTCACAATAATTATTAATATAAAATATTTTATTTACTATTAATTTAAGATATTTTATTTCCTCTAATTATTTTATAAGAAACGTCACGATAGGCGAGTGGTTAGGTGGTCGGAATTTCGAGACTCGAGTTCGATCCAAATCGAGTCCAATGCGTTTTTCAAAAACTTATGTACGAATGATATCGTTGGCATGGACATAAATACGGTGACGGGCTCACCACTTTTCACTTTGTCCCGAAAATATCTTCGCTGGAAGGTGGGTAATGGAAGTGAATGGTTGTGTCCACTAGACCTCTGTCCCCTGTATTTATTTATTTGTTTATTATATTTCATCTTATATATATTTCACCTTACCGGAGAGGTCTTTATTCTCTCTGGAATTTTTCGAGTTATGTACGTATAATTGTTTTCAAATCGATTACATAACCCTCAAAGACTCATTAATAGGCACGATAGCCGACTTCGATCCCCAGATGGAAGGCTCGTACCAATGCGTTTTTTCATAAAATAAAAGTAATGTACGATTTATATCGACTGCTTGGACATAATACGGTAATAGGCTGTCCCAAACATATGCCACGTTTTCCCAAAAACATAAATAACAAATAATAAATATCTTCACGCAATTCCCAATACAGGGGTAGACAGAGGTCTAGTCTAGACAATTAAGTCCCTTTGACCCACCTTCCACCGAAGATATTTTCGGGACAACGTGACAGGTGGTGAGCCCGTCGCCGCCTTTATGTCCAAGCCAAGGATATAATTCGTACATAAGTTTTTTGAAAAACTCATTGGTACGAGCCTGCCACTTGGGGATCGAACTCGGGTCTCTCGACTCGAAATTTCGACCACCCTACCACACGACTATCGTGACAAAAACATCTTTGGTGAAAGGTGGACCGAAAGGACATAACTGTCTGGACCTCCGGGAATGGCGTTAATAATTTCTTTTATTTTACAAGCCGTTAAGTATGTATAATTGTTTTTCAATGTATAACATAAGCCTTAATGCCTCGAGTACAAAGGAAAAAGGTTACCGTTATGCGTTTTCCCTGAGGGCTATGATGGAATACCTCATACCCTTCTAACCGAAACAAAACAGTTACACTGGTATTTGGCGAATCGTTAAAAGCTTTCATACTTATTAATAAAAACTATTTCCGTGCACAGGATTATGTTATTACCTAACTAACACAACCATAATTTAGGTCTATATCACTTAGTCGAGTAATATCAACAACTTTATATATAAGTAAATTTTAGTTATTAAAAACCAATACCACATACTGTTAGATGTCGTAGGTAAAAATAAATAAATAAATAAATAAATATCTTCACGCAATTCCCAATACAGGGGTAGACAGAGGTCAAGTCTAGACAATTAAGTCCCTTTGACCCACCTTCCACCGAAGATATTTTCGGGACAACGTGACAGGTGGTGAGCCCGTCGCCGCCTTTATGTCTAAGCCAACGATGAAATTCGTACATAAGTTTTTTGAAAAACTCATTGGTACTGCCACCTGGGAATCGAACTCGGGTCTCTCGACTCGAAATTCCGACCACCCAACAACTCGGCTATCGTGACTTTTGGTAAAAGACTTGAAAATGAAATTAACAACAAATGGCGTGATAACTATAATGAAAAATACGCTTAAGGACTTTTATATCTTATAATAAGCCCTTTTACATTATGGAATGTTGCCAGAATTCCGGAAAGAGAGGCCATAAAGGTAAGAAAGATGAATTATAGAATTGTTCAAAAATTAACTGTAAACAGTAAATTTTTGTTCGATAGGGTCCACATTGTTTCTGTAACTGTAAACATCATAGAAAAGCACATTATGAGTTGTGTACCAAACCAGATTAAATAAAAAATATAAGAAAGTCACGATAGTCGAGTGGTTGGGTGATCGGAATTCGATGGTTTTTTTCAAAACCTATGTACGATTCATATCGTTGACTTGGACATAAAGGCAGCGACGGGCTCACTACTACTAAAGGTGATAAGATGCTTTACCGTTACTAAATATTGTTGTGCGGGGTTTGAAACTGTAGTCGCCACCTGAATGAGGTGTCCATTTTAACATTGCATAAATATTACTAGTCAACGATAAAAAAGTCACGATAGCCCAGTGGTTGGATGGTCAGGATTTCGAGTCGAGAGACCCAAGTTTGATCCCCAGGTGGCAGGCTCGTACCAAGGGGTTTTTCAAAAACTTTTATGCGAATTATATTGTTGGCTTGGAAATATCTTCGGTGGAAGGCGGGTCGAAGGCTTAATTGACTAGTCTAGACCTCTCTTGACTTACTTATGTTGTATTTCCCTATTACTGTTTATTTAATATGTTACTAATTCAAAACATCTAAATAGGTTTTGAAAATTTCCACCTATCCAATATTCCTATCCATTGAACAATTTCGCCGTGAAGATAAAATACGCTGTAATATGACGATAGTTAAGAACTAGTCGGTAAGTGGCAGTGCCTGAGAAATTTTAATTAAGACTTATTTTCTTCGTTTCCATAGAGATATTAACACTCGAAGTGACGATTCCGCTGATATGATTTTATTTCAGACCTCCATAGTATTTGAACCCGCAACGGGTGCAAATCCCACTTGCCAGCTGGGTTAAAATTTGTGTAATGAAAGGAGTAAATCACGATCGTTGATGATGTTGATGTAAATGCTGTTATTTTATTGTGTTTAATGAGTTTTTTTTTTTTTTGTAAATAGTCAGCGTAGATAACAACTTGATAAAAGATTTAAAACCTCTTACGTTGTTCCAAATTGGCTCCTTTGGCATATGGGTCGAAAGAACTAAATTATAAAGACTACCACAATAGGCGAAAATCTGAAGATATAAACGTAACTTCATATAATTAAATAGTTTTATCTGTAATTTATCATATTCTATAGTCTTACAATATTACTCAAGAGAGTCACTCATGAATGTTTCTTCGGGAAGGCCCTGGTGTTCTGTAACTCAGGCTTTCTTAAGCCTACG